>JAQMCX010000041.1:3239457-3288489 GCA_029814765.1 Acanthurus leucopareius | reverse complement strand
CACTCTCACACACACACACACACACACACACACACACACACACACACACACACACACACACACACACACACACACACGGTCATGCCAGCAGGGAGGTGACGGTTAGCATGGTGCTGTCACCAGGGGATCCTGGGTGGGGTTTGCAGGAAAAGGAGAGGTGTAAATTGGGTGAACGCTGGGTGCAAAGCCTTGTTAGTGAAGGCTTGGTACTCTCCTCTTGATGCTTTGTCACTCACTCACACTCTATGAGATACAGGTGATGGGTAAGGTGGGGAAGCAGAGATCGAGAAGTAGTTTGGCTCGGTTTGTAATTTCTATCTGGACGGGGCCCTCTGCTGTATCTTTCACGCTGCTCTTTCTATAACCCGTTTACATTCTTTTCAAGTTTTTTTAATGCACTATGAAATATATGATTTGATTCCAAAGATAGAGCAGAAAAACAACAAGCAGGGCAGAGAGAGAGTGTTTAAGCCCAGGAGAAAGATGGGATTTGGGACTGTGATGGTACTGACCACAAGTAAACAGGTTTACACCATAATTTCATATCTATCAACTTGACGTTGATGAAATTTGAAAGTGTAATCAGCGAAACGAAAGCTAAAAGCGAGCAGGTGTGACTTGCCTTTGATCATAACGGAGACCAATTGCAATTAGACCAAAAATGGCTTGACGGTGGTATCAGGGGGCCGCTTGCAGATTATGTATTTTTAATCAGAGTTGTTAGCATCTGTGATGGATGCCCATTTTACTCACACTAGCCTCTGATGGCATACGTCATGTTTGCAGGCTGTGTGAATTATTACCGTGTGTCGCCTTTGCTGTCCATTAACTGCATGAGGGGCTTCACATCCCCCACCATGTCACCAACTACCTCAAATGCTGCATGCTGAAAAGAAAGGAGAACTTGTTTGCGAGGATGCAAAGTGAAAACCATGGATGATTTTAACACTCCACACTGCGGCAGTACGACTGATGTCCTACTTGTCAGAGCGTTAGCGCAGCATCAAACAACAATACTACTTTTGGAAGAGTTTGTAAGAACACTTCTTGAGGTTGGTCATCTTCCTCAAGCCAATTTTATTCCTGCACAAAAGAGATCTGACATCATTCTTCTTCGTTTCCATCTCTTGGCTTCAGTCTTGTCCAATAAGTGAAACAGATTATACATGGCTACATAAAAGATTACATCTATTTCACACTACTAAATAGTAGTTGTAATTTCTCATCAGTGAACACTAAACATTTTCAAAAAATTTAGATGTACAGACCTATTTGTACTTTCTCACACTTTAATCACTGAAACAGATTCTTCCCCAATAATCAAACAAAACTGAGAGACTAAGTTATGTTATACCATTTAAAGGCTGTGCAGAACTCAGCTGTTATTTTTTATGTCATTCAGAGCTAAATGGCATGACCAAATCAGATAAATTCCAGCCTTTTCATGCCTGCTCCCAGTTTGTTTTAGAGCCATCATCAGTGTGCTGTAAACTGGATACATCATGCCTCCTGCATACTCTAACCAGGCACCTCTCCTCACCCTGACCCATTCCTAGCTGTGTGCTACATGTGTGAAACACAGCACAACATCGAGTCTTGAATCTGCAGATACAACCGACGTGTATTTGTTTCCAACTTACACATTTAATAGATATGTATTATATATTACCATTCACTAACAGTCATATTTTTGAATAAAATTTCCACAATCTCTTCATGTAAAAAACACCTAGCTCTTTGGCTTGCTATTTTAAAACCCTTTTTATTTAACCTATCTGATGAGAACTGAGAAGTGAACTAAAACAGCAAAGTTGTGGGCTGCAAAGCTAAAACAGCGTGCTGAAAGACAGGAAAATGCATGTTTTTGCTCAGGGCTATTTCAGAATTGGGTGAAAATTTTAGATGGGTTCATAACTCCAGCAACACCTTACATATACATACACTTGTTAGGGTTATGGTATATATAATTTTTTCAAATTTAAAAAAAAAAAAACAGCTTTCAACAAGAAACTAAAAATGGCAGCTGCATCCTCTTTAAGCCACTTGAGAAATATTCTCATTAATGCACAACTTATTACAGTTTACGCAGCATAAATATTCCATATTTACAAAGACTAAAGGCTGTGTTTGTCAGTGTGTATATGTGTGTTTGTGTGTGTGGCCCCTAACTCGACCATGTGCTAACCCCACACAGCTGCAGAGTCCCCTTGAGGGTTTGTCGCACAGGCAACAGAGGAAGGGCGGAGGAAGACGAGGGGGGGCATGGACTGAACACTCTCATTTCCATGCCGCACTGTTCTGGCAAAGACATTGTACACCGCTGTTGATGTGCGTCTCTTGTGCTATTGCTCAATCTTTTTAGGCCTGTCAGTTAGGGTTTTCATCAGACAATTCTCTGGGCACAGAGGTTGGAAAGCCAATTGTGTACTTCAGTGTGGCAAATGTGTTCTTCGTGTGTGTTAATGCATGTGTTCAGGGGATAAAGAAAGAGACAGGAAGACTCTTAGGAGGGAATAAAGAACAACAAAATCTGGTTGCTTTCTTTACACCACATCTCAAATACGGATGTACAAATAAATTCAAAGTGTGTTCCTATGCTCTCGCTCGATGAAAAGGTTTGCCAATCGCGTAATGAAACAACAAAAATCACTTTTTTTGCCTACTTCTTTTAGGCATAAAGCAGCTCAGAATCCAGCCTGAAAACAGTAAAGGAGAAACCAAGGAGTCTCAGGTTCCTCAAATATCCCTGTCAATCAAACACCGTTTCCTCTGAGTGCGTTTTCTATCTGTCAAGGGTCATAGAGAGTGAGGATGAGACCCATTCCCTCCCTCCCTCCCCCAGCTCCTCCATCTCCCTATCTCCCTCCTCTCCCTCCTTAGAGGTGTATCTCTACCTTGTGCATCACGTCTGGGCATGACCTGTTGCTAGGTAACCCTGGGTCACAGCTGCACACTATGGCAGACCCTTTTTTTTATTTATCAGTGAGTTATGTGGGAGACGGGGGCTGTAATTTATTAGTTTGATATTGGGCAGGCAGCGCAAGTTTGGGATTGTAAAAAGAAGAGACGGCCTATAGCTCATCAAAATGCTTATTCTGATCCCAGGCCTCGGTCTGCTGAAGAGATTCACAACAGAGGGGATCACAACATTATAAATTCATCTGCTTTTTACTAAGAAAATCAAGCATCTCCAACAACAAAGCCATTGGTAATGCACTTTCCATGCTGGTAATTGAACAGATGTGGTCAGAGCTTAGAGGACAGAGAAAAAGGAATTCATCTCAGTACAGTATGTGACTGATTCATGTCCAAGGATGAAGTGGGTGCAGACAAATTGTGTTGTCAAGCTTTGTGGTCATGACAGAGTCAACCCCCCGGTATGAAAAAATGCAAATTTTGCATCAGACTAATTAAATAAACTCATACATTGAATGAAAGGATTATCAAGGAAATAAAGAGGCTAAATTAACATGACATGATGTGAATGCCTGATTTTTGTTCATTGTTTAACTTTAGTTTGCTCAGCTTTTAAAGAAAACTTTGATATTTTGAGAAACAGACTTATTCACTTTCTTGCCAAGAGTTAGATAAGAAGATAGATGCTGCTTTGATATTTATCCATTTAATGTGTGACTGAGCCAAATGACAATTAGCTTAGCTTAGCATGAACACAGGAAACATGTACTCTGTCCAAAGATTATTTGAGCTGTCTGAAATACAGAAAATCAAGGCAGAAAATTCCAAATAGTCATCGCCTACAGATATCCCAACACAGTATCAAAGCATTCTGATAAACTGTGACAAAATTTTGTCTCTACAATTTGGACACGGCCTGAATTTCCAATGTTTTTTATGACACACACAGTATCTTTAACTCTTTCTTCCTGCAACCATCCGTATGATTGAATGAAACACAGACTTACTACAGAATGTTAAGCTCTTAGTTTTAGCAACCACAATAACCACAATATTTTTCTTAAAGTGAGATTATTGAGGCACGGTCATTATTTCTTCTTAACACTTTCCAAATTAATTTATAAGGACTTTATGGTCATACAAGTCTAGAATATACACAACTGCACCTAGAAACAAGACTTATATTTCTACTGTGATATCAGTTTATTATATCAGTTATTTCAAAGCATTTTCACACTATTAATAGTGCCGCTTTATCACAAATCCTAAAATTAGGTTGGCAAGAGTTGGAACAGACTGCTACCATCTGAAAGTTTTACAGTTTTTGCAACACTTCAACATGATATTAATTTGTGATGCATCTGCTGCTGTTGACTCAGCATCACATCTATCCACTTGCCCTGATGAAGCTCATCATTGTATCCCAGGTTTCACCCACAACACTTTCGTTAAATTCCTAGCCCTAATGTGCGTGTGATGAATACTTTTCAGATGCTTCCTTCAGGCCATATCTGATCAAAACAAATGCACCTGCACTTTTTTCCCTTCTTGCAACCGCAACTCCCCCAGGACGGGTAAAAATTGACTCCCTGGCTTCCTCCACCAGGCAATTACGTGCCATCTGTTCCCATCTTGGTTGTTCCAGCTCGTTTTGTTTCTGCGATTGTTCGTCTAATATCATAGGCCTGAAAGTGTTATAGAGGAAGGGGGGGTTGGGGTGTGAGCGGAGTGGGGGACACAAAAATGAGGAGTGGCATGAAGAGGAATTAATCGAATCTAACAGCAGAACCAGATCTTCCCCTCTGAAAGGAGATAGTCCCACTAGAATGAGGACCATTACCATATTCATCACCTAATATTGCCTGCTGTATGCAAAGTGGGAGAGAAGAGTGCAATATGACTTTCTTGACCGCCTGTCTAATTCCACCCCAAAAAGGTTGCAGACTTCTTTTTAATTTTGTTTGAAACAAGTCTACTTCCTACCTGCTATGTTGTGATGCTGCCATTTATTTCAGAGTGGTAATAATAACCCATTAACTTCCCTGTCATACATTGCACTAATACTTAAATTTATATATATATGGTTGTTTTGCTGCCATGCTAAATCACATTATTGTTTTGTTACAGTAACTATTGGACCCATTACTCTCTGCCACACACACAGGCTGGAAGCAGTGTGAAGATTTAATTGCAGTGATGTTCCAGGTGAGGCGAGCAGCCGGATTGGAGCATTTTAACAGTGATATCAATAACGGAGCGCCACCTTAGGCCGGTATAATTTTCCATCTCTCCTGACAGAACGGAAGATAGAAATAATCAGTCACAACACCAGCCAGGCCGCCTGTAGGACCTTGTGTGACATCCAACAACACTGACGGCTCAGGACTCATCCATGTCCAGGGGGCAAATCACTGTGTGTGTGTATGTACGTGTGTGCGGGTGTACGGGTGTGCACGTGTGAGTGTAATTGGTAAGATGATGTCGGATCCTATAACAAGAAAGAGAAATCTGTGACATGGTTCAAAGGTAATACCAAAAATGACTTAATCAGTGGTCTTTGTGTGTTTTCTTATGAGCTGTATACAGCTAGTTCAGGGCTCAACTACAAATTTAGGAATTAATTAACCTAAATATTTTGTCATGTTCGGCGAGATGAGATTTATTTAAAAATGTTTACATGACAGCTGAGACCAGAATATGACCAGATGTGATTATTCTTTCAAAAGGCAAAATGTACTTTCCCTTTTACTTTCAGCATCTGGGGAGCAATTAATAATTATTAAAACACTTCAGTAATTATTCTGAAGCATTGTCTGAATGGTCTTCAGCCTCCAAAGAGAGAGGGAGAGAAAGAGTGTGTAATAAAAACAACTTACTACTGTGTAAAAGGAGGACAGCAGTTCAACGTTAGCTCATTTTGACCAAACCTCTAAAAATCTATACCAAAACAGTTGATTTGAAGCACTGATAGTGCTACAATTCAGCTGTAATACAATGTTAATACATACTGACATTTTTCTATTCTCAATAATGATTTTAAATAAATTTTCTCTTAATTCATCAAGAGTGTTTTTTCCCAAAGCTTCCAACTTGCACAGATTTCACAACCCATGCAGGAGGAATTACAGGAGCCATCATATATTAAAATAGGTGTGATTCTCTAATTGGGACCAAACTTTGTTTAAAATCTGTTCTGAGTGTACAGACCTGCAACAGATTGCAGACATACACCCCTTAAACTACAGCTGGGAGAACACCACATACAAGCCATCTGTAACATGTTAGGCAATGTGAATTTAACTAGTTTCTCTAATTAACTTCATTTGAATATGTGCTTTGCATGATAAAATGTGGTTTGTCTGTCTTTTCAAAAGTAAATTGTATTGCACTGTGATATACATATAAAACTGTTATATGTCATCTTTTATTAAAGCAAATGTGAGATGAGAGAATACAATATATTAACTGCACAGCTTTTCCTCTTCTTGAGGCTTTGTATTTGCTGACATCTAGTGGTTAATGGTAAGAAGTAAGTGTAACAATTGGATCTACTTCATCGCAAAGAACTAGTGTCTGCACTGCAACTGTAATCAATAAATTTATTTTCATTCGTTGTAAAATTAATGGTGTAGAATTATGACCTATGTGGCTTAAGTCTGTAAATCCTTTGAAGTACAGTCACTGATAGAACAAAACAGTTCTTTGTAAACAAGCAGCATTAAGACATTAATAAAACTTCCCTTTTAAAAAAAAATTATTAAGTAATATGCATCCATATGTCCATTAAGGATAAATTTATATCATTTTATCTGGTGTTACTTTCTTATCTTTAAGTCCCAGATCCAAAGCAGAGTTTATTCCAGAAACAACAACAAAAAAAAAAGATCCACATTAGCAGGATTCATTTCGCAACTTAACTTGCATTTCACTGCTGTGTCCCTTTTCTAAAAGTAATTGTTAGTAAGTGATGTTTATCTATATCTCCAAAATATTAAAGATAAAGTTTTTCCAAAAGTGTCATATTTTTAATCTGGGGTCACTCTTTCCATTTTTGATGGAAATGAATGTTTGTGGAGCCCCAAATTAAACAACCTAATCCTTTTTTAAGATCCGAAGTCCACATCAGGAGCATCACAAGATTCAATATTTGAAGATAAGCCCTGCACATATCCTCTTACATTTTAGATTTAATCTGTTAAAAATTGAGAGAAACGTTCAGAGCACAGAAGGTTAAGACAGAGACTAAAAATGGTAAACCTGATATTAATAGTTTGGCTATGCCTGTTAATACAATGAGTACATAGATTTTGTCAGCTGAACGATGTACCCAAAAGTTAAACAGGAATTCGTTTACCTGCACACATAAAGATGCTACTTCTATGAGTAATATAAGATTACAACCTGCTGATAATGCACTGAAAAGAAAAGGGAGGGAAGAGGGGTGAGATGGGGGAGTGAGAGATAGGTGGAGGAAGGAAGAACCGGAGGCTGCAGGACAGAGCAGAGACAACAGCAGAGAAAGAAGCACACACCTGGGATCTCAGGTAGGAAATTTTTCCTCCAATGTTTTTTTAAAAGTTTTTTTTTAATATGAACTGGTCTTATCTCATGTTTTGCTCTTGTATCTGCAGTCTTAAAATCTGAATAAACCTCTGTTACACATTTGTGCAATTGAAATGGATTTTTTTTTTTTTTTTAAATAAAAGTCTTTGTTGTTTTTTTCACTATTGGCTGCCTACAGTTTTTTGGTTTTTGTTTTTTTAACTGATTGAGGTGTATTTCGCTTAACATTTCAAAGAAGCCTGTACCTGTGAGCCTTACGCTCCATGACCTGCTTTGAATGGCTCCATTGTTTAGTTTCGATACGCTGGAATGCTCCTGAACATCGTGCATGATCCTTTCAATTATGAATGGTATCATTTATTCTATAGTCTCAGCAACTCAGCGATGGCCATCTGGTAACTTAGCAACTAGTGCCTCTCATTCAACATTTAAGTGGAGTAACGTGAGAACCAGTGGCCTCACTCCAGGAGGGTGACAAGGATTTGTTACTGACACATAACCTACATTTTCACTTCTTTCCAACAAACAGATTGATGACTCTTTCCCTGTTTACCCATCTCTGCATTATATGTGATTTTTTAACATTGAGATGGAACTTAATTATGTCTGAAATTATCTCCTGCTCCTATTTTTTCTTTAAGTTTATGTTTTCTTTCAGTAAAATTTCATAAGTCTATGCAAGAGCATATAACGAATGTCACCTACAGATTTTATCTGTAACATCTTTTAAAACCTGGGAAACAGATTTTATCCATTGACACACTGAGGTCACATTTTCCAGGGGGACCTTATTATGAACATGCATAGGTAAACTGACACCTCACCCTTTCATCCCTGCAACAGCCTTGTTGTTTTGCTCGATGGGGGGGCTGTCTCACTAACAACACTGTTCACATATACATGTTGGTACCCACAAGCAAAAACTTTGAATATGATCCATTGTGCATGGTTATAAAGTCTCAGTAAAAAGAGAGAGAGAGAGAGAGAGAGAGAGAGAGAGAGAGAGAGAGAGAGAGAGAGAGAACTGACCCCACTCCTGGCAGTCTCTCACATACCTTGTGTTAGTGTTCAAAGAAAGAGTTCAGTTTCAATGCCTTGAGCTGATAAGCACTGCTGTTTCCACCAGAAGTGACAATAAGGGTCTGTGCTGCATTCAGAAGCAACTATTTGAGACTGCTGAGGTTTTGTGATGAGGGACATTAAAGAAGTAACATGGCAATAAAGACTCCTCAGCCCCTCTGCCTCAAGTTGACCATTCAGCTATCTTAATATCAGAAATAGCTATAAATACTGTCTAAATTATATTATAAGGTGAAGCAGCACAACATGACTCTGGTGTTTTCAGGTAAATGTCTGACTAATAGAGATTTATTTCAGTTGCACTTTACCAAACTGCTGAGTAACATCCAATATGGGACATTTGTTACGGTAGTGATCAGTGTCTTCCAACATTGTTGGTGTCTGAATACAACACTGACCTCAGAGAAATAGGACAGTGGTTACCCGAGACCACTTTAGAGTCTCGTGAGAAACTGAATATTGCCTGAGATAGATAAAGTTGCAATGAAAGGAAACCTGTGCCCCAGTTTTAAAACAGTAACAGAAATAAACACAAGTACTCAAAGGGTTTATGTGATACCCCTGACAGGTAGAGTCAAAAGGTAGATCAATTACATGTCCTGAAGGACTAAAGATTTAATTTGCAAAACATTACTGCCCTGGTGAGGAACTGAGTGACCATGGCCCTCTTACCACAAAATCCCTAGCTTTGCTTAGATTTACTTTGTAGATGTTGTACAGTCAGTTTTAAGCTTGACATCTTGGTCTCACTTTAGAAGTTTTACCTATTCTTATATAGTTTTTAAAAAAATGCTGTAGTATTCAAAAGACTTGTTGTATGGGCCTGTGCTTTATCTATTTGTGTATCTCAGTTTTGACTTGGGTGTTTTAAATGCTCTAATGAAAGTAATTTTAATGACTCTTTCTGCATTTTATCTTTGTCTTTAGAGACGCATACTGAGTGGTGAAGAAGTGAATCCTCATTTCACAGATTTTAAAATCTATCATCCACAATGCTAATGCGGTCACATTCAGAGAGAAGAGCCCTCCTGGGGTTCTCAGCCCTGCTGACACATAGTACTCCAAAACAGAGAAATGTGACCTCCTCCCCTCCCCTATCCTATACCTCCCGTGAGTCCATCTTTACACCCATACCTCTAAGTTCCCCACCTCCCTGGGTGACACAGGCCCTTTCCAACCTGGAGCAAGGAGAACGTGAACTGCAGAGCCTCAGGGAGCGACAGCAGGCTGAAGTGGAAGAGGTGAACCGTGAGTTGGACAATGCAGTGATTGAAGCTCAGAGAGAGGAACGTCGTCTTCTTGAAAAGGTTGAGAAGGACCACAGAGAGGCCCAGCAGCACCTTGGTCAGGTGAAGAGAGAGAATGCTGCAGCAGTGCGAGTTGTGCAGTCACTAGTTGATCAGCAGCTTAGAAAAATTCGACATCTGAAAGAGCAGATACAAAGATGGGGCAGTATTGCTGGTGGATCCAACAAAAATCAGCTCCAAAGAGGAGTAGCAGAGATCACCCAACCTTGGGAAATTTCTCTTACTCTTAAAAGGGTCAGTTTCTTACCAAGTCCTGGGTCCAAGGCCTTAAGCTTAGGAGAATTGGATATTCGTGAGCAAGGTATGACTTATCCAATTGGAGTCTGCGGTGTCCAAGGACAGAAGTGTGCCTTGCACTCAGGAGATAAAGCATTTTCAAACATCACCCCTCTTGAAATTCGAAAGGAACCACAACCCAACAGATCTGGTCAAAGGTGCAGTTCAGAGGAGAACAATAAGGCAATCAGTGGGAACACGCGGATTGTCAGGAAACTACGTCTGTCAAGCTCTACAGAGAATGAGGATGAGATTAAATCAGCCACCTTAAAGTCCACCATACCAAGACATCGTGGTGTATCTGAGTCATCCCAAGAAGAGGAAGTGGAGTCTGTGTGTTCAGACACACAGGGGCAAGACCTTTTCCTTGCTATCCCACCACTCTCAAGTCAAGGGGAATCTGAAGGTGATGAATCTGATGGCAGACAAAACTGTACAAAGAGACGCTCTACAATGAAGGCTAAGAGAAGGCAAAAGGCCCTTGTCTTGGTTTCACGTGAAGAGCCATCCTGCCCTCCTGAGGAAACAAAACAAAGCATATCTCCAAAGACTAGGCACAAAGGTTCACTCTCAAGGCACAGTCTTGTAAATCTTTCACCTTCTCAGCAAACCCTATCAAAGATTTCAAATGAATCTTCAATGGATGATGGAAGCCCTCCATCCCCAGTGGACAGTGAGGATTCCTGTTACACCTATAATGTGAATACTCCAGTCAATGGATCCCTTAAGCAAGAGCACTACCGTTCAATGTCCACTGCTGACCTCTCGGGGAAAATTCAGACTATCATTAATAGTGAAAAGGGTGAATGTAGAGAAATTAGGAAGGTAAACAGAATGTGTCTTGCCTCTGAACCTACGACTTTTGAACATGGCCAGGGAAGTGGCACAGAATCTGACAGGAACACCATGAGTCCTAATCAACAACAATCAAGATCCCGGACTCAAGCGACTCAAGGTTTAAATTGTGTGAGCAGATCTCTGTCCATGTCAGCAATAGAGGGAGACAAATTACACCAAGTCAAGGAAACACAGCTATATAACAAGGATAAGAAAGAAAGAGTAGGGCCAGCTTTGGGGGAACTGGAGGAAGAGGGGGGTTCGACTGCACTCGACTCAGCTTATCTGGTCAAACAATTTGGAAAACAAGGATCAGGCCGCACTGACTTTAACCTGCCAAGCGGCATCCATGCAACTGTCAAAGGGCAACTATTTGTAGTGGATTGTGGAAATGCCCGCATTCAGGTGACTGATCTCCAGAAGAATGTTGTACAGCAGGTGTCTCCTTCGGGATCAGAAAGGTCTTCTCGCATCTGCAACTACTTTGACGTTGCTGTGAACTCAAAAGGCCTCATTGCCCTGACCTGTGCTGCTGAACGAGCTTTGCTGGTGTTCAGTCGCCATGGACGTCTCCTGCAAACATTTGGGGGCACAATGATTGGCTCCATCAATGAAGAAATGGATGCTCCCAGAGGGGTGACTGTCACCCTTCAAGATGAGTTCTTGGTTGCTGACATCAAGCGTGGCACCCTCACTTCTCTGAAGCTTGATCCCAAAACCGGGGCCAGATTAGAGCGCACAGTGGTGACTGGGTACCACAGGCCCTACCTGGTGGCAGCCTGTCTCACCACTGGGCTCATGGCAGTATCAGAACGAGGAAATGAGACTGGGCGTGTCCCATGCATCCGAGTTTTGGAGCCTGGCTGGAACACTATACGAATTCTGGGGGTGTGCTCCGGTCTGGGGCCTGTTCTGACCTGCCCTTGGGGTCTTTGTATAGACAGCGATGGAGATGTCTTGGTGGCAGACTGGGGCAAGCAACATCATCGCGTTCTTCTCTTCCCATCCAAAGGAGTTGGATGGCCTGTGGTGGCAAATAACCTGAATAGCCCAAGGGGCCTGGCACTGCTCCCTGATGGTCACATGGTTGTGTCAGACAGCATGAATCATTGCATCAAGATCTACCGCTACAAGTGAACAGCAGAGGATTACAAAGACAAATAAAAACATATATGGATAGAGTTAGGACTTCATTGCTTTGATGACTTGAGATGGCTAATCTGTTATAGCGGACAATATTCTTGGAAATGTAAAACGTGAGTTTCTTTGAGTACAATATACAGCCTCTACCTCCTATCTTCTATAGTTTGATTAGATCATATTTTACAAGATTCAAATATGTACTAATAATAATAATACTACTTTGTTATCTTTGCTTATATGATAAGTGGTAGAAACAAGTCAAACTCAGAGAAAAAGTAGATCAAAATTATAGAATACAAAAGATAGACGTAGATGTGGATTAAGGGGAGAGTACTAATGCATGCTTTTAAATTGCTTTTAAGTGTCTTTTTTTTCTCAAATTTATCTACAGTTAATTTTTGTAGCTCATTCTGCTGTAAACCTGAATGACATTGGATGAAACATTGTCAATTTTTTCATATAAAAATATTTAGTAAATTGAATGAGTCAATAATCAAGAAAAAATTGAAAACTCTTAGTGTAATCTTTAAGTGTAATCATTAGATCCAAAGTGTATTTGTCTTTAGTTTGGGAGGGGCTAGATGATTTTCGTACTGCTGATTTCTCTGAATAAAAAGAAATAAACTTTAATTTCATTCAAATTTTCATGATTTTGTTATTTGTGGCACTAACTGCTTAACTATAGCTTACAACACATCTTAGAGGGTGTTAATTTACTGTTGTGCATTTCATTGGTTTGTCCAAAAACGTTTGTTTTCTGGGAACAGCTCAGACAAAAAAGGGAAGAAAAGAAGCCTACTAATCCTGATTCGACAAACATGTGGGCATCAAACACAGTTAGAGGAGGTTGAACATTAATGAAACAGATCAATAATGTTATTGGAAAAAAAAGTCAAAAGGCAAAGTAAAATTTCTTATTACTCTAAGTTTTCTCAAGCATGAAAACAACTCCATTACATATACACTTTGTTCTTTGAATACCAACAGAATAGCTTGAGCTGCACATAGATAACAATGACATTTTTAGAACATAAAAGTTATTACCAAAGGAGTTACATGCAGTGTGTAACTTATCATGCTGAAGCCTCATTTTGCAATAACCAAAACCCCATCACCCTGTCATTGCAAGCACACATACACAAACATGCACTGTTTCCTAACATGTTTACCCAGGAACCCACGCATCAGTATAAAAGCACAGGTTCAGTTCCTGAACAGTTAGAGCTGTGCTCCACACTAAGACTCAACATCAGAGGACTTAAACATGGATCTGTTCACCAAAGCACTGTTTCTGTGCTTGGCACTTGCCCTCACTAATGGAGCACCTGCGTGAGTATGATGAACTCCTCCATATTGTATTTGACTCACACCTTGCTACCTTGCACCATGATCTCATTGCTCTTCACTGCTTACATTGCACATCTTTTGGGTTTTTCAAGAGTTTTTCGAAACCAATGAAAAAAAGTGCTTTGTGTGTAAAGACAGTTTATTTATGCAAAATGGACAAAATATAAAATGACATGTTCTTAACATTTTGTATATTATGATTATGCATTTCAAGTTTGAGTTCTGGTTTACTACTTTACTAGTTTACAACCACTTCGTCTTTCACGATTTTGAAACTGAAATTTTATTACTGTTGCACAGAATTTTACGGAACTTCAAGTTATTCATATAATTTTGTCCACCCTCAGTAAATTATTTGGATCACTCTAGTTGTCTGTATGTTCTCACATTAGAATAAACAGTACCATGCAAATGTGCACGTCACTGTTTGTTCATGCATTTTATAACTGTTCACAAATAGCAAAGTTCACCATTTGGATCAATTAATCAAACACAAGAGCACAAAGTCTTCGTTTTATCTTGGTGGTGTGTCACCCCTTGACCCCCAATCTGGCTAGATTTTCTTGAAAATGAAATATAATGATGTTTAACTGACTGCAGAAAAATAAAAATCTTTTTAATTGTCCACAGGCACCCAAATGATGATGCAGCTGTAAATCGTGAGTTTTCAATAAATATATTCAAATCACAAGCCTGCTTTCTATTTGCCATACATCTGACATGGGAAAACATCAATACCATAAAAAAGTCATTTCTCTATAAATTGTCTGTTTAGTGCTATTTCCTTTAACCGTTATTAGTGATAAGTTTTATATTGCTTATGTTTCTAATTGAAGAAGAAGAAGCCCCTGCTGGTCTGCCAGACCGGTGTGAAGGTATTGAGTTTGATGCCATCACTCCAGACGAGAAAGGAATCACTTTCTTCTTCAAAGGTTTGGATAATCTTTTGTAAAGAATCTCTTTTTACATGAAGTGTGGCAGTGTAATGAAACCGTTCTGATGTTTTCCCTGCAGGTGCCCATTTGTGGAGGGGTTTCGATGGTCCAGCTCAGCTCTCCAATGAGTCCTTCAAGGAGCTTGATGACATCCATAATATTGGCCATGTTGACGCTGCCTTCCGCATGCATAATGAGGAAAACAAAGATGACCATGATCATATCTATTTCTTCCTGGTAGGATGCACAGATACTTTCACTTGTGAAAGTATTGTGGAAGTTCTGTTAAAAATTCAAATAGCAAAAGGAAGCAATATCTGCCACTGATTTCTATATTTTCTGATTTAATCTCAAGGATGAGAAGGTATTCAGTTATTATGACCATGTTCTGGAAGATGGGTATCCAAAAGAGATCAATGAGGACTTCCCTGGAATCCCCTCTCATCTAGATGCTGCGGTGGAATGTCCCAAAGGGGAATGCATGACGGATTCAGTTCTGTTCTTCAAGGGTATGGTGGTATTGAACTCACTAAATCTAGACTATGATTAGGCTGTAAAATCATGTTTGAAATAGAAGGAAGAGACAATAAAATGAATTGTCGACAGATAAAATTATTTTCAGTAATATGAACATGAATATGCCCCCTTGTGAAAAAAAATAATTGTAACTGGATAACATTTTGTCAACTCTAAGTTGCGTTCAAGTTGGTAAATTACTACTGTATTTTCAAGCTTTTGCCCCGAATAATTGTAACTAAGTTTAATATGGAAATCAAAGTAAGTTAAGCCACTTGATAAATTCAACTTTCCTGAACTGTAGCAGCATGCCTTTGGTATACCTGACAGATACCCTAGTAAATACTGGCAGACTTGTCAACACTGACTTTTGAGGATTTAGGCATATCAATCCATGTTATTTTTCACTAATAATTTTCCCACAGGACATACCGTGTTTGTTTATGATATAACAACAAAAACGGTGAAGTCCAAGTTGTGGTCCCATCTGCCTGTCTGCACCTCTGCTTTCCACTGGCAAGAGCACTACTACTGTTTCCATGGAAATAACTTTACCAGGTTTCACCCTGTAACTGGAGAGGTAGATGCATCCTACCCAAAAGATGCCCGTGACTACTTCATGAAGTGTCCTAACTTTGGTAAGTTCAGTTAAATTTGACTGCTCTTACAGTCAAATTTAGTTGAAATATTACAATTGCATTATATTATGTACAAAAAAATGGAAAAGAACAAAACAAATGTATTCAAAAAAATCTCCCGTGTTTGGCTGCAGGTCATGGAGGTCATCATAGAGTCCCCAACTGCAGTGACCTCAAATTAGATGCCACTACCACTGATGATGCAGGCAAAACTTATATTTTTACAGGTAACGTAAAAACAGCATGTGGCACACTGTAAAACCAGAGCTTGTCACTATTTACCTATTTGAGCAGCACTGTTTCAGGGTGGCAATTATAAATTTGAATTTTTACGGTAGACCTACTTCATTGTGTAAAATAACTGATGCCATTCCTATCAACCCTAGATGTGGCCTACTTCTGTGTTTTACATTAAGATGCAAAGGTTTAAACACTAACATGCTATCATCTAAGTAGATTAACTTTATACCTACTAAACATCAGTATGTTAGCACTGTCATTGTGTGCATGTAAGAATAGTGACAACAGCATTTAACCGAAACCAGTGTTCTATAGTACAGCTACATAGAGCTACTCACATTGGTGTGGACTCTCAGCCCTTGCCTCGTTTTAGTTACTTGTCAAAGTGGTAAAAAATATATACCAAAATGTAAAACAAGTCCTTTGGATTTTGCTATTCAAGCTTGCTGTAAAGTTGCTATAAAGCTTTCACTAAGAATACAGTTTAAATCTGCTCAGGTCCCAGCTACATGCGTCTGGACACCCATCGTGATGGCCTTCATCCCTTCCCAATCACCAGGTCTTGGAGCGAGGTCACAGGTGGAGTGGATGCTGTCTTTTCATACACTGACAAAACCTACATTATCAAGGTAGACTTTTAAGTAACTAATAAAATTCCGTCATATAATTTAGAATTGTTTTGAAGAAGGCAAAACTAAACTTTCTTCTGATCTGCCAAACACCTGCAGGATGATAAGGTTTACATCTATAAAGGAGCTGCTCACTACTCCTTGATTGAAGGTTACCCTAAAACTCTGAGGGAGGAGCTCGGCGTTGATGGACACGTGGACGCTGCATTCCTCTGTCCCAATGAACACATAGTTCATATAATCCAAGGTAAGGTTATAGAGTGCTTGGCAAATTTTAATGTTTTTGAATAACAGAATACTGTTTTAATATAGTTAGGAAGAAAATGTTTGCACAGAATTTTAAAAGAAAAACAATTAATATAAGATTTATGTTTTCTCACAAGTGATTAATAAACATCTTAACATACATATTTCTTCCATTAGGACAGAGGATACTAAACGTTGACCTAAGTGCCACGCCCAGGGTAGTGAACCAAGTGTGGCCCCTGGCCTTGTCTGAGATCGATGCTGCTCGGTGTGATGCAGATGGAATTAGTTTGTTCAAAGGCTCAGAATATTACCATTATGGGACCCCCATGATACTGGCTACAAGCAGAATTGCCCCTGTCCCTCAAAAAATTACCTCAGCAATGATGGGATGCCAGGAGTAGACATCACGGATGAGAGAATATTTCACATTCATCTGGTTAACAATGTTCCAAAACAATAAAGAGTGGCAGCATAAGCATCAAGCATCAACATCAAATTCATTGCATGTGTACAAATATTTGGCCAATAAAGCTCCACTAATGCAAACCTATTCAGTCTGGATGTACTTTGAGTTTCTATATGCTAAACTTGTACTAAAACAAACTAATATTTTTAGGACCAAAATCAAGAGCAACCTTAAAGTAATGTCAGAGTTTGGCCACTAGAGGACCTACTGTGCAAATGAATGTTTTACATTACAAATAATGAGAATCAGATTGGCTGGGATATGAAATTGTGACATTAATACTGACCTAAATTTGATATATTAACATCCCAATATTAAAAGAAAGAGACATTTTTTTACAAGCCACCTCCCAATCATATCTAAATCCTCTATTTACTCTGAATTTTCAAACTATCAAAGTGCCCAATTTTATCAGGATGTCTGTGCCCTGAAGGGATACATCTCCTGATGTCACACTAAGGGGGCACTTAAGTGTTCTAAATGCCTCTTTTCTAGGCAAACTGCCCTTCAAGAGCCTTCCTGGTCAGCCCAAATTCCCCTTTGACTTGCTTAAGTGCTGCTAGTGTGAAAATTAAGGTTAAAAAATAATCTCTTACTCTAACCCGGTGTATAGAAGATATTCCCAGTAAGAATTTATCCCTCACACACCCCATTCTGTGGATAACACAAATTCATATATAGATATATATCATATATTCATATAGAGTGCATTACTCCGCTAAAAAGCTACAAGGAAAATGTGACTTGATTAAATAATATTAATGCAACAAACAATGAAATGAAACAATGATGCAATGGAAACAATGAGCATCTATTAGTTTAGTCCAGTGGCCTGCACATTGAAGCATTTTGGGTTTTTTTATGTGCTATATTTGTATTATTTTTTGCCTTTAATTTGGTGATTTGCTCTTGCTATTTTCTTAAAAGCATCGGTCAATTCATTTCGATTTTTCTAAGACAACTCTGTGTTCAGGCATAAAATATGACAGTACACAACAAATGAAAGAGGGTTGCTGGTCACCTCCTGTATTGAGTTTTTGATTGTTTCTAGTGAGGAGTTGCAGGTGTAGATGCATGCTCAGAAGAAGGTCTCCAAGCAGGTGTGAATCTGGCCTCAATTCGAGAAATTGCTGGTAGTCAAAGCTGTATTTCTCTCAAAAAAGAGGCCTGAGTCAGAACTGTGCACAATCAATCTCACAATGACATGTTTCCTTCAGATATCAAGGTTGACCTCGTAAGCAGTAGTGCTGCTTCATAAAGGGCAGATATGACAGCTGAGGGTGAAACACTTGTCCAGCTGAGCCATAAAAGAATCCTGGAAGGATCTGCTCCCTTAAAACAAACATTTACAATATTTTATCTTACCAAAAGTATAGTGAAGAGTTCTCACTCTCTTTTTTGATGGGATTCCCAGTGGGACTCTTATTGATCATTTATTTCTTATTTCAAATTCTTTCAGTTTTATACAATTTTTAAAAACAATGAATCAAGCCAGTGTGGCTAAAATTATATCAATACTATGACTTTGGGGTAAAAGTTTTATTGTTCACTTTTATTGGCTATCACCTACATGTTTTTAAGTGCACTGGGTCTCAAATTCAACAACATAATTTATCTAATTTTCAATTTTAATATAAGTTAAAGATAAATAAGTCATTTATGAATTATTCTCAGCAGAATCAAAGCCAATCTTTCCAATTCCATCCTCCAAAATTCCAAATTTGTATGACCAGGCTGTGTAAAGTATGATAATTATTTCGCTAAAAGTTCCTAGTCTCTGACATTATAACAACATATATTATCTATATACAGTATATATACAGTACAAATGGTCGGTGTTCATATTGGACCATATGGACACGTACGCAGCAGCCTGCAAGAGTCCAGAGGTCGGGACGGCATTAGCAGGCATTCAAGGCCTTTTCACTCCCTGAAGAGGTTTTTGTTCAGCCAAAATCCCTGGGACTTTCAGCAAACATAAAGGAAGTGCTGGCCTCAGCACAGCTTAATGGGCGAGGCCATGAGGACACACACACGCGGACATACACACACACAGACACGCCGGAACACACATGCATGTGCACACAGAAACACCACCGTACACACACATGCATGGCAGACAGTACAGACTGTTTCTTCTACACACCCACATTCACAAAGCTACTAGCTATCAAATAACATAAGTGAACAAGTTTAAATAAATAACACTGGTTCCTTGAAGGCTATCTCTCTGAAAAAACTAGCCGATCAGCAGTTTGTTTAAAGTTTTAGTTTCAGTTAAAATAACTAACTTAAGGTCAGAGGATGTATAGTGGCCAAAAGCAACAAGGTTCAAGGTCAGTCAGAAACAAATATTACAGGCTGACATACTGAACTATTCATTTCCAAGAGAAACTTGCAAGGATTGCTGCTCGCCATTACAGTTTTCATCAACCAGATTCATTTTAGTGTCATCTGGAGCTCAGAAAGACCTATGCAAACTTGAAAATAGTCCTAAAATGTTATATAAAATACTATATCATGAATAAGTAGCGATGGGTTTGGTTAAGTAAAAATACTTAAATATAAATAAACAGATAAACTGTTGGGTAAGTCATGAAAATGAAGTCTGAAAAGACGTTAGATTTTTAAAATTATATTGTAGTGATTATCTGTCGATTTAAAACGTCTGCGTTCAATTGTAAAACATCTTCAGGATGCAAATGCATCAGTCCAACAATACAAGAGGAAAAGCGTCACGCTACAGAGGCCTTGTAGTGTGTTCAAATCCAACCATAAATTCAACAAGGGCTATTTTGAGCATGTTGCTGCTCCTAAAATTCCAAAATTTTTGTTGTTTGTGTGAAAAAATGTTATACTGTATGAGTAAATCTGATTGCAAAATATAAACAGACAACGGCTTTGCTAAACATCGCCACAGTGTCAAAACCAAGAAAGCAGTCAAATCTAACAAAACCACAACACTCAACAATAAATGAAAAAGCCACGTGCACCGCAGCGGGTACAAACGCCAAAAATGATAACCACAACTTCAACAGCAAAACAAAGAACAACCATAGCAGACAAGGGATGGATGAACAAATAAACAAATAAACTCCACAGCTGTAACCAAAAAACTCACATATTAAAGCAAAGAGACATACACAGCTTCTATACATCACAAAGCGTCCGTTGCTCGACATCGCTGGTTGTAGATGTGTCTCTCTGAAAGTGAAGCTTACTTACATTAACTTCAGTCTGTGAGTCTTGGGCACCGTGAAGTCCTCGACAGTCTGCTTTTGGTTCAGTTTCTTTGCCTGACCTTTCTCGGTTCATAATAAAATCAGTCCATTCGGCCTCTTCTGGCCCAGTTAAACCGGCTCATCTCTTCTTCTCTCCAACTTTATAAACAAACGACGTTAGCATAGCGGCTACGAACGTTAGCTAACTTGATGTCTTCAATAAACGTTGCACCTGTTGAAGCCTCAGTTAGCCAACTTGGATCGTTTCCATCGTCGAGTCTCTGCTAGCTTATTAAATAATGTTGTTAGTTTTGTCAAACTTAACTTAAATCTGATTTTTCGTCCTCTCTTTCCTCTTCTCTTGTCCCCTTTAAAAGCTGCTAATCAGAAACTACCGCCTTTCAACGTTTGTCGCACGCGAAGGTCATAGGTCAAATGGAACAGTCCATTCTGTGTGACGTGGTGATTGGCAGACAGATATTTCATTGAAAAGGCCGACATTTACATGAAAAATAATTCATTTTTAATAATTAATAATTATCTCCTTTATGCGTGACAAGAAAAAAAAAACTAAATTAAACATTTTAAATGAAGGATACAGAAATTAATAAGGCCCCTTGGCGGTCATGGCCTCAGATGATTGACATGACAGACCCATGGGAAACGTTTTTGGGAATGGGAGTTGTAGGCCTGAGTGTTTTGATGTTAATTAACATCAATTAAGAGTTTCGTGGATTAAAAATTTAAGAGGTTCGAGTTAGGATCTGTTTTGTGTATTTTTAAAGTATATGTTTCATTTGTATATGAGAAAAACTTTGGGAAGGAGTGTAAACCAGTGACTTTAGACACTCAAGAAAACACATAGAGCCACTCAAGGTATCCTGAACTCTGATTATGTTATTAGCACCCTGAGGAATTAGACCAAATTCCAGTCTTGCATGTTAATTTTTTAATATATTATTAAATAATATATAGTTTTTAATATATTTGAAACCCTGCCTAAGAGAATCCTAAGCTAATGCTAAATTAGGAAGTTACGTTATGTAACTACAGTAAATAAGTTGGCTAGCCAGAAATACCAACATTAGTAGCTTATGTTACAGCAGACAAACATCTTTTTTTATTCACTCCTGCAGTTTTGCTTTTTTGCTTTATGAAGCATTGTTCATAAAAAGTCATGGACTGTGTTGTGAAGCAATCAAAAGCTTGACCAGCCTGTTATGCCTGAATACAGCTATTAGTTATGACTAGACAAGTACTGTTTAGGGGAGGTGTTAACCACACAGCCAGTTGTTAATGGAAATTTGGTTTCAGCGTGGTAAAATTGGTCGAATAATTTTGGTTTCCAGATCTCAAATTGGGAAAACTAGAATCCAAAAAGAAATGCTTACCATGACAGAAAACAGGTATGGTACAAAAAGTTTATTCAGTAACAGTTCTGTAAACATCTGAGGTAAATGAACATTTACATCAACATGTTCTTTAACAAAGGTCCAGACGCAAGGCACTTCTCTTCAAAGACAGTCATTTTACAACGGGAGTGATAGCAGGTGTTGTTCTTTAACTTTGGGAGTCTGTGTCCCTGCTGGTTGAAGTGCCTTGAAAATCCCATCACACAACATCTTTTTTTATCATGAGAGTTTTGTTTCAAGGCACATCCGTGGTGTAAAAGTTGGAGTAGGCAAAAGTCTCTCAATCCTCTTTCAGGACAGAAAAAAAACAATCACTGTAGATTAATCTCTTGTCCATTCCAAATCTATTTTGAAAGTGTTATTTCCATAAATAAACAAAAATATGTTAATACTCCTCCAAGGACACCCTTTTCTTTTCTGTTTATAAAATCTTCATATCCTCATAACAGTATTCAATTACTATCTAACTGTGCAAATCTTTATCTACATATCAAGGGTACTAAGAACAGCTTGGAACAACAAGGTTATGAAAACAGTTCAGCAATAGAAATAAGTAAAAATGAACCTTGTTTCAACAATCTTTCAGAGACAAAGCTCAACATTTTTTTTCATTTTTTAGTTCCCAGATTCACAAAAAGCATTGTAAAACTGATATTGTGGTTGGAGCCATGATCACAAGGGTCAGGGATGAGATTCCTGAGCAAAACTCTAAAAAAAAAAAAAAAAAATCCATCATATATTGTTCTATCTTTGGCACAAGTAGCTTTGGTTTGTTGAATATCTTTGGTTAAATCTTACACATCATGACTAATAACTCAAAAACAAAAATTAAGTGCTTCAGCGGCTATCGTAAGCTGAAGTTGTTTATTGGCACATTTGATCGGAGACATGTAAACATTCAACAGCAAACAGCGTAGATTCAGTCTATGGATCATCCCATTTTAAGACAATTTGTTGTTCTCAACTAAACACGAGCTAATATACAAAATTTAAGTGCCTTTTACTGCATCTTACCTCCAATTTGTTACCTCATGTTTCATTTGGTTTGTAGAAGTTAAGTGGTTGCATTCATGACAAATTGGAAATCATACATTTTCAAACTCAGGGTTCTTAAAATGCACCTTGACACATCACAGCTCTCTCTGCCAAAGGCCCCTTGTGCAACCCAAGCTCAGTTCCCAAGTCGCTAAGCTACAGCTACTTTACTTTAAATGAAGCCTTAATCACAAACTTTATGTTCATGCTCATCACAGCACAAAAAATGTAAAGACCACACAGTGATTTAAATGTAACAGACTTTTTTCACAACAGACATTTTGTCTGCAAGCACAAGTGGAATAAAGTTTGCTGGCTTATGATACAAAAACCTACAAATTGGGCACATTGCTTTCAGCAAACATGTTAATTTTGAGTGGACTCTTAGCCTTGCCTAGGCTAAAAGACTGGAAGCAGGAGGAAAAGCTAGCCTTGCTCTCTCCAAAAAAAAAAAAAGAGGATATATCCTCTTTGTCCTTGATGCTAATTCTGAGATAGCTTCATTTGCTTTGGCCAGGCTTTTTATGTTAAAGTTTTGATCGATAATTGAGCTCATAAACAAATTCCAAGTTGCCATGAATTCAGATGAGCAGCATTCCCAGCATATTGATCTATTTTCTATGTCAGTGACCGCTTTAGTGTCAAACATTAATCAAGGCACTAGGATATCTGTCAGGCAGCTGCCATTAAAATTCTCATGCAGCATCACAGTCTTCTTTTTAAAGAGCATCAACCCAGAATGATCTCTGGGTTGGTCATTGACCTGATGTTTAAACATTTAATCAGTTCTGGACAAAACTACATATACAAAGAAGTGAGTTAGGGGACTTTGAGTTTAGATTATTTAAACAAACTATAGAAACAACATTTTGCTTCGATCGAATTGTAAACATACAGAATCAGACTTTAATTTTCTTTTGCTTGTGGCGTTTATGGTGTTTAAATGCTAATTCAGGCACATGTGATATAATCTAGCACCCTTTTCTAGTGTTTTTCAAGTATCTTAAGTATAATAAACTATTATGCTGCTCAGAGAGAGAAACAAAGATTTACAAACCAAAAACACTGTTTGCCCCAAACCACACTGGATTCTCCACTTGCTACTAGGGTACATTTTTATTTACTATTTTTATTGGATGAGGCATAAAAAAATTGGTTTGATAAACTAAAGCTGTTGGGAAGTTGCACTCAGGCAACAAAACTGAACTTATATTAGCCATTTTCTTTTTTTGGCAGGAATTAATAATAATAACAGGGAAAATAAACATTTGAATTTGGGATGTCTCTTAAAATCTGACAGAGAAATAAAAGTTATCACTTTTTTAGATCTTATTGCTTTCCTTTTTTTTCCAAAAAACTAAAAACTACTGTATAATCTACAGCTAGTCTACAAAATTAACTTAGAGTCCTCCTACACAGAACAGCTAGGGGAACTCGACAGTTCTGTAACACACTGCAAACACAAGCATCAGAAAGAAGGTGTACTGATCTCTTTGCTCTGTTCAAGCTGCAAAACTTAAATAAAGAAGTCATTGAAATGTAGGTTCAGCCATTGATCATGTATTCTTCCATAAAATTGCCTCAACTCTTCCAACATTGGAGTTTTGCATAAAGTGACCTTTGGGGCCAATGTCAGAAAACACTGAAGCGCTTTTGATTTTTTTTAAAGAAACGTCGTCATTATTTGCAGCTTGAGCAGAACCTTAATTTAAATGTAGGTAGTTCTGTAAACATCCTGTGGTGCCTATCAATGCTATCAATCATTATGTATTTACATATTTATATACTTTATATAGTTTACCCTGATTTAACTGCAGAGATGTCATCTTGTAAACACTGAAACGATATTAATGTACCTAAACACACACACACACACACACACACACAGCCTGTGAAGCCTAAGGACTGTGTCTCAGGGTGGGACTGCTATATTGCTCTCTTCTAGTCATCCGTCTGTCTTAACATCAGTGCATCCCTCTCTTCATTGAAACTACAGGCTGGGTGAGAGCAGCACACACAGGCAGACAGGTTCAACATGACATTCAGACTGTTCAGCTCCATCATCACATCACAAGAAAAAATGAAAATAAAGAAACAAAAGTGCAAACCTCTCCTCCGATGTCTCCCAGCAAAGAATTAAAAAGAAAGATGAAAATAAAAGAATATAGTATTGCTGCCTCTACGCTCCCAAACTTATTAGTTAGTCCAATCATCATCATCATCATCATCATCATCATCATCATCATCATCATCACTATAACCTTCCTTATTGGTGTCTGTATGTGTTTAAGTATGTGCATGTAAGTGTGTTTGTTTGTGATCCCCATTTCATGGGCCCATAAACCTCCACTGTCCAGCTTCTCCAGAGAAAAGTGAGAGTTTGGCCAAACCAGCATGTGGCGGCCATGTTGGCCACATTTCAAAGCTTCAGCCCTCAGCTGAGAACATCACAACTTCATTGCTTAGTGTAACAGTTTTTCCAAAAATATTTTTATTTTCTTTTGTTGCCTGGAGCTCGATAAGAAGATCAAAACCACTCTTGTGTCTGTGGTTGAACTATGGAGTTAGATCCATTGTCTTATTTTAGCTTGAAAACAGGAGGCAGAGGTAAACGGTTAGCTTGACTTCCTCCAAAGATCAAGAATAAACCTGTATTACTACTAAATTTTAAAGGTTCTTCAATTTAAAGTAGGAATTTTTCTACTTTGTTGCATCCTCCTTCCTTCTCTGCACATATGCTTTGATCTTACTTATCGTTTTGTATGTGCGATTGCTTCTGCCTGTGCACATCCATCTCTCTACTGTTCTCCTGTAATCGACTCCAGATATGATGCTGGAGATTTCTGCAAAGCCTCTATGAGCTGATGTTTTACAAGTTAGTAATAAGTAGATCGGGCATCAGCATGGTGCCATCTATGTAATCTGGCCAAACTCTTTCTATTCCTTCATGGTTAATGATTCTGAGATTAAAATTAGCAGCAAACTCCAGCTAAATATATGCAGTAACATGTTTTGCAAGTCTTCCTAGCAGGCATGTCTTTTTGCTGGAGGGCATGCTTGTGCATGGTTTTATGCTATTGTGCATATGTGAAAAAATGCTCATGTATGTTTTCTGTGTTTACACAGCATGTATGCATGGTTGTGTTCATTTTGTGAGAGTGTTTGTGTGTGTTTTAGCTACACTGCCAGGTCATCGGGGCGAGCTCGGACGCCGCTCTTGCTGGCCCGACTTGGCTTCCTGATGACTGCAGCAGCAGCAGGGGGCTGATGCATCTCGGCCCTGGTAACCACAATGAAGTCGTCATGTGGGACCATAAAAGGTGCTGTGGCAACAGGAGTTTCCTCATCCACCGCCGCCTCCTCTTGTGTGAGGGGGTAAAGAGGCGTGTGGCGAGGAAGTGTAGGAAACGTGGAGTGTTGCTCTCCTTGAGGGAGGGGTGGGTTTGTCTCCTCCTGAGGAGAGGAGGAGGTGGATGTGGGAGGGGAGGGGAGCGGAGGAGGGTAGGAGGAGTTTTTTCCATCCAGGAGCTCCAGTGCCATATTGCTCCAGTTCTGCCCCATCGCCGCCAGCTGCTCACGGCTCCCCACGCTCATTTTCTCACCGTTGCGATAATAAGAAGCGGGCGTGGCCTCAAGCAGGAAGTTGTCTGAGTGAAACGCTGTGCCATCCATCTTGAGTCTGGAGGGCAAAGAAATCACTGCAGAGGAGGCCTCAGTTGGACTGTAGGCTCCTCCCTCTGCTGCTCCACATCCCACAACGCTCATGCTGGTGTAGGTCGGCAGACAGTCGAGCACAGATGGAGACATCTGCTCAGGAATCGTCTCCGCGTCTCCAGGCTCATCTGCACCCAGAGCCAGTGACTCATTGTCGGGTGCAAACTCATTGGTGACCCCCTGCTTCACTTTCTTCCAGCCCAGGTGGTAGATCTCCAGCAGGTTGAGGACCAGAGAGACACAGGCAACCACCAGCATGAAGATGATGAAGATCGTCTTTTCAGTGGGTCTGCAACAGAAGACAAACAGTTACAGATTTAGTTCACAAATAACACACAAAAATGCATTCATGCAGAGTTCATGTTTCTGTCTTAAACTGCAATCGGACTGAAGGCAACACAGCATTAAAAAAGCACAGAGCCAAAACATTTCACACCAGTTTGTAAGGGTCCATTTTATCTTTCACTGTTACAAAAGTGAGGCTAACAGCAGAAAAGAGGCTTACAGTGCATGTTACAAAGTGATCCAGC
Source organism: Acanthurus leucopareius (assembly GCA_029814765.1). NCBI lineage: Eukaryota > Metazoa > Chordata > Actinopteri > Acanthuriformes > Acanthuridae > Acanthurus > Acanthurus leucopareius. The sequence goes on along the minus strand of JAQMCX010000041.1, from coordinate 3,261,435 downwards.
AGGAACTTTGGCCACATAAGCATAAGGCCAGATTATATTGTGGCATGACGAAATGTAAAAGTTTCTGTAGGAGACCTCTTTGTTAGCACACTCACTGCTTTAAAAAAATGTCCTAAATCAAATAACTGAGAGGCTGCTTTAATCCAAAGAGTTTTAAGGATCTTTGTTTTATCCCTTTTAAAACCAGAAACGTAACAGTCAAACAGAAAGAATCGTGATTACATTGTGTGATTATTGGCTCCATTTTAAGGTGCAAACATTAGCATGTCTCGCTAACTAGTCTACTACATTAACCAAATGAGCTCCAAGGCCAAGGAGCATATCACTAATTTGATATTTCCGTTTGTGAGGTTACAGATTATGATAAAAAAAAAGATCTCTCTCGACTAGCAAATCCACTGTGTGACAGTTGTTACTGTAAGCCAACAAAATTAACTATTTTTAATATCTCAGTGATTAATACAAACATACAGAGTTATCAGAGAAACTTTCAGTGCGGTGGAAAGAGTTATTGTTGCATGGCATATGTACAAACACACAAACCATTAAAATAATAATTATAAAACATAGAAACTAACCTGGAGATGAAACAGTCCACAGTATTGGGGCAGGGCCAGCGACCACATTTGTAGAGCGGCCTCAGGTGGAAACCGTAGAGGAAGTACTGTCCCAGGATGAAGCCCACCTCAAACAGTGTCTTGAAGATGATGTTGAAGATGTAGGTCCTCAACAAGGCTCCTCGGATCCGGATCTTTCCGTGCTCATCACGGATCGGTGGCTTCTCCTTCTTCCCACCACCACCTCCTCCATCGCCAACTCCGTTGTGATAGAGAGGATCATGGTCCTCCTGGTGCCTTCCAGCCTTCCTGAGTTCCTCCTCCCTCTCCCTCCTCTTCTCCTCCATGCGGACAATGTGCAGCACATGGCCCAGGTAGATGAGGGTGGGCGTGGAGACAAAGATGATCTGCAGCACCCAGAAGCGGATGTGGGAGATGGGAAAGGCCTCGTCATAGCAGACGTTCTCGCAACCAGGCTGCTGCGTGTTACAAGTAAAGTCAGATTGTTCGTCACCCCAAACCTCCTCAGCTGCTGCGCCCAGCACCAAGATACGGAAGATGAAGAGGACGGTCAGCCAAACCTGCAGACGAAGGGTTAAAAAAATGGACAGAGTGGGTTAGATTTCCTAATGGTGGCCACTGAAGGACATGAGGATTATTGAGGAGAATGAGTTGTGTTATTTAAAATCATTAAACTTTCATCAGTTTAATAAAAAGTCCATCAGTCACCTTTCCGATCACAGTGGAGTGTTCTTGAGCATTCTCCAGCAGCCGCCCTAGAAAGCTCCAGTCACCCATGCTTCACTCGATTTTCTAGCCTGGAGAGAGAAGTAAAAGTCCATCAAAACACAAGAAGCTGAAAAGGGAGAGGATACGGAGAAAATGGGAGAAGAGAAACATAGACCACAGAAGACCAGAGTGCAAAATATCGTGATTTTGTTTCAAAGGGAGGCTTAAATTTGTCTCTAAATGCTTTTCAACCTGTTTTTCTGTTTCTGGCACTCAGCTCCTAATCCATCGACTCAAAACACTTTGTAAATTTACAATTAAAGACGGCTCAGTATTTTAGGAGCAGATCGGTACTGTAGTTTTCAGTAAACATCTCTCAAACAGAAGAAAGAGGTGCTTTAGGTATTTTAAGTAGTGGGGTAAATGCAGCATCTAAAATCTGCAATAGTTTCTTATAAATTACTTCTAAGAGACTCTTTTTTACCAACTACTCTTGACTAAAAAAACCCTCAGTAAGAAAACGGATCAGGGTCTGATTGAAATGTCTGTTTCAGGTTTGGGGTCCTTGGAGACGACAAAAAGTGCCATAATGAGAAAAAAAGAAAGCTACTTACTAAAATATTGTTGTATTGTCAGTGATAAATCCATCGACCAGAGATCAGAAGAAAAACAATACCTGGAGAGAAGAAACAAGATGCTCATATTAACTTCACAGGTCAATGTCAGACAGAAAACACATAAATGACATAAAAACTCATGGATTTGATCATGTTTAAACAAGCTGCACTGACATTTCCCCACCTTTTGGCTTATTTATAGCAAACTTGAACTAATCTGCAAACATTTTCCTATTTGCACATTGAGTAGACATACTGCTTATTTTAAGTTTTGCTTTTGTCCACCTGATGAGTGAATAAAAAGTCTAAAATTTACCCTTCTGGTTCTGGAGTCGCTGAATCTTCCACTATGTTTACAAGCTCTTCCTTGACTTAGTGTTTCTGCTACAGTTTGATTACAGCTGGATTTTAGAGCTGGTTTGCTAAAAAACAGTTTTATTTCTGTACTAAGAGTGGTGAGAGTAAACTAAAACAGTAAAGTTATGGGCTGTCAAGTCAAAACATGAGGCTGAAAGATGCCAGAAAGCTTTAACGACTATCAGTTCATCGCTATGAGTGACCACTGTCATACACATTATATTTGAACTACTGTTAAAGTAAAAATATTGCCCAAAGTAGCTTTAAAAAGTTTGATGATAGAAATGTTTGTCATTAATGCATTTTTGAAAGTAAAGTCATAATTTTTTGTAGATTTAAGGAAGAATTGTGAGCAGAATATCTATTAAACAAAACATTTCGGAGTGGATGAATTATCTTGTTTGTACTCTGGTGAAAAAAAACGGGACTGGAAGTTACAGGAATAAAGTATTTGCAGTAATCTACTTGCTGAGACGTTGGCAGATCAGTGCTTTGGCTTGTTTTGCATTTCAGAACTTTAACAAAATAACTATGAAGACACGTGAATCTGTTTGTCTCTCTATGAGAAGTTGATTACCTGTGTAATGCAAGTTAGGAGAAATCAGTGTTTGCATGCCTGTTTCTTACTTTATCTACATGTACATTTGCTTGCAGACGTGCACGTGTTTTTTTCCACTTGTGTGTGTGTGCTGCAGAGTTGGCTGGCTAACGGACAATGGCCGGCCATCTGTGGGAAGTGAATGAGTGGATAACAGGTTGTCCCAGTCGAATGCTGGACTCATCACATCCCAGGAATGCTGAGGAGGGCAAATGTTTGCCTGGGATTGACTGATATGTACAGACACGCAAACACATCCACACTCTCAAAGTGACAGTAGCTTACATCTCTAATATATCCAATCTGACTATGTGGAGCCACTGATGACTGATTTTACTTTTAATATAAAAATAAAACTGAACTTTATCTGATTCACCCTCATGAGAAATAACTGCACTAAACTGCACTAAACGCCATGAAGGATGTAATATAATTAAAATTAAATTGTGTATGTTACAGTTTATTTTTAAATCAATACGTTTTTTAATCCATCTTTATAAATTATGCATGTCTGAACACATTCAGTGATTTTAATTAACTCTGCAGTCGAGTAAAGAGAGAATAAGACTCTCAGCAAATAAACCTATAGACTAATTTACCGTAACTGTCTACTAGACCGATCTAACTGTGGCATGTGTACATATACATGATGTGTTGACGTGATGAAATACCATCGGTCACGACAGACAATAGAGAAGCTGCCAGATGGACATTGTCCCGGCTGGCATGTGCTTTTGATGGATCAGAGGTCTTTGTGCTAAAGCAGCCCAAACAGTTAACTCTTGGCCTGCCGTTTGCACCCCGAAAACCTTTTTAAGATATGCAGACGGTGGCAATGTTCATGTGAGAGACAATTCTGTTTGTTACTGAGTCTAACAAGTCACTTTTTTAATTAGATGCACTTCCATAAACATTATAATTCAATCAGATTAATCTTTGTAAGCTTGCATTTGTTCAGTAGCTGGTAAACATGGTCCGTGTTGATTCTTGAGGAATTTATGTAACAGACAAAACAGTTTAGGGTCAACAAGTGCACAGGGATATACAGTAAATGCACAAAGTTTGGAAAGGTGCATTAAGAGTCACAAACAATCAAAAGGTCTCTAATATTTCCTAAAACGCATAAAAGCTGCTCATGTTATAACCACAAATGTGAATAAATTAGTAAAAATGTAAAAAATGTAACATATAGGTGCATTAAAATGCATTATGGTATACAACGGTTGATAAAGGTGTGCAACATTAAAAAATAAAGATGTTAATTATTTGTAATAGTATGAAAAAAAGATGTCTGTGGTTCTGTAAATGTGTATAAAGATGTATGAAGGTGAACTCAGGTTAAAAGAGCCCATCATGTCCTCTAAACACCCCAGATTTCAACAGGCACAGTCGTTTCAACATCAGGATCAATAAGGGCAGCAACTTCTGTGTGTCATTATGATGATTTCTGTTAAGTTCAGTTGCTATGATCAACTTCATAACACTGATACTTTTGAATTTACTTAAAAAAAAGCATCCCCACAGACACAAAACCTGTTGAAGCTGTGTATGATGTATTATAGGTCTGAATGTTCTGAACCTTCCACCTGACTTTATCTTTTTTCTGACTAAAATAATGGATAGTTAATGGCCTGTCTCTGAAATTTTGAGTAGCTTAATCTGTCATTTGCCCTCTTTACAGTTATTACATGAAGGCAGTGATACAGGGAATCAACAACCAAATGATAATTAAACTAACAATTATTAATAAAAGTTTGATAAAGTAAGTATTATGACCTTGCTAGTTAATTTGCAAAAAGTTCTAACATTGATTTGGACGCCTAAAATACTAGATGTCTGCTAAAACCTTCTTTTTTCCCCAAAATATTGTAATTAATATACTAAATATCCGTTTCTATAACGAATGCACAATTGTATTTGATGTTTGCTTAAATATTACAAAGTTGCTCTTGTCACTCACACTGCATGAGTCCGGAACAGGGTGGCTAACAATGGCGGGACAACCTATTAAGGCCAATTGACAGTGTAACACACCCTAATTTAGTGTTCAGGGCTCAGTTTGACTTGTTTTATTAATAAAGTTGTAATATTTAAAAATGAAATTATTTTTTTTTTTAAGATTTTGTTTAGTTTTTATCGGAAAACTATCCTAAGTACATTCAAAAGGTGAAATATTAGTGGCTTCCTGTCTGTCGTCTTTCCCACAGGGAAGTGAACGCAGCATGAGAGGTACTGATAATCCAGCAGGTGGAAGGATGATAATCCCTCCTCTTCCCTCCCACTTCAGCCAACACCATCACTCCATCATCCACCTGCTTACCGCTCTCCTCTGAAACACTTCTCCCTCCGGGCAGCGCGCTCCTTCTCTCACTTCTTCTTCCCTTCTTCTTCTGTCTTTTACTCCCACGGGTGGGCTCGAGGCGACTGAGCGGAGTAGGTGAGATTATTGGGAAAGGAGGGGGGGGAGTGGGAGAGAGACACAGAGAGAGAATTACAGAGAGAGGTAGAGAGAGGGAGAGAGAGAGAGAGAGAGTAAAAAAGACGCGAGGCTAGTCTAGTCTAAAAAAAGGGGCGCGTGTGGAACCTGTCCCGCGAAGGCGAAGCGCAGCGGCTGCGTCCCGCGTGGCCAAGGCCATCCGCCACTGTCACACATTGGTGTCCCCGTGCATGGGGCGCACGAGGGGGGTGGAGGGAGGAAAGGGGGGTAACGTGCTTGTGTGCGCGCGCGCATGTGTTTGAATATGTAGGAAGGGGCCAGACTCCATCACATCACTGACAAAACACATTTAAAACAAGCTCGAACTGTTAAAAACTATAAAAATAAACCTTTTTTTTGCAGAGACTTCATGTTTTGATTAAAAATAAAACGTGTGGCAATCATTTTAGAAGTTTTTTGTACTTTTGGGAATAGTAGGGCTAGCACAAGTATACCCAATCAACAGGCTGTAAGAAATAGCTTATGATGTAGCTCAACTCAATAAAGTACCATCAATATCCAAGACTCGTCAAAACAAGGGGACTTTCAATAAAAGTGACATTCAACAAACTACAAATTAAAAAAAAAATCTGCATAACATTAGCATGTCTTATATAATTTCATGTTTAAATAACTAGGCTACAAAGTTTTCTCTTGGAAAAACGACCATAAAATACGACAAAAGCTTATACTTTTAAAGAACTCTTTCTGTTTATCGCTCCAAATAACTGATTTTTAAACGAGTTTGCTTTGTTTCAGTGACTCAGCACCAATTTTACTACACTATTTGTTATATACATCACCTTTTCAGGCATTTTTTTGCAGCTTTGTAACTTTTGGATCAGTGACTGCTCTTTAAATGAGGACAGAGGGGCCGCCTGACAGTTGTTGCAGTGCCTACTGGTCACCAGCAGATGTCAGCAGAGATGAATACAGTAGAACCCATATTGTCGTAAATGAGAGTGTATCTGTTGCTCTGTTCACTACAGTTCTTTTTCTTTTGTTCAAACAAATAAAGTTTTTTTTGCTTTTTTTTATTACTTGAAATTTCAATTTTCCTCACATGTTTTTCCCCATGTTGATTGCTGTTACATTCACATTTTTAAAAGCTCTAATCAGAACTAAGTACTGGTATACAGTCTTAAACATCATGTAAAAATACAATTTTGAGTTTCTGATGCTGATCCATCCTCTCCACCCATGGGAGGTTACATTTTTAAACCTCAGGTATCACAGAAAATGTTTCAGCAGTATTTATATGTTTGTACCTATGCAGATTTATGTGTGTGACTGTTTCAAGTCTTTGGAAAGTGTTTCTTCACGTATCATCCACATCCACTCAGGCTGAAACAAGTAGCTTTTGGTTTGTTTTATTCTGCATCCTCTCTCTGCTGGATTTTCTGCCTTTTTTCCTCTCCCTCTGATCAGAGACACTCCTGAAAAAGAAGACATACTGGGACTTTTTTGTATTTTGATAATCCAGGTGACAGACGACAGAGTTCAAATTTTGACCCTAAAAAAATTAAATTTTATGAGTTAATTAAAGACTCAAATACATGTAAAATGCACAAGTAACTATAGCATTACTAAAACTGACAACTGATGAAATAATTATTACATTAATAGGTTGATTAATTGCCTGACCCTCTGACAGATCAATACCTCTACCTAGTGATAGCCTTGGCAACAAGATATGCAAGTTCAGCCATGTTAAGGACCATGCAGATCGAAGAGGCAGTGGCCATAAAAACAGTGAAGATGGTTTTCTCAGTGGGTCGTGAGATGAAACAGTCCACCAGGTTGGGACACGGCCACTGGTCGCACTGCACCAGCCGCGGCATCTGAAAGCCGTCGTATACCACATACAGGGCATACCTGGGGGGACAGACACAGGTAACATGGTTTAATTATACTCAGACAGATGTATGATGCACAGACAGAAAATTAATCACAGATCTTACATGAAGCCTCCTTCAAACAGCAGTCTGAACAGCAGGCTGCAGGCGTATGTCCACCAGAGGGCGCCAGCTATCGGGAATCTCCGTTTCTTCAAAGTCTCCAACTCTTCCTCCTGGCCTTTATTGCTGAGGAAACCAGCTCTACCAGAACCCTGTTGCACAGAATGACATGACATGACAAGATATCACAAGGAAAACCACAACCACAAAAACCACAACGTAACATGACAAGATAAAACCAAATCATGCTGCTGTTTGGCTTGAAAAAACAAGACAAGAGATGACACGACAAGACAAGAGATGACAGATAAACTTAGAGAAGACACCATTGAAAAAAAAAAACATGACATGACAAGATAAAAACATCTGATTAGAAATGTGACTATAAAAGAAATTACAACACAGAAGCTGAAAAGACATAAAAAAACATGAAGCATGCAGATATAAAACAAGATGACATAAAATGGCAAAATAAAATAAGATGTGGAATCACAAATTTGAGACAACATAACCAGAAAGATACAACATGATGTGACACAATAAAACGAAACATGACAAATCAAGATTAAATTAGTCTTTCAAAGTCATGACAGAGACTTGGGATGACAAAACATGACATCACAGATTAAAAAGCGTGTTTCTATTTCTATTCAATGAGCACGGGAGACAAATTGAACAGCACAAACACCTGTAGGAGCCTCTTCTTGTCATTGTGGTTTCTGTAAGCCACGTACATCGCAACCAGGAGCGTCGGTGTGGAGACAAAGACGAGCTGAAGACACCAGAGACGGATGTGGGAGACGGGGAAGAACTGATCGTAGCAGACGTTTTCACAGCCAGGCTGGAAAACAGAGACAAACACACAGATTACATGCAACAGTGAAAATATAACAGCTGCTTTATATATATATCCCTGTATAGAAACCCTTTTGCAATGAGGTCAAAGGTCAGCTACAGAGCGATGCCTTTTGGCATTAGAGATACTCTGTGTTTTGCTTCAGAATAATAAGCTTAATCAATCATATTTGCATGCTGATATCTGTACCTGTAGTGTGTTACAGGTGAAGTCAGACTGTTCGTCCCCCCAGACGCTCTCGGCTGCAACAACCAGCACCATGACTCGGAAAATAAACAGGACCGAGAGCCAGATTTTACCCAAGCTGGTGGAGTGACGGTTTGCCCCGACTAACTGATTATACAGAGCCGGCCAAGACATCCTGAGGAAACGGAGAGAAAGATGAGAATAAGAGTATAATCATATAATAGTGGTGGACAGTAGAAAAGGGTTTTCTTTGCGCTTTTTTTGGTTCCTTTGAGTTGCAAGTGACGGCAATACAGAAGGAAGTTTGGATGGACAGCAGCGGCAAAAGATGAAAGCAAAGCAGAGACATTCGATGAAACAAAAGAGGAGTTTGAAAGCAGAAGAGGATGAAAAGGAATGAAACTGAGAGGAGGAGGAGAAAAGGCTCAGTGCCAACATTCATGTGAACTGATGAACCTCTCTGCCCACTGTGGACTGTACTGAACTGAGCCCACTCGACTAAAAACACACTGAACACACTGTAAAAACCCACATTACTACAGTCCTCTCCATTCACATCCAGCCATTGATTGATTAATTCCTGTTATTAAATAATACAATGTGTAATTATATGTAATTTGTATTATATAATCAATAATATGCATGATGTATTATTTTATACCAATTAATTCAATATGAAAGATGCTTTTTAAGAAGTAAAAGTAAATTTAGATGCATAAATTTGGATTATCAATATTATCTTTTAATTAAGTTTCCTTTCCAGTAGTAATTTTGTCTTTTGGCAGCATTTTTTTTGTGTATCAAAAAGATCAAGCACTTTTTTTCTTACCTTGTGTCTGGAGAGTCAGCTTGTTTGCAGGAAAATATTCTGCATGGTCGTCTCCAGCAGGAAAAACAAAAAGCAGCAGCTCACTGTCTCATCAGCACCGACAAGATTAAAACTACAGAAAAATCAATGGAGTCTGGTTAAATTTTACCCAACAAAACACCAACCTGCAGCTCCTTCTTCCTTTGCATCAAAGAGGAGATGCGCCTCCAGTGTCAGGTCAGACAAATCCAATCATTGTACTTCCTCTGAGGACTTTCAAAATAAAACACCAAGTCAAAATGTTGCACTGATTTAAAAACTTTTAAGTTGTAACTTTACAAGTGTAACTCTGTTAATTTGACAGGAGCAATGTTACAAATCTTACACGGATCAATTGCAATAGGTGGATATTCATGGGTCACAGTCTGTTGTTCTTGCAGGCTGCAGATGCAAAATGGAAGTGACAGGATTGAAAGAACAAAGTTGCATTGTAGTAGAGAGGTGTGTGCACGTACAGTATCTGTGTGTGTGTGTCTCAGTGTGTGTGTATGAGTCCTCTGAGACAGTAACAGGACCCAGGTGGAGAGTCAGAGTGACTTTTCAGATCCAAACCATCCCTTGGCAGCAGTCAGCCTGCAGGACAGTGCAGCTCTGTGTGTTCATAATGACTGCGACTGATGAGATTTCCTCACTGTTTGTTGAAGTGTGGGAGCAAAACCAACTTCCTCCGTTTACACTGTGAATCCTCACTTTAACATATCCTGCATAATCTACTCAAGCCACAGTGTCAGGATAAAAATGTTTTGTAGACATTATTGTGTAAGTATATTAATTTGAAGCATTTATAGTCTTGTTTGAGAATTCACATTTGCTCAAAAATGTCTACCTTCATAACTAATAAAACAAAAGTTGCTGGATTGAAGGTGCTGTTTTTAGACTCCCCTCTGAAACACTGAATATAACATGAGCAGAGACGATCTCGAGGGGCAGGAAAACATCCTGTGTTCAGACGGAGAAGGCGTCAGTGATTCTAATGGAGTCATTAGGGGAATAACAGTGACACTTATTCCTGATGCATATCAATGAATGGATAACAGTGTCAGGACTGGAATCAAAGACCCACTGTTTGATCTGTCAGTCAGGCCGGGGCTGAAAAAACAAAACAAAACAGAAGGAGAAAGGCTGGCTGGATTGTTTCAAGCCGTCCATTCTGAGGCAGGGTGGTGGTGGTGGTGGAGGAGTGAGGGGGTGAAGGGTCACACAAAGTGAATGAGTAGGGAGAAAGAAAGAGAGAGAGAGGGGTAAAATTGGGCTGATTGTTGGAGTAGCTCCTGATTTGCCATCCAGCAGGAGAACAGAGGAGACCAGTGTCAGGTTACACACACAAACACACACTGTACAAACACACACTGTACAACACACATATATTTTATCCAGGAAAACACACACTGTAATGAGTGAGGGGGAGAGCAGCATGTGACTGAATAGCAGGTCTCAGTTACGTAGGTGGACTTGGCTGGCTGGTCCTGGACCAGCTAGTGTACTGTATGAAGGGCTGTACGAGCTCTGAGAGACGTCCTGATTTTGTAAGACTGTGAGATTCGGATTTCTTTGATATTTTAATGTATATTTTCACTGCTGTGTCATTTATGCACTGCACTTTGCAGAGATGTGATAAAGCTGTGACATTACACTATATAAAGGTCAGTGTCTCAGTGTAATCACTGAGACTAAGTGATTATAAAATCATCTGCTTTCCTTTAAAAATGTCAGTCTTCACTGCATGATTTAACCAGAAAGTTTTCAACTAAAATAGAACAGAATTTTAAAAATAAAAAAATCTTCATTATAAAGAGCCAGGTATATCGCTCAATGTGGGAGAATAATTGTTGCATACAAATAAAGAGCTTAAATCAATCGATCAGTAATTGCTGTGCTATATGTAAAACGATGCATTCAATGTCACTCCGAGACAGCAGGGGGCGATACAGATGTAAAAAGCCGCGAACTTGGCGACACAGGAAACAGAAACGTCTCGGTCTCGTTGAGTTTCTGCAGCTACGGTAAAAAAAAGCCAAGCGAGGTGGTAAAACCGTTCACTACCATACTGTTTCTTATATTGGTAAAAAATAAAAATGGCTTTGGAATCGCGGATCACACAGGAAGAAATTAAGAAGGAGCCAGAAAAACCTATTGACCGAGAAAAGGTAAACGGCGGTATTTGTGTTCAGAGCCGGGTTTAGCTTGTTTACCTTATGAAATCGAGCCTATGCTAACCTGGGTTTGTTAGCCCTAAATAGTAGCCTTATGGAGGCTGATGGATATTTGTTACTGAAAAACTCCTAAGCACAAGCAGAACATTATTAGATTGACATAACAGTTTCATTTTAAAACAACGTGATGCTCTGAATTATCAATAAATGGAGAAGAAACTGAACCGTAGCCTCTCCAGCGTGCTAATGCTAGTGTGTTAGCTCATCGTGCAGCGTTTTCGTCAACAAACAACGAAAAAAGACATGTTGGAAATAACAGTTTCTAAACTCATTTATTATCACGTTCAACACAACATCTATACAAATAATTCTGAAAAGAGTGAAGGTTAATTTAATTGTTTTCATGCTGAGAACTAACAAAAATGTAACTCAGGTCTTGGTCAAACTCAGGCAAGTTCGCACAAATTCTTCTTTCATGTTTCTTTAAAACCCCCCCAATCAGTATTAAAACTACACAGCTCCATTGCCTTCATGGGTTCAGTACTTTGCGTTTTTATTTGCATCCCAAAATTACACGGAAACACTGGTGACATTTGCACAGGTGTCTAACATTTCTTATACCTCCATTAATTGCAGGTTTTCAATTTCCATGCATTTATTTCAAAAGAAGACACTTTTCTACCAAACTTAATGAAATTTTTTTGTTCAGATTTTGTAATTAGTCATATAATAAATATCAATCTGTTTCAACACCTGCATTGATAATAACGTAATGTGTTTGAGTACTTAAAAGTGAAGAATTGTCATTACTCGATGTGACCACTGGAGGGCAGCAAACGTTAAGCAACCCTGTGAAGGAAGACAAATCTTTCAGAGTAAACTTTAAAATAAAACTTACAAAAGTTCACAATATTATTCTTGTGTATAATATCAGTGTCCACATTTTTGTGTATGATGTTCAGGAGTTCATTAAGACCCTTTTATGGTTATATTCATGTTAAGCTGCCATGAAATTTGATTATTTTAAGAGAGGAATCTTTTGTGATTTCTAACTTTTTTTAACTTAAGTAGCTAATGTTTCTGTTTTATCTTCCACGACTTACCATTCTGCATACATATGTGCTTTTTGGCTTATTTTTGCTGCAGACCTGCCCTCTCCTGCTGCGAGTGTTCACCACCAACAGTGGCAGACACCACAGAGCAGATGAATTTGCCCGTGGCAACGTTCCCTCCAGCGAACTACAGATTTACACATGGTGAGATTGAGGACTTTCCACTCATTTCTTACAAGCATAGCCAGTGTTGAATTAATAACTCAACAAAAACATCTTATTTGTGAACTATTTTACATGCATGTAGAATTTGCAGTAGACAAGTCTCTCACTTCCTTATCTGCCTTTCAGGATGGATGCTACTTTGAAAGAGCTGACCAGCCTTGTGAAGGAAGTTTATCCAGAAGCAAGGAAAAAGGGGACGCACTTCAGCTTTTCCATAGTCTTTCCCGACCCTCGAGGGAAAGTGTACAGGTTGGTATCCCGCTACAACAGAACAGGGTGGAAACCTGCAGCAGACCGTTTGCTAAATGTGCGGTATATTGAAGCTTGTACCTGTTTCACCTCTCAGGTTGAAAGAAATCGGCAGCACTGTATCCGGCAGGAAGGGCACAGACGACTCCATGACGCTGCAGTCTCAGCGCTTCCAGATCGGAGACTATCTGGACATAGCTATCACGCCACCCAACAGAGCCCCGCCTTTGAGCACACGCATGAGGCCATTCTGAGCTGCTCACACAAACACACACACAACAACAACATGCCTACTAAAACCAACAGGCATCAAACCGAAGTTTTTTGTTAGTTTTTGTTGCTCTGTATTACTTTGGATTGTTTTTTCCTCATTTTACAAAATGTGATGTGAAATAAAGTTGTCATTTTTTCCAAGTTTCTGTCCTTTTCTGTGTGACAAAGTGCCAGATGGTATTGGAAAAGATCCTTAGATTTCAGTGTGTTAAACTGCATGGGTATTGTGGAAAAGCTCCCAATTTATTTATTCATTACTTATCATTATTTATCCAGTTAAAGGTGGCCCATATGCTGTTAATTTACTACATACTGTGCTTAGAATATCTGTGGTCCCAAGGAGGAATGCTACTGACTACATTTAATCAATTACTGTACTTAAGTACAAGTGAAAGATGCTTGTAGCTGAATAATTTCATGTTTTATTCTGATCTGATTCAGAGACAAATGTATGTTTCACTCAACTGCATTCATTTAACAACTGAAGTTACTTTGCTGATTCAATTTTAAAACACCAAACATCATCAACATGTTTACAATAATAGTATATGATAGATTTTGAAAACTTTTGATCCCAGAGGGAAAGTTAATAAGCCATCCATGCAGATTTACAGTATAAGTGGTTTAATAGCAGCTTTAATATACTCATATACTATAAATCAATAGCTGTAATCCCATGAATATAATATACAGTAGTCTTAGACATACTTTGGCTGGTTTAAAGTACATCTTGATGTGATAAACTGTGAAAACTTATTTTTTTCAACAGCACTTACTATTAATTGTCTATAAATTATTTATCTGAACACTCACAATACAAAGATTGGCTTTCAAATGATAAACTTGACCAGTGAAGTACAGAAAGTCTGGCCTGTCTGAACTCTGGACTGCTGTGGTGCCTTTATGTGATCCTACAGGAAGTCGTGGACAGTCCTGCCGCGCATGCGCAAAGCCACCTTCTGACATCAAGCAGAAGATATAGCAAAGTTAGCTTCCGATAGCTACAGAAAAGCTGTAAACGCACAAATATATTACACCTTGACATGTTTCGGAGAAAACTGACAGCGCTAGATTATCACAATCCCAACGGGTTTGACTGCAAAGGTGAGAAAAATCCTAAAGGGTCTCTTTATTTGGATTGGTGGGTTAAACGTGGAGCCGGCTAACGAGTAGCGACGTGCAGGCATCACAGATCCTGTCACTGGAAACAACGACATATCAAACTCTACTTATCAAACAAATGTTTTACTGTGATTTTTGGTTTACAAACCTGTGTGTTTGTTAGTTTATGAGAAAAGAACATTTTACAACCTCTTAGTTCACTACACGTTTGTTCGGCATTGTTGATTTAAACAAATTGAGTGTAATTGAATGCAAAAGGCTCTATTTTGTTCAAGAAATTGTGACTGAAAGTGAGACATTTAATATAGCAAGTAACATATAACAGAATGAAAAGGATATTTTTCTCTAAATTTGCTCATTTGGTTCTCTTTCTTGGATATTTTACTTGACTTTAAATATTAGTGTTCACTGGTCAAAGCGGTGAATTTCAATGCTGGCTGTCTCCTAAAATGTAAACTATTTGCATCCTGTAACGCTAATAAGTAACATAAGCTATTGAAGAGATGTTATTCAGGCTCTGAACTATTGGTTTAAACAGAAATTTCTCCTAGTAATCGACACCAAATCACTGTGTTGAGTTAAAGAGATTTGCCTTTGTTAATTGTTTTGCTGAAGTGTTTCTGTCTCTCTTTCGCTCAGATGAGACACAATTCAGGAACTGCATCGTTTGGCTGGAGGACCAGAAGATCCGACATTATAAAATAGAGGACAGAGGAAACCTGAGGAACATCACGAGCTCAGACTGGCCCCAAGCCTACCAGAAGGTGAGACCACCATCATGATGCCAATCAAAAACATATCGTACATTTGACTGTGGAAAATACCACCTTAAAATTGACATAAATGGTATTTATGAATAGGAAATTGGTCTTGACTGCTCCCAGGCAATATAACATCATTGCTGTGCATCTGTCAGCACTTTCTTTACACACATGATTTGATCTCGAGTGTCATTTCCTGTGTGCAGTACCTGCAGGACGTGAACTGTCCATTTGGAGTCGAGGAGAGGCAGGAGGCTGTGGACTGGTTACTGGGCCTGGCTGTGCGATATGAATACGGAGACAATGGTAGGATGTTAGTACACGTGTGTCCCTTGTGATAAGTGCAGTGTAGTTTGAGATGAAAAAAGTTTTAAAGGATTAGTCTGGATACAGAGATTGTTAAGTATCTTCCGGTGTGTGTTGACATACTGAAGATGACCAGTAGATGGAGACATTACACAGGAAATAATGTTTTCTAATGATGCCAGCTCACCAGCCTGCTCAAGTTATTCTTCAAATTACAAAACATGTTTAACATCATCTTCATCCTCACATGACACACTGGCACTGACTCCATTATCCAGAAGTTGTGTGTGTAATGGTGTGTTTTGTGTTTCCTCAGTGGAAAAGTATAAGAACTGTGAGCCGCTGGCAGCCAGTAACAGCAACAAATCAGTGGACCCTCTCATCAACCTCGACAGTAAGTAGAGACATTTCTCTGCTCGTCTTTGCACTTTGATTTTCTCACATTCTGTCCTTTTCTCTTTGATCTCGTCATCTCTTCGTCCCTTGAGAAGGATGAAGTCATCATTTTGTTTGTGTTTGGCAGGTAATTCTCCAGAATTTAAAGCAGGAGTGATGGCTCTGGCCAACATCCTCAAGGTTCAGCGACATGATGACTACCTGGTTATGCTCAAGGTGCCACAACACTCGTGTTAACGTTCTGTGTTTGCTTTTGAATTTCTGTTGCATAAATCTTTGTCATATTTAACTGTGTGTCCGTGTTCTCATGCACTCCCTGCAGGCCATTCGTATCCTGATCCAGGAGAGACTTTCTCCAGAGGCCATCTCCAAAGCCAGCCAGAACAGAGAGGTATCGTAAACTCAAGATGCACATATTTTTTGTCAAGCGTGATCCAAGCAGCAGAGGCCAAGATATTTTCGGGTTTTAATGCCTCATTTCCACTGAACGGTCCGGCTCAGTCGACTTGAGTCAACTCACGTCTGGTACCAGGGACTTTATCAGTTTTTTCTTCACTGCAGAAAAATGACACCCATCAACAAGTCAGGAGTCTCAGTTGATCGCTGCAGCGTCGCCATATTAAACTACGTTGACATCATTTTTTAAAAAATCCATCTTGATTTTGGTTTCATCTAAACTTATTGTGATACTGTCTCTTTGAACTGACTGCTGTTCCACTCGTGTATATTTCTAACTCATCTGTGTGTGTTTCCAGGGCGTCCCAGTAGCTTTAGACAAACACATCCTGGGTTTTGACACTGGAGGTGAGTGAATCTACGTTCATTTTAAGGTAGAAAGTGCAAATTGATGTTGAAGGGTTTGTTTTTGCAACAGAAGGTGTGAGTTAATGGTCCTTAACCTTTTTGGACATGTGATGTCAGCAGGGATTTTTCCTCCTCGGTTTCGTCTCATTTGGCGCGGAGCGGTGTGAACGCACATGTATCCAATAAAACATCGACTGGAAAGTAAAATAAATTTTCTTCCTTCTTCACAGATGCGACTCTGAACGAAGCGGCTCAGATCCTTCGCCTGCTGCACATCGAGGAGCTGAGGGAGCTGCAGACGAAGATCAACGAGGCCATCGTAGCCGTTCAGGCCATCATAGCCGACCCCAAGACAGACCACAGGCTGGGCAAGGTCGGCAGATGAGAGCGAGGATGAGGAGGGACGCTGGAGGACGGAAGGGAGGGACTGTACCATGGGAGTTTCAATTTGAGTTTGAGAGGAAAAAGCCTTTCTTCGTTTGAATTGGACATAAATGAGTTTGTTTTGTATTTTTTTTTTTCCCTTTGTTGCATGAGATCAGACTGTTTGAATTGGCAAAATGGAGCAAAGCTCAGCAAACGCCAAGTTTTTCAGGTGCTGTCTCTGCTTGTCGTACTGTGTCATGGTTCAGTTTGCACTAAAACTCACATTAAAGTTGCTGAATAACAAGACTCTGGTTGAACCGTCTGATCGTCTCCTGGCTGCCACAGTCTCTCCCCTCGGCGGACACCACAGAGAAGCTTCTGAAACACTCAAACCGACCGTTATGTTTTCATCTTTCATCTTACAGGGACATCAGTTTTTGTGCAGATGGAAGAAAAGCTTATTTTGAGCAGGTTTACATTGACTGTGTGGGAAAACATATAAATGTAAATGAACAGAAACTGAATCTTGTGCTTCTTGTGTGGTTGAGTTTTGCTTTGAGATGCAGAAGCATCAACACAGAAACCTCCAAAAAGTCTGTCAAGTACCAAATCACATTTTATTGTTATAAATATCACATCTTATAAAAAGATAAAGATTTGAAAAGTAGAAGTAGTAAAAATATTTGGCAAAAAAAAAAAAGGAAAGGTAACGTCATTTCATCTCGGGTGAAATTCAGATTAGTAGTGCAGAGAGATTCGGCAGGACTGTGATCTGATTGGCACACAGGGCTCAAACACTTTGTAATGTGATTACAAAAACTGACACTTCAGTTACTAAACAATGGCAATATTTTTTTCACTTTACATATTTTGTAGAATTTGAAAATGTTGAAAAATTCTGGTTTTCTGACGATGTGATGCATCATTTTAATTCCTTTCGATCAGGTAACAAACATCCATCAGTTTAAACTCTGGTTTCCATTTTTCTTCTGTTGTTAAAGTTTAAAAGTTTGTTGGGCTTTTATGTTTAGGGTTTTATTGATAAGACTGATACCAATATCATATCTTAATGCTATTTTTTTCCCCCAATCATGATAGGCTTTGCATAGCATAAGAACTAAAAGCAGGGGAAAGCAATTAGCTGAGCTACTCATCAAGCAATAACTCTGTCAACTTCACTTCAAACTAAACATGTTTTTTTACACTTCAGTTTTTGAACAGTTTAGACAAAAAAAGATTAGTTTAGTGTGTTAAATATTGAGTTTTAGATGTTGGAGGGATCTCTGGATGGAGCTGTGCTGATGGTTTCTCTGCAGTCTTTATTCTACTGCAAACATTTAACATACAGACATCAGAGTCATTACGATCTGACTTAAAAGAAACAAATTTCCAGAATCGACTCTGAATGCAGAATAATGAGTCTGACTTTAAGAGCCACTGTGGCCGCTTGTTTAAACAGGTCTGATGTTCAGCTTCACAGCAGAACTTCAGCCAAAACGGTTTGGAAACTCACCTGCCGTCATTCTTCTTTGGCTTTAAGGAACAGAAAAACCTACACTCACATACATTTTAAAAATCTGATTTCATTGTTCTGTAGCTTTTAATCGATAGCAAAACAAAAAAACAACTCACATACAAAAATACAGTAGAAAAAAACAAAAACAAAAACAAAACAAAACTAAAAATGAGGTATAAAACAAATTTACAAAACATTTATTTTTGGGGTTATATCTTTAAGGTGAGATAATGGGGGTCGGGGGTCGGGGTGAGTGGAGGGGTTGTAAATTTGCTCTAACGGTCGATCTGGCAACGGGAAGCCTGCTCGCTTCCTACTGAGTGTCCTTTCCTCTGAGGGACACCGGAGGGGGCAGTTTGCAGGGTGGTCCTGCCCTCTGATCAGGTATCGCCCCAGAACTTTAGCACCAAAGGACCCTGCGGCTGCCAGTCTGTCGTTAGTGGCTCCCTGAGGCAACGAGATCAGAACTTTAGAAGACAAAATGGTAAATTTTTATGACTTTGACACATATATTGAATTTCTGTTCTTCAGGTTTACGGCTTTTGAGGAAGTAAAGAGGTAAAAGTCGGACATTCTCTTCCTGTGTGAAGCCAAATGTGACGGGATGAAAGCTTAAGTGCTGCGGCGGCGTAATGACAGAACAAACAGACCCTCCGTAGTGAACAAAGCCCTACACTTAACAGGTTGTGGTGACTGAGAATTATCTCCATAAAGAGCATGTGTGAGTGTGTGTTCATCTACTCAATACAATAACAGCTTTTAAGCCTCTTACAACTGGCTCTCAAACCCTTAACAAGTGTGTTTTAGAGCTCTCATCATGGTCCGAATTACACTGTATCTTTGAAGCGAGCGGCTGTTATTTTGTCTGAGGCTTAGCGAGTGTTAGAGGACACGCAGACTCGACATTTACAGCAACACACACATCAGTGACGGCCGTCATTGTGACCGTTTTGACAGTCCGCTCCTCTATCATGGTTTCACACACTCTGCAGATGTGCGCAGCTCTGAAAACGTCACCTGCCAAGGTGATACTTAAGGGATTATACTGTGTTCAAAGTGCAGCTTTGTACTTTAACATGAAGCTTTGAAGGAACTTGAAACCGAGCGAAGACATCGACACATCAAACATGACACACACCAACACAAAATACAGGTAGAGGGTCGCACACAGCTGTGTGATCATCGTTCATGGGTGTATGTGAGGTCACCACACACACAGACACACAGGTGTGGGTGTGGGGTGGAGGGTGTAATCCAGCTGTGTGATCGGTGTTTTCTGGGTGCAGGATGATGAAACACAGTAAAAGTTTTGTTGCATCTTTTTTTAAATTTATTTTTGGCACATTTGTTGTCACATGAGCTTCACTCAACACTCTGCCTGAAGGTCTGAAGGTCTGAAGCTGCTTTGCTAATATTCTGCTTTCACTTTGCAGTTTGTATATAAATTGTTTAAAAAAGTTCATATATCCTGCATTTCTATTAAACCTGAATGCAACAAGTCTTCTGAAAACCTTCATGAGGTTAACTGTGCTTTCTATGTGGGTGTAACTGCGGCTCTCATTGGTTGAGGTGACGTCTGGTGGGAGTCGACTGATGTGATGACATCATGAGCTCACTGTGCACCTTGTTGTCTGTTTACGTTCTGTGTTTGTTAGAAACGTTACATTAAACCAATAACACATCAAACCATGTTTACTTTTTATTACAATGTGAAAAAGTGCTCTGTTGCCGCACATCTCACCTCATAGACAGCTGCTGGTTGCTATGGCAATGCCGTACAGGTGAGAGCGCTGGTCGGGCAGGTATTCGTCAGTGAACTGACTGCTGTCTTTGCTCACTGCGATCACTCCGTCCCTGTGAGGCAGCAAGCAGAGACACAGCTCAGTGATAAGTGCTTTAAAGAGCCAGAAAGTTAAAAAATGAAGAATAAAAAAGATGAACAAACATGGCTACCTCCTCCAGTCAGTGTAGTAGAAGTGGTTCCTGTAGTAAACCATACTGAACGGGTAGTTGAGGCTCGGGTGGATCACTCTCCGACCTGAACCATCTGGGAATACACACTCTAAACGCTTTGTGCCTGACGAACGGAGCAGAAGATAAAGATGCATCATTATTTTCTGTTATAAATTCATTGCTTTTCAGATACAAAGAAGATTATTGCATTTTAAGTTGAATTTTTCAGCAAAAAAAAAACAAAAAACCACAGCCGCCAGTCTGATAATCTGTTACAGCAGAAGTTTCACACCTTTTATTTTAGTAAAAGCTTCAGTACCACAATGTAGAACAATTCAAGTCCTTTATTTGAAGTGCAGAAGTACGATGAACAAAATATGCAAGTTTCAATAGCAGAAGAACTCATTATGCAACTGAATACCTCTGTTTATAATTAATCACTAATGTATTAAAATGTAAATAGCATTTTGCTTTCTGCCACATTGTCAGTAGAATCAGTGTTTACCTGCGTCGGCCCAGCAGACCTGTCCTGACGAGGAGTCGTAGGTGAGGGCGTTGGGCAAACCGATCCCCTCTGAGACCACCACCCTGCGGTTCTGCCCGTCCACCGTCGAACTCTCGATCTTTGGAGCCTCTCGGTTCCAATCGGTCCAATAAAGAGTTCTGCACACAGAAAACCAGGAATGAAGGATTTCAGAGCTTATGAAGCTAAAACTAAACTCTTAATTCTGTAACTTTGTCTGAACTGGATTTGCATCATGTTGACCACTTTAGAAAGAACTCGTCCAGCTAATTTTGAAGTCCGTCTGTGTTTCTGCCTGGATTTTTTCTGCTCATGAACGCCGGCATCTGGCTAATATAATGAGACAACAGGAAAACCACACACATGCATTCATACGGCCACATGAGCAGCTACGCAAAGCTGCAAGGGCGAAGGGCCTGAGGGAGCAGCTGTCTCACACTGATGAGGTCACGGTCAGGTTACTCTGAGAAACGTGCGACCTTTGACCTCCTGCATGTGTTGTGGGTGTTTCATCTGTGTGCTTCAGAAAATACGGACCACAAAAACAGACTCATTTGTCAGTTTTAAACCAGTGTGTTGCTTCATATTTCTGATTGATGCGTTCGTGTGAAGAATGAAATCATATTTTCTGTTTGAAATACTTTTGTTGAAGACAATAGCAGAGCTTTAGGCAGAGTGTGTGTGTGTGTGTGTGTGTGTGTGAGAGAGTGTGTGTGTGGGCTTTGTATGACGCCACAGTGCTTTTCATCCTGCAGTTGATGGTGCACATGTGAGGAGTCCACTGGGAGCGACAGGTAATACACAACACATGAGCAATCAGCTCACACACACACATGTGCATACATACACACACATGCATGTGTTTGTGAGGGTGTGTGTGCATTAAACAGTTAGATGAGCCAGATGTTGATGTGTGAGAGACTCATGCTTTTATAATGTGTGTGTGCATGTAATTCAGGTGTTTCTGCTTTGCTGTGTATTGTATCTTTCTGAACCTGCATGTGTGGTGTGTGTGTGTGTGTGTGTGTGTGTGTGTGTGTGTGTGTGTGTGTGTGTGTGTGTGTGTGTGTGTGTGTG
>JAQMCX010000041.1:3209699-3239357 GCA_029814765.1 Acanthurus leucopareius | reverse complement strand
TTATAGTCTATGTTCAAAGAAATATTTTTCCGCGTATAAACATTTCTTCTTCTTTTTTTGTACCAACCAGATAATAGCTTATAGGGATGTAAATCGAATGATAGTGTAAGTCTGCAAAAGTCTAAAAAATACAAAAGCAGAAGGTAAATTATTGTTGAGGACAACTCCCTATGTGGACAGTTTTATACTAATCTTATTAAATTGACAACATGAAATACTACACCTGAAGCCAATATGTGTTGACAAAGCAATCGCACACTCAGTATCAGTTTATTAGGTGCAGCTGTCTGTTATTCATGCAGTCTAATGGTCCTTCAGTGAATCCTACCTCATTGTTATAATGTTGAGTCTTTCTTGTAACAATTTTTTAAGAAGTGTTAATTCAGCTGTGATTAGTTTGGAGGCTGGAAGGTGTTAATCATTTTTTCCACTCTATTTTTGTTGATTAAAGCAGCTTAATTACCGAACACATCCGGTTTTCTCTATCTCTCTAACATTGTCACCTTTGCTCTTGACTGAATATCACTACAATTCTGCTGAGTACTAAACTAAGCTGCAGGTAGATGTGTGAACTTTATAAATGAAGGTTAAAGAATAATGTGCATTCATGTGATTTTATTTAATACAACAGTGCTGTGTGCTTTAAAGGAAAAACCCAGGCTTGATTGAATCCACATCAAAAGGGGAAAAACATTGTCTACAGACTTTATTTTTCTCAAACATATACTGCAAGCCCTTGTTCCCGTCACAGTAAGTGTGATTTTGTTTAACAAGTTTCAGAATTAGTAACACAGAAATATTAAATTTGCACTTCATCAGCTTGAAGTTTAAACAGTGAATTATTACAAACACTCAGGATCTGTCCTCAGCTTGCAGGCAAGAGGGCAGACACAGCGACAGCCTGTTTCTTCTTATAGATCTGTCTGATTCAACCTGGAGTCGATTTGAGCGGCCTGTACCAGAGTTTGAACTAGCCTGGACCGACCTGGTACAGCCTGGTTCACTTGTGACAAAGGGAATCATCATGGCACATCCGTCAGCGCTCCTCACAGGAGACGAGGAGGCCATGATCGGAGCTGGAAGTCGTCTCTGCTTGGCTGATTTCTCCACCTGACCATCGTCATACTGTGATTGGGTGGAACAGCTAATGCTCAGCTGTGATTGGCCAGCTTCTGTGTCTGATTGCTGGACTGAGGTCACAGACCAGTGAGGTTGGCTGGTCTGATGATGTGACGGGCAGAGAGGAGACTCACTGTCAGAGGCGGAGCTACAAAAGGACAGAAAGTTGTTGTCAGGTTTTACAGGTTCAAGTTTTAAAAGAAAACTGCATTACACATAACCTCTTGGTGAAGTAAAATATAAAATTAGCTTTAATAAAGCTCTAAAAAAACACCACTTTCATAAGCATAAATGGCTACTTAAAATAAGTACAGAGAGAGGCCAAGGCCATCAGCCACAAACACTGCACAAGAAATGTTTTTGTTAGATGAGAGAGGTAGAAAAGGGAGGAAAGTATCATTAAAAAAGAGGTGCAGTGATCACAAACACACCTTTCCAAACTGCCTGAGATAATATTCATTTCCAAAGAGTTTAACATAGCTTAAGTGATGATTTTCCATCAACAGCATCATAGAGGAATTTAAACTGAATTCATGAATACATGAATTCAAAGAATTTACAGTAATTATGTCACCAAATGAAACTCACCTGTTAAATGATGTCTGATAGGAAGCAAAGCCTGGCCAGTTCTGTTTCTGTGGGCTCTCCATGGTCATGTAATCATCCTGAGGCAGCACAGACAAACTGTGGCTCACCTGTGGTGACATCATCATGTACCCCAGCCCCTCCTCCTCTTCCTCACCTGGCTCCCAGCCCTCCATCCCACAGGCTGCATCACTGCAGTGGTGGTCCTTCTTCATCTCCATGTAGCTGCCAGCCTCAGACGTGGAGCTCAGATTAGTTTCAGGCTCTGTTATGTTTGGTTTGTGAGGCTCCAAGCGGCATTGTGTTGGACTTGTGATGATTTCAGAGCATCTGGATGGCAGCACCGGGCGAGAACCAGGTGGTCTCACGTTCACCAGCTTGTCTCTGTGTTTAGGTCTGCAGCGCTTTGAAACCAGAAGCGTCTGAAGCTGATTGTGATTGGAGGGTGGAGACCGGCTGAAGTCAGGAAGAGCCCGCAGAGCCTTCACAGTCTCACGAAGTGTCTCATGAATGTGTTGGGCCACTGCTGGGTTTCCTGTGCAGAACAGATATAAAGAGGAGGGGGTCACAGTCCGACAGTGAGGCAGTAATTAGTAAAAACCACACAGTGTTTGATCTTAATCACCTTGGTCTCTCGCTTCCATCCAGATTTCTCCAGGACCGCTTGGTGCCGACCTGCCAAGCTCCAAGAAGAACGAGTCATCCAAGTGGCCAAAACGCCGAACACTAAGTAACGGAATTCTAACTGACGGCAAATCGCTGCACGCGCCCACTCTGACCAAAATCAGAGACGTAGCTGTGAGGCAGAGGCGGCTCTCCCCTGCCAGCAACTTGGAGCAGCCCAAACCTCTGGGCTTCACCGTGACGGGCCACACCTTAGACGGAGGTGAAAGGAGCAGGGACGAAGATGGAGCAAGGCTATTTAGAAATGCATTTTGAAGAACATGTCGCTGACAGTGATTCCCTCAATATTCAGTTGATTTTCTGTGATTTTGGCAATAATGTAACAACATTACAAGACTGACAGTCCCTTGGATTTTCTTTTCTTTTTAGATATTTTAGTAGTTTATATACTGGACGTGTCATTTTAAGAAGCCATTGTGTATGACTCAATAGAATTTTGGTGAATGTCTGCATGTTATCAGAGATCGTACCACTCTAACATTTGATTCAATGTTATTTTTGACCCAGTATCAAAGCTACATTGTGTATACTGTGCATAAACACATTTGCACGGCACAAAAAATTAAGAGTTCCCTCTGGATAATTTACACACTCTCACCAAAAAAAAACAGAATAAAACAAACAAAAAAAAACACCGCATTTTGTAAAACCTGGTCTTACCTCTTTGAAGAAAGCAGCAGGGGGCAGTGTGCAGTACCCATCATCCTCCTCAGCAATCCCTTCTCCATGCTCTTCATCCCTCCGCTCTTCCTCCATCAGTTTCTTAATGGCCAGATACCACTCCTCTTGTTCCCACTGGTTTTCCACCACCAGCACCATGGTTTGATGTTTCGCATACAGCACCACCGTGTGGCCTTTCCTGGAACTGCCCATCCTGCTCACGCCAAGACAGCACCTCAGGTAAATCACCCTGGAAAATAGAATTATTTGTAAATACATGTTCAAAACTACCTTTTACTAATGATTAATAATTACTACCCAAAATATTTAACCATTGTTTTACGAGATAAAATATTTTACGGTGAAGGATATGATGCTCACGTCTTACCAATTTATTAGGCAAAGCAGTGGCTGCACTAAGGACCTCAAACAAATTTCTTATCATATAATGGAGGACAAACAGTTAAAGTGACTTTAACCAACCCTTGCTTGCTTGGGCCAAACAGAACATCTTTGCCAGCAGACTTCTCCATTGTTGTGAACTTTTCCTGACTCTTGAACCACTCGAGTCTGCTCAGCCCAGTGTGACTTCCTGCTCTCAGGACAAAATATCTTCTGTTGTTCCGCTCCAGCTTCCCCAGGTAACCTTGTTTCACCACATCGCTCTGCGGCCCTGCAGAGGTCATGAAGGTCAGTGGGACCAGAGTTTTGGAAGTCTGGCTGGTACAGAAGAGTTCCTCAAAGAAACGAGACTGAGGACTAGACTGCTTTCTGTTGTGATGGTCCAGGGGACTCTGGCGCTGACAGTCACTGCTCCATGGAGACCGCAGAGGTGATTCAGCTGGCAGCCATGTTTGTGTGGAGCTGACAGATGTCAGCTGGGACCTTGAAGCAGCTAGAGTTTTCTTTTGGACAGTACATTTGATATGTCCATCTGCAATTTCATCCATATCCAACTGAAAACCTGCAGAGAGGGATAAATGAGACGCTGGATATCTGAGATCAAAATGCTCCTAATTTTAATTTAACATTTTAAGTGCTATTGGCACTGACTTCTGAACAATTTCCCCTTTAATTTTTTTAAAGGGAGAATTTTTCTCTTTTCATCTGATGATATGCCTTAAGATATTACTTGAAAATGACTAAGGCTGCCCAGTGTTGTTCAAATTTTGTCTTGTGTTTTCATGTGTGAGGGTATTAAAAATGTGATGTTAGTGACCATTTTTTGACAATACAATTAGAATGGAGGCTAAAAAGTGTTGCTGGTTTAAAGTTTTTATTTATCTGAGCACAAGAGCACCATTTAGTCATTAATTTGTGAAGTCATTTATTAATAAATTAATTTACAGAGGAATTACACTATAGAAAAATGTCTCTCGATCGCCCCCTGGTGTCTGGTAGCAGCACTGGTCATAAATTCTTACTCCCCCCCCACACAATATTTTTTTTAACAATTTTAAAATATTATGAATCATTCAAAAAAAAAAAAGGAACACTACTTTGCAGCTTTTATCTATTTCATAACATTTCAACATTTCCTTTGTTTTCTAGCATTTTTTAACTGAATTTTTTTGCAAAAACAATGTCAGATTACTAATGGGCATATTTAGTCGTTTTTTTATATCCTTGAAAAATTGTGCATCCTAAATTTAAAAGATAAAGACTAAGCATGTACACACCAGGATAGTGGAAGCTGATAAAAAAAAAGGTAAAGGCCACTGTTGATTGAAATCAAGCTAATTAGCCAACAAAGTTGGCTAGCTATGTCATGTTTTCCCAAACCATTTAGACAACATTTTTTAATGAAAACTCACCTGAAACCAACTGGTATAAACATTACACCTGAGGACATGCAATGTTGGTTCTTCTTTTTATATTAGGCTTTCCGGAGAAGTCAAACAGTAAACAATAAAGCCGTTTTGCATCAACCCTGTTTTCCTCAGAGATAGTTCGCCAGGTGCATCTGATGCCAATCAGTGCTGCGGCTTTCAGCAGCGCCTCGTAAAACACAAAACTCAAATGTGTTCAACCTTTTTTCAACCTATGAAAAACTTAGCTGATAAATAGGGAGCCCGGGAGCTGACATGGATATGTTTTCTTTATTAAACGCGTGCGTTTTTATAAATCATGCGCGCGAAATAGAATGCGCGTGTGCGTTTAAAAAAATAAAATAATAAATAGTGCAGACTTCTGATAGGAAAACGGACATTTAGCAATGCATTCCTATATATAACAATATAAGGATGCAAGAAAAAAATAAAAACAACAAGACTAAGAAGGCTTATGTAAATCATTAACTGTACACAAAACTAAACAAACAATAATTCTATAAATCATGTTTCCACTTAAAAGCATAACTAAAATTAATTCTTGTAGCATAAATTTATCTTGAACCAAGCAGAGGAAAACTGGAAGGGACAGCAAAGAATAATCTGTTTTAAAGAGAAGCATGTAGTCTGATAATATAAACACAGCTTATGATTGTGCCCCCTCTGCCGAGTCTACATTGACCTGATATAATGGTGAAATTGTGCGAAATTAGGTTATTTTGACAGACAGAGGAAGTGGTGTCTCTCATACGAGCAGCAGTCGTTTCTGTGGAAATGACTGGGTGGAACAGTTTGCTTTCTGCTTGTTTCCACATTTACAACTTCTCATTGTGATCAAAGCCACCGTCAGAGCAGGGCCATCTCTCTTTTTCTCTGCCCCAGCATGACTCTTCTCCAGGGCGTCCTCTCTCAGGTCCTCAGCTGGACGGGCCTCTGTCAGGTCCTGTGTTTGGTTGCTACAGGATTAGGAGCTATGATTGCAGTCTGGACAGCGAGACTGTTGGTCCGACACGCCTGGTACACATACAGGCTGTCCTGCTTCAGCAAACCACATGCAAACTCTTGGCTTTTAGGTCACCTGGGCCAGGTAGGACGCACACACCACAGCTGATAAAATGCACATGATTTGAAACATGTATAACATTCATTTACAGCCTTATTTGTTGGCTCTAAGGTGGTGATATTCACTGAAATTGTTGACAGATCAGGAAGTCTGACTGTAAATGTCTCAGTCTGACACAGGATATGCTTAGTGTTACAAAATATTGTTACAAAATGTCCTCTTTGTGATAAATTTCCTTAGAAATGTTGTATGAGAATTTGGCAAAGCAGTGAAGGGTGAACCAACTAAACTCACTCACCGACCTAATTTTCATTTAAAGATAAAGTTGATCCACCTTAACAGAATTGCATTACTATATTTTGTGATGTTTTGCTTAGAAATTAATGAATATTTTCATGCACCTTAGATGAAGAGCACAGAGGAAGGGCTCCTGCATGTGGATGAACTGGTGCAGAGGTACAAACACTCTTGCAGCTGGTTCATCGGCCCTTTCTATCACCTGGTCAGAGTTTTCCATCCTGACTATGTCAAACCTCTGCTAATGGCACCTGGTAGGGTTACAGCCAGCAGTTATATTACACGTGACATTTCTACAGAACAAATAAACCTCTCTCACATCAGTGGGCTTATTATTGGAGCTACCAAAATTAGATTTTCCAAAGCTTTATTAAATGCTTATTGTTCAGCAATGTCCTCACTGCTTCCCTCCATGCAGCCAGCATTACAGTGAAGGATGAGCTCATCTATGACCATCTGCGTCCGTGGCTTGGTGAGTCAAATAGCTTGTTGCTCTGATGTTGGTCCGAACGTTTTACAGTTTAATTGGTTTCACAACACGCAGGAAGATGACAAAGCACTTGGGTGGCGTCAAAGTTTTCTGGGAATCAAAGGTCAAATTTTTCAAAGGTCAAAAGTTTGCAATTGTAAAATAAAATCCCTGTTATGTGATTTTCTCCAGTTAATTCATGAACAACAATAAAGTCAGATTACAGTGATTCAAATTGCTTTGTGTCCAACTAGTGTCCATCTGTTAAGCTTTTACTATTTACTGCCATCTTCACATCAAAACATTGTCTCTCTTGCACCCCAGGGCAGAGTCTGCTGATAAGCAACGGGGAGGAGTGGTCTCGCAAGAGACGGCTGCTGACCCCAGCTTTTCATTTTGATATCCTGAAGAACTACGTCATCAAGTTTAACACCTCAGCTAACACAATGCATGTAAGACTCATAGAAATACATGCATACAAGCACTGAATAACTACAGTCATTTAAAGATGCTGCCAAAAAGAGAGAAGAGTTCATATGTGAATAGTCTAAATGAGCACATAATATCTGCAATAGTAACTGAGGCAAAAAGGGAGATTGTTTTGTTCCTGATCAATATATACTGACATTTAATTAACATCACAATCTGCTGTGAGGTTTTATCTGATATTAACACTGTGTTTAGATGTCAGCTGATATCTCTCCTGTCCTTCCCTCTCCTTCTCAGGATAAATGGCGCCACCTGGCAGCAGAAGGCACAACTAACATTGAGATGTTTGACCAGGTCACTCTGATGACACTGGACAGTTTACTGAAATGTGCTTTCAGTCACAACAGCAACTGTCAGGAGTGAGGACACCACCTTTATCATTCTCTTCAAATATATTATTCTTGTGTTGCACTTCAGTGTCTTGAACATATTTTGTTTCCAGGTCGTCCAGTGAGTATGTGTCAGCCATAGTGGAGCTGAGTGACCTGATCATAGATCGTCGGCAGAGGATTTTACACCACTTGGACTGGATTTACTGGAGGACGCAGCAGGGGAAACAATTCAGAAAGGCCTTAAACATTGTGCACAAGTAAGACACATGAACAAGTGTTTAAGTACCATTGTAGCACAAATAATACAGGAACCTTCGAGTCTGATGACACAGTTTTGCAAAATAAATGATGTAAAACAGGCAGTAATATAATATCTCTGATGCAATTTTTTCATCATGTACTGGGTTTATATCTTTTTTTAACATTATTATAAACTATCTTGTTTTACTGCATATTACAGTACCATATCATAAAGAAAGATAAATTGTGTTTATCATAATGTCTAGAATTAGTTAAGTGTAATGCTAAATAAAAATTTCTCATTTAATATAAAGGAATACAATAAATTTTCATGGTAATATGGGGATTTTGTTTGGTCTATAGGTTTACTCAGGATGTGGTTCAGGAGCGCCGCGCCCAGATCAACCAGCAGAGGGAGACAGAAACAGAGACAACTTCAGCACCACAGAGAAAGAAAGACTTTGTGGATATCATACTGCTGACAGTGGTAGGAGAGATTAAGAAATTAGTGAAATGAATGAGAAATGGAATTGGACAGATAAAAAAATGAAAGTCTAATGTAATTCTGTACCACTGTAGGACGAGGATGGACAAGGCCTGACGGACGAGGAGATACAGGCTGAGGCCAACACCTTCATGTTCGCAGGTGAGGTCCTTTAAGACAAGACTATGATGCTTTTTCTCTGCAAGTGACAGATGTTGAATAATGCCAGATGCTATTTACCAAAATCTGGGTAACATGAGCTGTAATAATCAACCATAAGCTACTGGTTATAACAGACAAAGTAAAGCATTGTTCACAGATGCATTTTGCTGCTTATGAATTTAACTTTTTATGATCAAAAGAAAAAATGTGTTTTTCTTTTGTCAAAAGTTGCACAGTGTGGCTTTGAAGCTGCTGTTTGCAGTTTGTTCCCTTTGTCTTAAACATTCACGTGACTCAGAAAACACTTTCATCAGGATTTAACACCAAAACAAGTTCATGCTGAAACTTAAGATGTGAAATTACCTGCCTACTCTTCTCCACAGGTCATGACACGACAGCCAGTGCCATTTGCTGGACCCTGTATAATTTGGCACGCCACGAGCATTATCAGGAGAAATGTAGGCAGGAAGTGATGGATCTGATGGAAGGACGAGATCAACATGAAATCGAGTGGTCTGTAAAATACACACCAAACCGTAATCACTGGACTGGATCATAATTCAGTAAAATGCTTAGCATGAGGTGGAAACCTTGTTCATATCCCTGCAGAAACACCTGTAGTATTATGTGCAGTTGAAAGTCTGTTATAAAAAGGCATAAATTAGCGATATTTAAATCTGATTATCCATTTGAATGCATTTATTTAAAGGGAGGATCTGACCAACCTTCCTTTCACCACCATGTGCATCAGAGAGTCTCTGAGGCTTCACTCCCCTGTACAGGCCGTAACAAGGAAGTACACCCAGGACGTGCCACTGCCAGAGGACCGCACAGTCCCAGAGGGTGAGAGGGAGAGACTCTTGTTTGTTTGAACAGATGTTAGAGGTTTAAAAGTTGTGTCATGTCTTAATTTTTACTTGCTTTCTTCATTTGTGAAAGACTTTTTTTAGGAATTCCCATTTGCAACCACAGCTTTCCTTTTTCTGTGACTCTTCCCCAGGTGCTATCTGCTTGGTCAGTATTTATGGGACGCACCACAACCCTGTTGTTTGGACAGACCCACATGTAGGAAATCTTAATTTTGCTTTTAATCTGCACTTTTTTTCCTTTTTTTTTTGTCAAGTGTGACCTGCCATGTTTTATTCTCTTTTAGGAGTTTAATCCGCAGCGTTTTGACCCTGCAAACAAAGCGGGGCTGTCTTCTCACGCCTTCATCCCCTTTTCTTCAGGCCCCAGGTACTGCAACCTCATTACAGCTCAACATGCAAAGTAAGCAAGAGCTAATAAGAGCCTGTATGTGTTTACAGGAACTGTATAGGTCAGAAATTTGCCCTGGCAGAGCTCCGAGTCGTCGTGGCGTTGACCCTGCTCAGGTTTCGTCTGAGCCCAGGGGTGAACCCTGAACTTGGGACCAGCTCTGGAGGAATTCGCCGTCTCCCCCAGCTCGTCCTGCGTGCAGAGGGGGGTTTGTGGCTGCAGGTGGAGCCTCTGAACCCTCACAGTCTGGAAGATCTGCAGGATGAATAACCATGGAGGATGAAGCCTAGAGCAAAAAAAACAGAAGCTCTGGCCTCTGGATTATTTTTGACAACAAAGCGTTTTGCAAGGCTACTCGATTCTTCTACTATCATTTGAAAAATTTTACGATATAATTTAATTATTATATTTTATTTCATATTTTAAGTTTTGTTCTAACTACAAACGAATTACTATTTTTCTCAGAATCAAGTGTCAATAAATATTGCATCTAAAAAATTCTCTGCATGATGACTAAATAACTGATAATAAAAGTGAAAAATGACTTAAAAAAACAGAACTTGGACCAAATGACAAGCCAAGGTCAAAGTTTCAGGTTAGAGTATTACACCTCACATATAATAAAGTCAAGAGTCAGTGATAAAAAAAATATTGCATGTGGTTTGAAAACGTCATGAAAACATCCTTGTGTGGATGGATGATGTGTTTATTACAGGCCTGTTCATACACTGGGGTGACCTCACTCTTTGAAAGGCTTTAAGGCTTAATGGACAGTTTGTCGTTTCTAAATATGCTGTAATTACAAAACAGAGCCTGATGATTTTTATCTCGAGACTTTTATCCTATTAGATAAAGTGATGTTTATTGGCTGCAGTAACAATTATTGACCATTAAGACCATTACTGATGATTTCAAGTCAGATGTTACAGTATTTTCTGATTCCCCGGCACAATCTGACTCCCCTCCGCGTGAACGCGCGCGACCGATCACGTATCTCTCTGTTGTCAGCTTACGGGTTTTCTGTGGTAAATTTACTGGTTATTTGGTTAAATGTGGTTAGATGGCCAACTTTAAAAAGTCGTCTTCATTTTACCGCAGAATACACGAATAATGAAAGAGTAGTTAATCGGCAGGAAGATGATTTTATGAGGGATTTCGTTTCATTTTCGTTTTGCTAATTACACTGAACGAATTCCCGTCCCCTCTCAGGCTAGACCCTATTAAACAAATAATGTTGTGACACAGACCGAAAACTAAGCTGTTTTCTATCATATCTGGATATATGTTTACCTACTGGCCACTGGGAAGAGACTGACCTCACTAAAATCCCACTTCCACTCTTCTCATCCACCAGTGTGCAGAGAGCATCGGAGCATTGCCTCCTCCTACGCTTCCTTATCCTCTTCTGTAAATATGAGGACGTCAGGATGGGATCTAATTGTCGAAGATTTTTCACATTTCATGACTGTTTTTCAAATAAAAATTATTAATCACTGAGAGAAACTGCAGTCCCTCCTTCCTAATTATGCTATATTACTCCCACAAAATTCCCTCAGCTGGCACATGTGCACCTCCAGTATCTATGTATAAAGCCTTTTGTATCTAGTCCATACAGGACAGAAATTATGGGGGGAGTCAGATTTTGTTGCGTCACTTAACAAAATCTGACTCCCCTTTTGTGATAATAATGCAAAACGTGACACCCACTAATTAAACTCAGCAGGTGTAATCAATGTTTATTATATTATAAATTTTTCATTCTATTATTTAGTGAACTTTCTCTAAACCTGTAATACTGTCAGTAGCAATAGTGTAATCTCCCTTTATTATAAGTTAAAAAAATTATGCATTGTTTTATACTGTTTATGGTTTGTTGATAGTTTTCAAGGTTCTCGTTCACCTGTTGTAGCATGGGAGGGGGGGGGGGGGGCTTAATCAGTGGGACACACATGGGGTGCATGAGTGACGTCAGTCCAAACTAGCAAAGATACTACAGCTATTGTACTGAATAAACCTCCGATCCTGATTCCTTGTGTGATTGGTATTCTGTGCCTGTGAGCAACCACCTTACAGCTGCTACACAGGCACATTTATACCTCCAGTACTTATGTCTAAAGTCTTTTACAACTAGTCCATTAGTGTAAGTAAGTGTAACGAAATCCCTCATAAAATCATCTTCCTGCCGATTTACTCCTCTTTCATTATTCGTGTATCCTGCTGTCAGCTGAAGATGACTGTTTACAGTTGACTACCTGACCACATTTACCCGATGATCTGTAAATTTACCACAGAAAACCTGTCAACTGAGCACTGAACAGAGAAACGTGTTATGTCGCGCGCGTTCACGCGAAGGGGTCAGATCGTGCCGGGGAATCAGAAAATACAGCAACACCGGTTTTGCAAAAGTAAACAGTTATTTACTTTATAAGTTTCACATGTACGTTGAGTTTCGGACTATATCTAATTTTGATTTCAAATAAATGCACAGATATATTTTATAATATAATGTGTGCTTTGTAGGAGGCGGGGACACAGTGAACGATTTGATTTGGTTTAACTTTCACATTCAGCCCGCAACTGTTTCTCCGCTTCACTCGCAGCGGCTGCTAACTAATTTTTAAGCTAACGTTAGCTCACTTAGGTTAGCTTATGCTGTTTTGGCTTGCAAGTAACGTTGTTTGGCATGTTTTTATTGACTCGTAGAGAAATAGTTTTGAATATATTTCGCTCTTGAACTGAGGAGTGGTAGGATGTGGCCGTCCGTGACATCCATGATCATCGTGGCCGGCTGGGTGTGTGTTTTCCCGGCTGCTGTGTCCGCAGACACCGGTGAGTTTATTGCTACTTGCTAACTTTAACCAGACCAGTTTTGCACGTTGAAAATTATGTTTTCTGTGGATTTAGTGGGTGTATCTGTGTATGTTGAGTCGTAGTTTTCCATATCTGTGACCCCACCCAATTGTTGATAAGATGGAGCACAAGGCTGCAGTCTGAGAATTGAAATAAACAAAGTAACATTGAAGAGTGTAGCTGCATAACGAAGCGAAAACTTACATAAAATGGAAAACTTATGAATAAAATACAGTAGAGCAGAAGAAAGGAAAAAACTTTGAAAAAAAAGTAAAACAGAAGGTAGAAACACACAAAATCGTCAGGAATGTAATAGAAAAATAGTTGTGTAGCACAGAACTATAATAATAAAGTTTGGTACTGTAAATTAGATCAGAAACATTGAATAGCCAAGTTTGATAAGAAAAAATAAGAGCAGAACAGAAAAGTATGAATAAATCAAGAAAGAGAAATCATGTAAGATGAGAATAAAAATAATTAAATAGAGACAAAATGATTAGAGTTTTTTAAAAAAGAGGATATGACAGAGAGCAAGACTGAAACAAATAAATAAGTGTACAGATTATTGTCCGCAAAAACTATTTTAACATGAGTTAGTCTAGTGTTGAATTTAATATTGATATTTGTCATTGGAGGGGTTGAAGTTTCATCCAGCTACTAGATTTTACATCTTTGTTATTGTGTGACAGATTTATTACAAATACCAGCTAAAACAAAAGTATAACACAACAACACTGTAATTAATTCTCCCTTTGTGAAGGTTATGACGTTCAGTTTTTGTTAGTGTTTTAGTAAACTGTATATTTGTAGAGGCAGTAGCTGGTGATACTATTTGAATGTAATGGTTCAGTAACAGATGGTGTGACTGTACTCACAACATAACTATTAATAAGGGCAGAGGAAACAGATACAGACGTCACTGTTTAATCCAAAACAGTTCAAGAGGAACACAACCTGCGTTCTCTAAAACATTATTTCTAAAACAGTTTAAACAAAAAGTAGTGAAGGAAGTATTCATATTCCTTTACCAAAGTAAAGTAACTAGTTACTGAAGCTGTCATAATTGTACTGATTTAAAAAGTACAATATTTTCCTCAGAAATGTTGTTGAGTAAAGTAAAGTGTCATGAGAAGAAAACACTCAAGAACAAGCACCTCAAATTTAAGTGCAGTACTTAAGTGAATTCACACTTGTTACTGTGAACTGATGACCGTTTCTCATAAAAACAAACGATCGGTGTATCTCTTTGTTTACCTCCTAAAGCAGTGTAGCTCTACTTAAAGTAAAACTGAAACATCATTTATGAAACTTACATGTGAAGTGAATTATAATAATAATATACTGCCTGCTAAAAGTTTAATCTTCATTAATTTGACAGGTTCTAGTGAATAAAAAGGCTGTTTAGGGTTATTTTAAATGAGAATAAAGGCACAATGAGCTTGTTTTTGTCCTTGCAGTGTACAAGAAGGTGGGGGAT
Organism: Acanthurus leucopareius; assembly: GCA_029814765.1. NCBI lineage: Eukaryota > Metazoa > Chordata > Actinopteri > Acanthuriformes > Acanthuridae > Acanthurus > Acanthurus leucopareius. The sequence goes on along the minus strand of JAQMCX010000041.1, from coordinate 3,225,360 downwards.
GAAATTGTCCTCAAACCAGGCTCTGCCTATGTCAGCGGCGCCAGCATCACATGGAAACATGGTCGTGACCTTGCCATGGAGTGGGAAGGAGACGTTGTTGAAGCGTATCGTCAATTTAAAGGTTCGATGAGCCGCTCTTCGCTCTGCAGGATCAAATACTCAAAGTTTTTTAATAGATTAATGCTTGTAATTCTTTGTAAGACTCTCAGTATTCACGTTATTGTTTCTTTAAAGTACGTGGCAGCTTGAATATTTCAACTGGGGAGATGACGATCCGAGGACTAACTCCAGATGATGGTGGATGGTACTTAATAGAAATCAACGGCAACCCCGGCGATAAGACTCATTTCAGCGTCATCCGTAAGTGGATCGATTACACACAGTTCAGTGAGGCATTTCAGGTTGACAGCATGGAGGTTGTGTGTTAATTATTTTTTAATCTGAGATAATAAAGAAATCAGATAAAGAAAATATAAACAGGATGTATATCTTACTTTATTTGTCAACAGCTCCCGTCCCGACACCCACTGTTCTTGAAACCTGTGATGCTGAGATGACAAGCTGTACTTTGACCTGTGATGGAAACATCACAGACGCTCACCCAGTGACCTACAAGTGGAAGTTGGATGACAAAACTGCGACAGAGTCATCGAAGAAGCACATCATCACAAAGGTGTTGTGTATTCAAATTCACAGTCATTTTCTTACATTATATGTGTCTGTCATTGCTTTCACAAAGAGATCAAACTGATAAGTTCATGGTTAAAAGCAGTCATAGTCAGTTTAAGATGCAGTCCAGCTGTTTTGTAAAAATAAGAGTCCTCTCTTTACTGTAGAAAGAATTTATGGATGAAACTTCTGTGAATTAGTTCATTCTCAGACACATTTACACTCAGATTCACACAGATGCAGATTAGTTATTTTGGTTTCAATGAGAAGTGAAATGGTCGTGAATTCAGCGGTCTCTTGAGAGTTTGATCGACCTTTAGCAGTGATAAAGGGAAATGATCCACTCGCTGATGCCGTTGTTTGATTCTGACACATCGATGCGATAGTTTTGAGTGAGCAAGTGTGAGCTTTAAATAAAAACAAGTCATGTTCGGTCATATTTGGGTCATTTCAGTGGTTTGCAGGAGAGGTTTCTCTCTTTTTAACAGCTGCCTCAGAGTCTTTCTGTAAGTTTCTGCCCAGTATGACATACTGGCGTGACATATCAAACTTCCATGCTCTAATGTCTAACATCACATGACTGCCTCTGATGATAACCATGGACATCTTTGCTTCAGATAGACGTTATTTAGCATCATTCTTCATGCATATTTGTGTCTGTCACAGTGCAGCTCTGCTCTTTTGATGCCTCATTGACAGCCCAAATATAATATTCTTATTATTTACTGTCCTCTAACGCTACTCTTAACATTCTAAAGTTGTCTTCTTTAAGTCTAATTTTTAATTGTTTATTAAAATGTTGTGAATAATACCTGGCCACATATGGAGCAGAAGAGACAGGTTAGTTCATGCAGGAATGTTAATAGTGTTGATTACGCTCAAGATTACATGTTGACAAGTTTGTGCAGCTCAGCTTGGTGAACCTGAACTGAAACGTTCCTGTGAGTTTCAGGATGAGAATTATACAGACATGTTCTTGTGTGAGGCTCATTGTTAAGCTGCTGAGACACAATGTCATGGTTTTGGTTGATAAGTGCCGAGGATGTTTGAGGCGTGAAAAGAATCTGGAAAATTCAGGAAGTACCTGCATCAAAAAATGATATAATCTATTCTTGTAGAAAGTTATAGCGATGTTGTTGAGGCTTGTTTTGCAAAAATGAGCTGTTCTCTTTTTAAGAGACTTGAATTGGTTGTTGGGAAATCTGAGTCTGATAAATGAACCTCCATAAATGTTGGGTAATACTTCACTTTTCACTCTGCTTGTAGGAGAGCAGTTCAAATATAAAAGAGTTCAGCTGTGAGCTGGAAAATCCAGTCAGTCATGAGAGCAGCCAACCCATCCCCAACCCTTTTGCCACATGTAAGTCTCCTTTCCTTTTTTTCATTCTGGTAACCCAAAATATCCTTTTGTATGTCGAAACAACTAAAACATCTCTCTGTTGTCATTTAGCAGCTCCTGATGATCCAGAACAAGGGAGTCTGAAGATTTCCACAGGACTCACAGTCTTCATCACTCTGCTGACAGTCGTGCTGTTTATGGTTTTAATTCACAGATGGAAAGCAGGTGAAAACTAATGACATTTTTTCTTTACTTAATCATCATTTGCAGTTAATATTGACAGCAGATGAAGTGGCTGTTTCTTAAAATTCAGATGTGTTGCGTATGATTTGTCCACATATTGCTTTGGTATGACATTTTAATCACTGTTCATTTCTTGCAGGAATGTGGTTCTACCAAAAAGGTAAGAAGTCTTTTAGAAAGTGTTAGAAAGTGAAAGCAATGAAAAAGCTGGAGAGCTCCATGTGTGAAATACAGACTGAGGCACAGAAATAAAAAGACAAGATTCAGTCTACTCTGAGTTTTGCTTCTTTACTAATTCAATTAAATCCCCTCCAAAACATGTTGTTTCAAGCAACATGCTCTTCATCAAACTTGTATTTAAGAAAATTCCTGCCAGATAAAGTTGTATAAAAGGCTGGGAAATGTTAGACATATTAATGTGAAATGCAGTAGAAACTTGATTTATCAATTTGAACGTATTCCTTGGAACACATCACAATAATGCTTAAAACAGCAAGAAAACTTTGCCTCATTTGATTTGGCTGCTCTGCCTCGTTCAGCTCAGAGTTTACTGTAAAACCAACTCTAACTGAGAGGAGCTCTGGGTTTAGGTGAAGTGCTTTTTGTTTATGTGTAACCAAACATCAGTTAATACTCAAGCTCACTTCCTTAACAACGTCTCTGCTGTCGCTCTCTCCCTGCAGAATCCATGCCATGGGAAGCAGGTCAGAGACTAAAGTTACTCGGACTGTTATTAATATTTATGCCTTAAAAATCAAACAGTCCACACTTTTACAGATATAATAACACACCTCTCCTCTGCTGTATTTTCTGTTCATGCTGCTGTCTGTTGTCCACCACAAGACTTCTGGAGAAAACACGAGAGGCCACGTGAGTTTGAGCCTCAGCCTGCATTCTGAAGTTAATTTTTAACTTTATATTAAGATAAAAAAGTTGACATATATCTGCTTATCTTTTGCTCAGGGATAGAAGCTGCTGAAACGAACGGCACGACTGCTCATCAAGAGAAAGAACACATGGACGGTAAGATGCTAACACATTAATTATCTTCAAGTCTTCAAAACTAATGAGGTTTTTCAGTTTGCAGTGTGTGACTCTTCTTTCTTTTGTCATTTTGGCAGAGGAAACACCAATGACATAAACGGCCAAACGACACCAAGTCAGAGCCTTTATGGTGTATAAGAAGAAGATCCAAGAAGCTCAGATAGAGGCTGAAGTCTCCCATGAAGTTAAGATGTGTACGGGAACATTTCATGATGTGTTTATGTTGCACAAATTGATCATTCCTTCTTGGCAGATCCAGATTCAATACTTTAAAGCTAATATTAACTATAAAACAAAAAGGGAAAGGGAAAGTATCTCATATTTACTCAAAAAATGTAGGCAAAAGGGATATTTTTATGGCTTTTTAAGGAGACAAAACTGTCTAAAAGTGGATATCGAGGCATGTTTGAGACTCAGCCTCAGCAGTCTTACTTCACATAAGACTGGACTGCAGCTTCTTCATCAAAGGATCAGATTTTAAGACACTAAGAGGGAAAATAATATGCATGAAAGCATGATATGAAACTAGACAAAAGGACTACAGTGATGTTGTACAAACAAATAGCCCAGAATGTAATAAAAACACTGATAAAGAGAAAAGCTTTGAAGCAGACCCCACATCTTCCTGAGGTTTGCTTCCAGACTTTCCGAAAAGACGAGGTGGGGCCTCAACGTTCAGACAATACCAGGAAGCCCTCACGGCGTGCCTTCCTGTCGGTACCTGGTACCGCGAGCTCATTAAACCAGCGGCTGAGGATGATTTGCGATTGAAGGCACGGCTGGTGTGAATTCCTGCAGCCTCGCAGTGTCGGAGAAGAGCTCGGACTGTGTGTGGAGGAACTGGGCTGAGAGCAGGGGGGGAAAAGGGATGCTATTGTCCGGAGTTGGCTGCCAGCTCCATCAACAAACAAGACATTGTACAGAACTTTACTGCTGACTCCTCAGCAACTGTGTGTGTGTGTTTGTGTGTGTGTGTGTGTGTGTGTTGAGATTTCAGATCAAAGTCAATCACATATTTTTACTTCTTTCGTTTTAGGTTTTTTGGGTCTACCATCGTGTCACTGATGTTATTAAACTCTAATTTTTAACTGTATTTTCATGTGTATTCTGAGTTTACGACAAAGACATTTATTCACATTTTTTTATCGTTTAAAATACATCTTAAATATCAGGATTTTGGTCACAAGTTTGCAGCTTTCCAAGTGAAAATCACCCGTTTTACATCTGAGGAGTTTCAGATCGTTTCAATAAAATGTGAAACTAGTTTGTAAAATGCAAAGCAGTGATATTTAATTAAATGTCTGTCACAAACGAGTGGTTGAATTGCCATTTTTAAACTGTAAAAACTTTCAAAAAGCACTTTTTTAAGGCACTGACTCAATCATACCCCTCTAACTTAGTATTTATTTTGGTTTTAGGATGTAAAGATGTGGCTATATGAATGTATTAGTGTTTTATAGGGTCTGTATTAATAAAAAACAAGAAAATGTCAACCCTGAAATGACCTTTTTGTGTTTTGTAAATGTACAGTATACATTAAACTTTAAGACCTGGTTGTAATTTTTATATCTGCCATCCCTTCTGGCGTTAAGAGAAACATGAAGTTGATCCATTTGAACCACTTGAGGGCAGCGAGTCGACACATTTCACTGTCATTAAAAACAAGTAAGAGTAGAACTAAAACCACATGGGGGACGAAGCAGCTGCAGCCTTGAGAGAAAAACAGTGACGATGTTCTTCTGATGACACGCTGTTTATACGTGTGTGTATTCGGATAAACCAAAATGCTCTACAAACACATTTAATTGGTTTATTATGGCATTTTTTGCACCAGATTGAGAGAAAAATCTTAAAATTAGATTTGAATTGTTTTGTATGTTACTAAATGTATATGTTGCTATTAGTACTCTATTCAAAATATATGTAGATATATTTTATAAGCACCAGACGGGTGGAGGACACATGAGTGCAAAACAAGAGGCTCAGTGCTTTTAAATGGTTGGTTTGCACATGAAGCCATTGGGTTTTTTATATTTTTGTTGTTTTCTGAGGGTTATTCTACTAACTAGCAGAACAAATTTCCTTTAAAAAAGCTGTGTTTTCTGTAAATCATACATAAACTCACGATCCCTTGTATCACCTCAGTGCTTTTTTTCTTTGCAAGCTTAAACTTAAACAGGCTGCTTAAATATTCATTATATTAACTAGAGCAGAGAACTTGAGGAGCATGAGCAACATTTAGGGCTCAATATTGATCTGAAACGATTCAAATCCGGTTTTATTCCATAAAATATTGAAATATTTGTAATAATGACTGACTTAATGGCTGACCATCTTAATGACTTACTGGAGCTGTTGAGTCACTGCTCACTCAAAGGCAGGTAAAGGTAAAGACTTCCTGTCCGGCACAAAAACAGCTGCATAAACTCTCAAACTCGGCCTGACAGTCTTCTCTTTCCTCTTCTTCACTGGATATTTGATCTATAGACATGTAGTCTGTGAAAGAGAGAGAACCCAGTTTTGGAGCATATTGTCAGGCCCGATAAACCAGATTTATCCAAAAAAAGAGGCTTCATCACGTCACTGTGCTCAGCTGTAGAAACAGTGGAGCTAAAAAAACTGACCTCCTACTAATAAAAGCATTAAAACAAATGAGAATCAAAGGGCTCTTCCTGCTGTGAGCAGCAACAGCAGCTGAACAAACAACTCACATTTACAAACCCACGTCTATAAATCTAGCAACTCAAACACAGGATTATCAAAATGTTAAACACTCTGATTGCTTGTTTAATTGTGAGCTGGAGATTAGCATGTTATTTGATACTGAATGGTATTTAAACTCATAAAACATAAATCATTCAGGTTTTAAACTACAAAAATCCTCAACATCAACAATTCCTGACAAATTTTAGCATCAGAAAAAAATTAAGACGCACTTTATCCACTAAATGTAATTTATTTGTGAATAAAAAATAAACATCTGATTAAAGTCGGTGTTTTCCTCTTTACAGCATTCAGACAAGTTCACAGTCATCTCTCAGCAATTAATTCAAACAGGATAAAAAAACATCTATACATTCTGAATTTAAGCAAAGTCCAACTCAAAACTTAGTCACTATTGTAAGAAAAATCCTCATAATTCAGAATCTAAACTTCACACCTGCTTTTTCAGGAGAGCAAACGGACATTTTCAAAAACATAACACTGTAAATATTTGCAGTGAAATTTTCTGTTTGTATATTTTCTGCAGGATGGAAACAAGTGCTTCCTGCAGCGTCTGGATGAAAGTAAAAAAAACAGCCCAACTTGGACTGAGAAGAAGAGAACCAGGTTTTAGGAGCTGGAGGTCTTCAGGGTTCACTGCTGACCTACTAGCAGGTAAAGTCAAAGGCAGCAAATCAGCAGCAGATGCCTTGTTTTCCTTCCTGTCAGGTGGTTATCTTCACCTTTAACACTCTTTACAATACTAGGAAGAAATACAATAGTCAAATTAAGTCGAGTATTTAGACCAGTTGCCAAAAAAAAGAAAATACTTGTGTGTTAATCTTAGAAATGTCTATTACTTTCAAACATCATTTCTCATCAGCAGCACATTCTGTGGCCTTTTCTAATATTTTAAATAATAATAATGTCAAATATTCTGATGCCGCTGCTTCCGCATTGCAAACAGCAACTTTAACAGCATGACAGCAGCAATAAATTTGTTTCATAAAATAACAAAAAACTGCATAAAATCTGCAGTGTACAGCTTTAAATTGACTGATACAAGGGCTGGGGGGAAAATCCCCTCATAATCAGATTATACAACCATGTGATGTGATTATCATGCAGAGGGAAAAAATTTCTTAAAAAACTTCGTTTCTTCTAAAATGGCACATAGTTTTGAAACTTTAGTGTTGGCTACAATAGGAGTGTCAGCAAGAAAAATAATATGCAAGTTGTTGGTCAAACTTGAACAAGCAGACTGTTTCAGAGTAATATTTAGTGATCACTCAATAATCATGGACCTGTTTCACATAATTGTCACTGAAACAGGACAGTTCAGCATGTTGCAACCGTTTGTTTCCTATAAAAACTCAAAAATAACTCAATTCCAGCCATTAAAGTAATCCTCTTCAAACTTTTCGTGCTCAGTCTATCACTGTGGTGACATTCCCTGAAAAAAAAATTATGTAAATGTAAGTAAATGGCATTTCCAGCAGTCATGGCTTAATCATTGAACTGATGTAGCACAGGTTGACTTTCTAATGAAGTAGCCACAAGAAATACAAGATACTGTACAGTGACTGCTATCCCTCCTGGAAAATGCACCTACAAAACAATACAACAGTCATTTTCTGTGTTTTTCAGTCTGAAATATTAACTAGTAATGAAAAAAAAAGGCAGCAGCCACATTGAGCTGTAAGATGAAGAGCTGCCACCTTTTTAGGGAGGTAACAGACTCCTTTTAGTTTCACTGTGCACTGCGCTTGCTTGCAGGGTGACGGAAAAGGCCAGTTATCACCTGACTTCTTTCTTTAAAAAACAATAGATTGGTCTGCTGCACCGAGAACTCTGGGATGTGAGGTAATAAACCATATTTGCTGTTAGTTTTATCTTTGCTTTTGGCTTTGCTTTCTCTCCCCTTTCTATGTATCTCTTTCCCCTCCCCCCTTCTCTCTCAACCCAACCGGGGCCGTCAGATCCCGCCCACCTCTGAGTCTGGATCTAGCCGAGGTTTCTGCCTGATAAAAGGAATTGTTGAGTTCCTATAAATTTGAAATATAAATTTAATCAAAGAGTGTGGTCTACACATGCTCTATATGTACAGTGTCTGGAGACAACTTTGTCGTGATTTGATGCTATATAAATAAAATTGAATTGAATTGAATTGCATTGTTGACAGTGACTACAGGGCTGAAACCTTCAAGACTGCCACTTTAATCGAATGGTCCCTCTGTGAGTTGAAGATGATTTGCCACAATATGAAAGCATAGTGCAACTTGGTACTTTCTATTAGAAAAAGGTAGAATTTTTTTTACATCAGGATGTCAAAAACACGACTCCTGCAGCCTTTCTGACTGTCAGAGTTCAGGAACTTAAGTTAGGAAGAGGCACTTTTACAATAAGGCTCAGCAGCAAACACTGGACAAACCGCTCGGTCGCGCTCAGAGGGTTGAAATGATTGATCCCACTGAGTCTGAGGAGCTCATTCACAACAGTCGGAAGCTGGAAAGATACGATGTTGATAGGAAACACTTTTTTGCTATTATGCATTGGCACTTTTGCCATTTGAGAGAACTTCTGCCTCTGAACCTTCAGCCACAGGTTGCAGCTCTGTGGGTGCTGCCTGGTCATTGGTCCCGCCTCCTCCTCCTCCTCCTCCTCCTTCGGGCTTTTTTCTATAGTGACGGATGAGGACCACAGCAGCGCCAACAAAGTAGGAGAGGGTAAGAACGGTGAAGTAAACGAAGTACACCTTGAACTGTAAGAGAAACATAGAAATTATCGGTGGATTAATATCAATCACTGAAATGAAAGAAGTTCCTCATTAATTCAAAGCAAGAAGCCCAATTTCTGTTACCAATTCAATGACTTTAATGTCTGGTTCTGAGCAAGATTGGCTCTAATTTATCTTTCTCTTACTGATAGAATAATCTTTTTTCCTAAATGTTCTGAAAAGAAAAATAGTCTGATTTTCAGATACTTTGATTTGTCACAGCAGGAGAGTCACAGGTGAAGCTAATCACATTAACAATGCCTCCACTCAAACAGCTACTGCAACACAGTAATAAATGTTTCTTGTTACACCTGTGTATGACAACCCAGAAGTCTGCTGTTAAAAAGTCTATTAAACTTTCTTTTCACTCTATATAATTATAATAATAATTTCATTTCTATAGCACCTTTAAAAACAAGAGTTTACAAAGTGCTTTAACAATTTATATTATATCTCTCCCCCCTTTCAAACAATGGTGCTGTTATATATTGTTCAGTCACTGTGGTTGACTGTGGTATATGTTATTGCCCCAGCCATACTGTTTTTTTTTTGTGTTCAGTGTTGGCTGCTCAGCAGCTGGAGTAAATAAAGGCCCCAGTAACTATTAGAGGAAACGTGGTGATGAAGACTTGACATGAAACAACACAGCCAAGTTGCCAGCATCATATGAAATCTGCACAATCTTAAGGTATTAAATGATGGTTTTACCTGTTCGTGTACATTCAGCCCCATGCCTTTTTTGTCAGCAAATATCAGATTAAAGATGCTCTTCAGTATGGTCCCCAAAAAGGTGTTGATGCCAAACACTAAAGCGCAGAGCTCCTTGGTGAGCGACGAGGCTATCTGGAAACTACAGAGAGAAGATAGGATGATCAGCAAAAAGCAGAGCAGGTCAGTTTTTAAACCACTTCTTTAAGTATCTGCTGCAGTCACATTCAGCTGAGACTTAAATAAATACATAAACAGGTGAATTCTCGCTGTACAGTTTATGAGCGTCAGTGTAAAAGCATCTTTAAGAGCATGTATGCTGAGATATCACATCAGCTGTGTCAGCAGGGGCAAACTTCATATTTAACAGGGTTTTGTAACCACGTCCGTTTCAGTATTTCATTTTTATGTTTTGCCCCCATTGTGGTGAAACCTTTGATCTTCATTCTTATCATAGTAAATGAAACTTCCTGCCGCACCAGTTTCAACTCAGCCAGTATTTAGACAGTAAATGATGGATTTTGTTGCACTCACGTGGCAATAGGCACCAGAAACTGGTAGAAGCCTCTGAAGAGGACGTAGGCCACGTAGCAGACCCAGATGTTGTCTGTGATGCCCATGAGGAGCAGCAGACCCGCCTGCAGTGCTGTGATCAGGCCGATGACCAGCTCGGACCAGATGTTCCACCGAATTTTCACAAAGCCAGCAGCAAAGGACATCCCAGCACCTGCCAGAACAAACAAATAGATCAGGGTTGAAAATGTGCAAAATCACGTTCATCTGGTTTACTTAAAACAAGCAGACCAGGCCTGTCACACTCACGTTTAAGGAAATTGTTTTTTTGTTTGTTTTTTTTTAAATTAAAGAAAAATCACTTTGTTCTCTTATCATCAATACTAACAAGTTATTTACCTTTTAACTGCAGATAAGTCATTTTCCCTTTCTAATCACTCATCATCATGACTTTTACTGCTTCCACATGACGTCCAGGTTATTTAAAGCACACTGCTACCTTCATGCTTTACAGCCGTTTAAAGGGCAATTACTTGTGTCGAAAGCTGATGTAATCTTTGGGGAGACGAAAATTTACAGATCAGCTACTGAGCCTCATAACTTGAGGGCGCAGAAGTACAGAGTCAGTTTATGTTTCTGCATTAAAGATGCAAATATGATGCATTATATAGACTTTTACATGAACTGACAAAAAAAAAATATCCTAGTGTCAATATTTTTATTTTTCAGTATTTATATAAGAGCATAACATCTATTTAGTGTCCTTGACATTTAACTGCAAAACTCAATCATTATATTATTTGTCTCCCACTTGAGCATCTGTTTCTGAATGTTTTCAGGATGCAAACGCATCATTTACTTTCTATTTTATATTATGTGATTCACATTTTTTTTTTTTTTTCAAATTTTATGAATAATCTTATTGGATGTTGGGCTTCATTCACCAGTCCAACCAGGATGTTTAATACAGTAGTAGAATACTGAATCTGATACCTAAATTCTGTCTGAACACTGAGCATAAAACTAAGTATTTTAGCCATAGAAATGTCTCACTCAGAAGGGTTGAAGCTGCCTCCACTGCCCCATTGTAAACGTTCTTGCTCTCAGTGGCCGGGTAGACTCTGTTCCACAGGATGTGAACATAGAACAGGACCAGGTAGTACCCTGTGGAGTTGAACACCCACCACAGGGACCAGAGCCTCAGGCTGGGCCTCTTCACCACGTTCTTAACCTCAAGCAGCATCTGTACAAGAACAGAATCCTTCCAGTTCGATGCAGAGCACTTAGGGGCTGCGTAGGATGGCGCAGTGTCTTTCGGGTTCATTTTGTCCAGTTCACTTGCTGCTGCTGCTGCCAGTTCCTTCTGCTCCTCATTCCGCATCCGGTTAAAAAATAGGGAGCGTTTAGGCCAGGGCAGGCACATCGACAGCACCAGACCAAAGCTGACGAAACCCAAAGATATTGCACTGAGGGTGTAGTACGTTATTCTTGCCTGAGATAAGCACAGCTGGCCCACCACCGAGCTGGTGAACACCCCCAGGAGGACTGAGGAGCGCGAGTATCCGGCCACACGCTGGTAGATGGCTGGACTGACCAGGGAGAAGATGTAGGAGGAGTAGGCTACACGGCAGGCCATGGTGATGCCGTAGAAGAACTCCATGAACTGCATCTCGAGCAGGGAGCTGCCCAGGAGCAGGATGAGCCAGATGACCACCTGGCTGATGCCCTGGATGATCAGCACCGGCTTGTAGCGCAGAAGATCTGTTAGCAGGAAGGCCGGCACCAGCACGACCATGTAGGAGTACGTCAGAACAGGAGTGATTTCATTGGTAACCTGGAAATTACAGCAAAGTTAACTACATAAAGTTGCAATCTATAAAATTTTAAATGCTAGCAGGATAGTGCGAAGTTTATGCCATCACAAAATATTACGTGTTTATCAACCTTCAATGGACTATATACAGGCAAAACTTGGGCTTAATAGACCTCATCAGTACACTGAATAAAAAAAATTAACAAATTATTTAGGTTGACATTCATTAAGCAATAAAAATTATTTAAAAAATCTTTCCGAAACAGCAAAATGACAAAATTACATTGCAGCCTCTGTATTTGTTTTTTCTTTCATCGACAGTATTCATTATTCCAGGCAATGACCTTTAATATTAATGAGGGTTATAAACAAATAACCATCTATAAATATGGCTTAAATACATATACATATATGTCATAAATATGAACTCTTATCTCTCACTAGGTAACAATGTACATAACAGGGTATTAAAATTTGCAACTTGACCAGAAAAAATATATATATCTCAATATTTAGACAAATATTGTCTCATTCAGGTAAAATGCTGAAGCAAACTTCTGCCAAATTACTTGTAAAATCAAATCAAATTCAGGGCTGCAACAACTGGATGTGCAATGCAGAGCTTTGTGAAACATAAAAAAACCTAACATGTTAACTTACTGATACTTTTGACATACTCAATTAAAGTTAATATAAAATATAATGTGTTTAATGTTTAACATCATTAACTGCATTGATTTTTGTAAAAATGTGCCCTGCTTGACACCAGCGTTACATTTCAAACAAGTTGGTACAGGAGCAACAGAAAAAGACTGAGAGAGTTGTGGAAAGCTCCTAAAAAAATCTGTTTGTAACATCCCACATGTTATCGCGTTCATTGGTTTCAGGTGAAAGTACCATGTTTGGTCATGAAAGGGCAACTTTGAAAGGCTCAGTTGTTAACAAGCAAACGGAGGGCGAGGTTCATCCCTTTGTAGTGCCTGATTGTATAAAGGATATTACAACACCGGCCCTAAAACATTTATAAAACTGTTATTGAGAAACAAAATTAAATTGCATTTGATAACAATTTGTTTTTAATTGTGTTTCATACAGCCTACCAATTCTTTTGAAGTTTAGGGCTGTATCATGACAGTCGTTTATGTAAGAATCAGACAATGCTGGGCTGCACATGTAGTTACAGCTGTTGCAGATAACAGAGGTTTAGGGATAAATTAAGTCAAAGGCAGCTCATTCCCTGGAATCTGATAAATACAGGACTTTGTGGAATATGGCACTGACATTAATTTAGATATTAACAGACAACATATGAGTCCAACACAACAGATCTGTGACACCTGGCAAGTACTCAAGCCCTTGATACTACTAGTTCATGGTCAATTCAGATTAAAAATAAGTGAAAAAATAAAGATCTACAAATTGAAGTCCACTGATGATTTGTGGTCATTCCTCGACTATAAAGTTCTTCAATCCTATTCCACTGACCCACATTGGAGGAATGTGAACTTTGACCACAATAAGACGGATAAGCAAACTCCCCACAGTGGCACTCATTAGTTCTACTGTGTAATGAGTGCTCGACGGAGAGGAGAAAGACTTGTGAAAGACTCTTACAGGTTAACTTTGTGGACAGCTGCAGCTCATGAACCTGGGTTCAACTCTGCATGACTGGAACCTTTTAACCTTCAAGATCTTCCCTTTTTTTTTGTCTGTAATAATAAAATATTCAAAGTGTGGTTGCACTGGTGTTCTTCATACAAGACAAATATACTTTAACAAAAACCAACAGGTTTCAGTCTTAAGACACCACTGACCTGTTCCCTGGTGAAGTTCTTCTCATCGCTGAGTAGGTATGGTGTAATGAACGGCTCCCCGGGCTTTATCGCTGACATAAACCCATAGAAACACAAGAACATCACAGCCCACTTCCACTTTCTGGGCTCCTTAGCTTCCTCTATGGGACCTTCAGAAGGAGACAGGCCCTCTGAAGCAGAGACAGCCATGTCTGCGTCTCTGTCTTCATGTCCTCTGCTGTCCTCACACTCAGGCACCTTCAGGTCCAACTCTTTTTCCTCCAGTGATCTGTACCCACTCTCTGCTGTGTCCTCTGCAACCATTGTGGCAGCTGGTTTAACGTCCACTCTGTGATGCAGACTGAAACCTTTCCTCCTGGTCAAATCACCATGGGAGGGTTTATTTTGACTTGACAAACAGCTGACTTCCTACTTGAAATTAGAAAAACTGCTGTTTGGGCTGAAATCCTGAATCAAACTGTGGTTTAGTCACAACATGTCCGCCTCTCCATGCCAGTAAATACTGAAATGGTGAGAATGTACAATTTCACAGGGTGATGACAGTGTGGTTAAAATGCTACATGCTGCCGTTCACATGTCAGAGTAAATGTTGACCTTTGCCCCATTGAACACTGACATTTTCTGACTGCATGCTATCCAGCAGCTGAGTCTGGTGTCATTGTTAACCTGAAAAGATAACAATGTTGTCATTTAGTCAAACTATTTAGACACTGTGCGGCTAACATTAGACCACAGCTACATTACTCACACTGGAGGCAACATTGTAGTAGACTAACACACTGCTTTAACTAAATTATAATTAAAATCTGTCATTATAATGGTTATAAACAAATATCTTTTCATTTTTTATATCCATGCCTATAGAATTACTGCTTATTATCCAAATTATCTGCCTATTTAACCAAAAACAGTTATAAAAAATGTCCATCATAAGGTGCCAAAGGTGAATATAGTCTGACCATCTGTCAATCGCAAATACATACAGTCATAGGAATATATGAAAACCAGCAACTTTTTTAAGAGAAATCCAAAACAAAATGACTAACCGCAGCTCTAAATCCCAACCAGTGAGGCCATATGAAAGTAATACATTCTTTAACATACATTTATAATAGTGGTTTATAATGACAGATATAAAAGGGAAAACTAACCAAGAAAAACCAAACACAGTGTGTTCTGAAAGAATAGATTACATGGCCCATATTAGCGACGTGTCAAGATTTTAGGGGGCAATGTAAACAAGTTACACAAGCCATTCATTGAGGCATCACAGTGTGTTAGCAGACCACAGCCTCACTTACCTCTGCTGACTGTTAACATTAGCTGCTAATGAGCTAAACCAGGGAAAGTCCGGGCAGTTTTTGTACAAAGACACAGACATGCCTGTATTGGCAAAATCACATAATCTGCACTCCAGGTGCGACGTTACAGCTAGCTAGCAAGCTGGCTAACAGTATTTAAATATAAAAACAATGCATGCTTGTAGCTTTTCTTGACACAAAAGAAAAAAATCTTTCGAGCTACAAAGTGCTGGCTCGTTTACGCAACAATAAGATGACTTCCGTAAAGAAAGACACGTTTTACTTTGCCTAGATTTTTTTTACGGTATGCAAAATTCAATTAACGTTACATACCTCATGGGCTCTGTCTGAATCTGGAGCGGTAAAACAGCAACACAACGAGTGGACTCTCTTCGCAATGGCTTCTGGGAAGTGTTGTCTTTCGCACGAGGTTGGAAAACTTTATTTGACTTCATCCTTTGCGCTCAGTTTTTTTAATTAAACAACTCTTTTTTTCCGTTTCCCCCATCCCTCCAATACATTACAAGATGAATTTACGGTGATGGTACAAGTTAAATCCAAAAGGTTTCCTGAAATGTCAAATTTTATTTCTCAGTTTCATCTTTAGCAAGTTTTTTGTGCCGTTTGTTCGCCATCTGTTGGACAAATTGTGTTAAACAGTTAGAATATAATGTACTACTACTACTACTTCTACTACTACTAATACTACTACTACTACTACTACTACTACTACTACTA
>JAQMCX010000041.1:3188189-3209599 GCA_029814765.1 Acanthurus leucopareius | reverse complement strand
CCATCTGTTGGACAAATTGTGTTAAACAGTTAGAATATACTGTACTTCTACTACTACTACTACTACTACTACTACTACTAATAATAATAATAATAATAATAATAATAATAATAATAATGTTTTCTTTATTATTTTATGGTTTGGTTGGAATCTAGGTATAACCAACAACAGGTCCACAAGACTTACTCAGTTAGTGCAGAAGATTGGAAAGTTTATTTATTTATTTTTTTTTTTTTTAATGTATTTACCTGGCAGAACCTGAGAATGTGAATTGCATTTGGAAGATCTCAGCCATAAAAAAAGAGGGTCATAGGCTATGTACAGCATATATACATGAACACAGGAACACTAGCTGAATGATAGAAAGCATTAACTGCATATTTAAAACAAATGCACTCCCACATAATATAGTTAAAACACAAAAATCAGTTTTGATCTCATTATAAATAGGAATGGTTTAAATGACTGATGTAGACCGCAGTAAATTCAACAGATGGCAGCACTGTACCACACAAATCAAAAGTACAGCAAAACAGACAAGAACCAGAGAGAAACAAGACACATATAGCATAACACACACAATTCACCTCATATTCTGACTGTATCTTGAAATAGAGACTAACATGCATTTTCCTTAATAATATAACAGTCATTGTCAAATGGAAAACCAATGAAAAAAGATTAACATCAGCTCAATAATTTCAGATTTTCATGAAAGTGTGTACAGAGGATGTTAGACCTTTGGTCACCTTTGGTCAAGGCTTAACTTGAATAATATTCCCATTAGTCTCATTGTGTGTTTGATGCCAAATGTTTGCATGCCAACACATAAAGCTGAAACTGCAGTTTTACCTGCTACTTATCAGCATGTAGACGTTGGTTTTATGAGCATGTTACCATGCTAGTGTTCGCGTTTAGCTCAAAACAAAATGCCCCAAGGAACTGTTGGCATGGATTTAAACTAAAGCTGAGCTATAAAACCGTGTCAGTTTACTATTTATTCTTATTTATCAATTAATAATTATTAAGACTGGAAGGAGAGTGTGTAGGAATGAGAACATTTTGCGCTGTTATAATCTTTTTCTTTTTGGAGCAAGATTAGGGAGAGCATTTTTTTTTTCTGGACCAAAAAGTCTTGGTAAATATGGATGTACACTGCATGTTAAAAATGTCCTGTGGCCTTTTTAAAAAAAGGCCCCGTTGCTTTCTGAAGACTGGGATGTCGACCTGCTGAACCTTGACCCTGACATCCTCTGCCGTCTGACTGTCCTCTTAAGAAGTAGCTTCATGTTTCCCCTGAATTTTTTTCCCACAAAAGCATAGAGGACAGGGTTGATGCAGCTGTGGAGCAGAGCCAGGCTTAAAGTTATATCTATAGCCTTGGTCACTGACCTCCTCACTGTGCAGTCATGTGGTAGAAGATTAGTTCTCAAGACTGTGTCTGCCATCATGGATAAGTGGTACGGTGTCCAACACAGCAGAAACGCAATCACAACAGATAAGATCACCTTCATGGCCCTGTGCTTCTGAAAACCTCTGGTTAGCAACAGCCTTGCAATGGTGATGCTGTAGCAGAACACCATGACAACCAGAGGGAGAAAGAAGCCAAAAAAATGGAGGACTGCGCGGGTGGCAAGCCTCCATGCTGAGGACCTGCCGATGTCAAAGACCTCAATGCAAATCATCCACTGTATGCCAGAATCAGAAATGGGTGTGACCTCATGAAAAAGTGCAGGCAGAGAGAGGGCCACACCAAAGGCCCACACTGCCGCACAGATGATCCAGCTGCACATCCTCCGACGACTCCTGATACTCTCGCTGGCATGCACAATCACAAGGTAACGATCGATGCTTATGCAGGTCAGGAAGAGGATGCTGGTGTAGAAGTTTGCTTCAGTTGCCAGGCTGAGGACTTTGCACATGAAGTCACCAAAGATCCATCCCCGCACCATTGCTGCAGCCCAGAATGGGAGGGTTAGGGCCAGCAGACCATCTGCTACTGTTAGATGAACCAAGTAGACATCAGATGGATTCAAGGCCTGTTTGCTGGTGCCGATCACCAAACCTACCCAGAGGTTTCCTGGTATTGCCAGAATACATATAAATATGAGGAGGACACACAGGATCAAAGCTATTGTAGGAGGCAGCTGTGTTGGAGCACATGCTAATGTCTTTGGATCCACAATGTAGGGTGTTTGAGTTTCATAGTCCGTATAATTGAAAAGATCCAAAAAATCATCAGTGGCAGTGTAAGACATGGCTATGGATGGAAAAGAGATTGATACTCGGGTCAGGTAAGAACAAAACCATTGATTCAGCTTTTAATATATTAAAGATAATAGAGATTTTAAGTTGTAAAATGAGCACTCTGTATTCTGCCTCTGCTGCATGTTTGACACTGAAAAAAGTATATGACACTGCTTAAAATTACACTCACACAGAGGGGAAACAGCTAATGCATTCATTAGACATGCTACTTGACACTCCTGCTTCACTACAATTAAGAGGTAAAGTTGTATTTTGCTTTCCACTTAACTTATTTGCTAACTTTGGTTGCAAGTTACTTTCCACATTTAGATTGATAATACAAAATATCATCAAGAAATTAATTGTGACAGCAGTGTGCAAAGTGATATTTATAAAAATATATATGTAAAAGGGTTCAATTTGTCAGCTGAAAAATTAATGTTATATACACATTTATGCATAAATAACTGAAATAAAATATAATTATATGTTTTATTCTGGTGTGATCCTTTCTGACTGTTTTTATTTTTGGAACTCTAATGACTTTTACTCATAACAGAGAATTTCAAGACTCCGAAATTGTTACTTTTTCTTGAGTAAAAATCCAGAGTGCTTCTTTCACCCCTGCACTTCAGTACACACAAATGTTGTTTCTTTCTTTACGTGGGACTTCCATCTCTCTGCTTTTCAACTATGAGAATAAACTAGTTCAGAGACTCACCTGTGATGGCTTGGCTGAAGCTCTTAAAGAGGACAACAGTTTGACATCCAAATGGGTCTGTGTCGAGAGCATCTCTTAAGTTGTGTTCTTTATATGTGTTCTTTATGGAAAGTTGACACAATGTCCTGTTTCCTTCCCCAGTATGTTACAGCCCGGACATGTGTCATCGAACAGTTTGCTGCAACAGGACTTTCTAACAGAGGACATTTCAACTTGTGACAGTAGGAAAAACACAGGTGTAAAGATGAAATGAACAAATGGCTTAGTTCCTTCATACTGCTGGTTTCATTACAGGTTGCTGGTTGTTGGTATTGTGCATCCTGTTACACTGTCTTGATTTACTGATGTCAGTATAAATCAATAAGCCCTTTGTTTCCAGATCGCTGCATGTGTCATATGTTTTATTGAAAACTCCTTCTTAGTCATTCTTAATCTGGAATTGAATTTGAGTACAGTGAAAAAAAAAGTTTCAGATTAACTGCATGCCCTCTGTGCTACAAGAAATAAGCATTAGAAAAATAAAATCACAAAAACAAAGGCAGGTCTAGTACAATTTAGTGGCATCATCATGAAGTTGTATTTTGTTTTGGGATAACTAGTTTTATCTCTGTCTTGTGACCCTGATGCAAGTTGTTTGGTAATCCAGGGTGTGAGGTAAGGTGTTTTACCAATCAGCAGGTCAGGGTGTCAGCTGTGGCACTTTCTGGAAATGAAATACTTTGTTCCCACTCTTGCTGTTGCAAACGTCTGTCATCATACCCCTGTTTTGTTCCAACACTGTGTGGACTGTAAAAAAAAAAAAAAAAGCAGTGACTAGGTATGCAATTTTTATAAGGTGGACAGCTTGTTGTTTCGGATGTTTGTCGAGCTAAAATTTCTCCACAGAAACAGCGTTAAGTGGCATCAAACATCAGTGAGCGTGCAGAGAAAAATGTCAGTGATGACAATACACTGAGCTGATAGGAGGGTCCGACTGACTCTCCTCCTCCTCCTCTCGATCTTAAAGTGAAGGTCGTTATTATCCAGACACAAAAGTATCTCCTCTGCCTCCCCTTTGTCTCCATAAATTACTGCGTTCAGGTTCTGAAAGCTAAATGCACAGTTCTTTCAGCAGCTTGTCACATATCTGCAGGGAAGCTGAGACAAAAGGCTCCACACAACTCAGTAATGATGTCAGCCTCCATCAGGAAGCACTAAGTCCCCTAACGAGAAGGGCCTGTTTGTAGTTTCTGGTTATTGGGCAAACACTGTTTTGTTAACAGTGTGTGTTTGTTATTTTAAACTTCAATAAATTCAGAAAAAAGATGGCTAGATAAACTAAATAGCAAAGTTTTCTGTAATTTTTTTTTGAGCTGTTATACTTTAATTTTCTCTTTTTATGTTTTGTTCAAGTTTTGAATAAAAATGATTTATGTCAATAAATTTAACAAGAAGGTCAAGGCAATTTATTTGTCTCATTACAGTGAAGCACAATTAAATGTATGTGAAACATTTTTCATGGTACACAAATTTGAATTTAAAAATAGAATGAATTGTAATACAAATACACTGACTGTCACTGTTATTATTGACAGAGCAGTTCCTAAGAAGCCCTTAACTAAACTGAAAGTAACTTGCACGGTTGGTCGGTCTTCCATGTTTGTTGTTTCAACTGGTCATTACTTTCATGTCCTCTTGCAAATATGCCAGACTTAGTCTTTCTTTCAACAAATCAAAAACGTAAACACTAATTTGAAAGTTCTTAGGAACCTGAAAATCAACCCCCTTTCTTCAGAAACGTTTGATTTACATCAGGGTCCTTTCATGTCGTTCCAATGAAGAGATATTGTTTGCTCTGCAGGCAAATTTTATCATCTTCATTCTTTTGTCTCCTGAGGTCAGAGGTTTTAAATTTCACATTTAAAATCATGTTATTGTTGTTTTTAAAGCTGGTTCCTACAAATTTTCGCATATTTCAAAAATACTAGCATTGCACAGGGTTACAGTAACAGAGAGCATACATGATTTTAACTCTTTCAAGCTTTGAAAATCACAAACAGCTTTTTCCTGCGTTTTGAAGCGGCCAAATTGATGTTGTACAGCTTTGCAGGGCTGTGAGGCTTAAATCCCTGTAAAATGACCAGACCAAAGACCACACACTTGTTTTCAAGGGGGAATACTTTGTACACAGGTCCTTTCCCTTTCTGCTCCAACGAAATCTGGCACCATCGTTAATTATTTCTCAGAAAAGCCCTCTAAAGGATCTTCTGATCTGGTTTCATTTCACAAGAGCTCTCCCATGAAAAGAATCATAAAAACAATTCAAATATTACTAACTAATCCTCTAATAATTAATTCACCAATTATTTATCTAATAAAAATTGGTTTATATTATGTAGACTTTTGTGCAGCCTTTTTGGCTGTAGTGTTGCAGAGGTTCTAATGAGGTTTGGAACAAATATACTTACTGGCACTTTATTTAATGAACTACATATTGCTATTCATTATTTATTTATAATTTATTTATTTATAATCATCTCTTACTGCTGAATTCTAATTTTGTCCCTGCATTAATGTAAAAAAAAATTTCTCGCTGCTCACAATCCAGTTGTTTCCTTTTTACATTCTTGAACTTCCTCTTTTACCAAACAGCTCAACAGAGAAGCTCGATAGGACTTACTGCTTCTGCGTTGTCTCGTGAGTCCAAACCTTCCTGTATTGTGCTGTTTACAACATTTACAACCAGTTTAGTTTCCTTGGAATTATACTGACACCTCTGATTCGACAGGTGAAAACCACAAAGTCATGAGTCTGTTTCAGGTTACATTACATGAACAAACAAACTGGACCTTGTTATTTGATAATAAGAAAGATTAAGTTGAACAAAAAAACAACCAGATAAAGTTTAATGTTTGGTTCAGTTTTGTCAGTGTGTCTTAAGTACTCCAACCAGTCAAGGCAATATCTTGATGCACTTAATAATAAATAGAAACTAAACAATAAAAGTTTTACAAAACACATCCAACGTGCTTTAGAACTTGTGAGGTGGAGAGTACTGCACATAAGGAGTATATCTAATCTAAATCTGATAAAAATTACAAGATCATAAAGGTTTTTGAACATACCAAACGCATTACCTGAAGTCTGAAAGGATGCTGGTACTGATATGAATCTTTCTTAGTAACTACTATCTGTGCAATACCCAACAATGGGTAGAAAATGTCTGCGATGATTAGACATTTTGAATTAAGGAAATGAATTAAGGTGAAGAAAAAGGACAGGCTTGAGATAGGGCTAAAGCAAAAAAGACCTGAAAGAGACCTGAAAACGATGGCCAACCGAGAGCACAACAACTCTACATGTAATGCTGAACAGAAACAATGAAAATTTTAAGGAAAAATCAAATGTCATTTCATTTTTACAGTCTTTTATCGCTGTAGGCAAATCATGATATAAGGGAGGACGAAAAGACATCCTACGTTCAATAATAATTTATCAGTAACATTCAGGCACATTTTGATATTTGAATATTTATAATTTTTAATAATACAGAGTAAATAGTCATTTACTTTTTTTTTGGCAATTCCTTGACAAAATTTAGAATGAATTAAATAACGTCAGTGACAGGGCAGTTTATTTCCATCAAAGTCCCTCACCTCTCTATATTATCATTCTGATTTTACAACAGGCAACATTTCGGGCATCCTTATCAAATGGGGTCCTGGGTGTAAAATACGCGGAAGCGACAGGCGGAAGGAGCCTCGGCGGAAGCGGTTTGGTCTGTCAAGGGAGGAAAAATTTGCAGAATTTGACACAAAGAGGTTAATCCCACGGATTTGCACCGATTGTTTCCCCTATTCATCGATACCGGCGTCCGCTGCGATGATCCTGTTAGAAATCAATAACCGTATTATAGAAGAGACGCTGTCGTTAAAGTTCGACGGCGCATCCAACGGGTGAGAAATTATTGTTACACCTGGCTAGCAATGCTAACGTCAGCTAGCTTCCCCTTTATCGTTTTACTGAAGATGATGGCTCCAATTATTAGAGCAAAAGGGATTTTAGATGCAGCTACCAAACGTTTAAAGCTTGCACAAGTTAGCTGGGTGGTCTTATTCGAATTTTTTTAATGCTATATTTTAGTCTGAATTAGCTTGCTAATCCGCCGTGACTGTGTTGCCCAAAGCTGGGGTGTGTCTGCTCTGTCCGCAAGATGCCAGAATTTGCAACCCCAATGAGTTTTATTTCCCCCGGCTGTTCTTCTGTTATTTGATGTGAAAAAGCAAAACTCTTAAGTTTATTATTCTACCTTTTTCATGAAAATTACTGAATAAAATACTCAATAAACGTTTTTCGTTGCTCCACAGCATAGAAGTAGCTAGCCTGCCGCAATATATCTGATGTTTGTGGTTAGCTTAAGCGTAATTAACCAATGTTGCACTTTTTATGACATCAGGATAACCGTCAATGGCTAATATTAAAGAAATAAGTACATTTTATCCACCTTAGCATTACCCAGGTCTCACATTAAGTGAAACATATTTTAGTGAAGAGTAAATTACAGTTATTGACATAACAAGCCTATGAAGGTAACAAAAAGTGCTCAGTTCCGGTATCCTTTTCCCTACATCATTGATCAGTAACTACGATGTAACAACATAGGGCTGATTAAATGACACTAAGGTTGGTGTGTCTACTTCATAAAGGCCACTTTTTAAAATTTCCAGGCACCATAGATCCAGTTAGCGGCTGTTTGTTAGCCATCTATCGACCCTCTGTCCGACTTCCGCATTCCAATAGTCAAGCATAGTCAAGTCTGTGCTCTGTTCACAGCCTGCAGCAGCTGTTTGGAGCATGCAGAGTATGCAGCTCGGACAAGCTGCTGCAGCATCCTCCCTAAGAGTATTCTTTATTTTCTGTTCACTTTCAGTGTAGTAATTTTTGTTGATTCAAGAAAAAAAAAATGTTTTTTTGATATTAGGGTAGAGCATAAAGGCATATGTTTTCATTAGATAATGTAACAATTACTTTGATAATCTATTAAGTTTTAGATTATTTTCCCAATTAATTGGGTAATTGTGTAGTCTTTAAAATGCCACTTTAGTTGAAAATGCCCATCACACTGACCTAAAGCCCAGGGTGACACCATAAAGTTTCATCTTTTGTCTGACCAACAGAAAAAAAAAGATGTTGAATTTAGTATTTTAATTGATTGTATTTTGATTAAGTATAATCAAGTAAAACATCAAATCTTACAGTTATGAACTAGAAAAAATCAAGTAACTAATGTCAGCACAGAGTCAGGTGTCATTTTTCTGTTAACATGAAGGATAATTTTGATCAAGTTCACTGATTTAACACAAATTGAGCCATGCAATATGATGTATTTATGCCTCATATATGTTTAATATAACAGTATTTTTGTCCTTGCAGAACCAAGCCAGAGGCCGTCGATGTGACATTTGCAGGTGAGACTATGTTATACCCTATCTAACAGCCTCCTGTATACTGTATGTCATCTCTTTGAATTTCCTTTTTTATGCCTCAACCACACAGTTGCTTCACAGCTTGGTTGCAAATGTGGGTTATTAAAAAAAAATCTGTTTTTGGCACCACATGTATTATAAAACCTTAAGGCTGATGCAGGAGTGATTTAGAGCTGTGCTTGCTGCTGCCGTCATCATACCAGTTATCTTCCCCTTATGCAAGTGACCTGTTGCACATGGTCACATGGCCTGCCAGTAATGTGTTACATCTCACGTGCAAAGTTGATTGAAATATTCCTTTCGTGCCAGCACAAATTGAGGTTTACTAATTAAGATGGCACATTTCTCCAAGTTTAAAATGTGTTTAAGTGTCAAGTTGCTGGAAGCAAAGGGTTAAAGGGTTTGGAGCTTTTATCTCATTCATCACCTGCTGGCTTCATTGTTGTGCTTCTCTGCCGCAGATTTCGATGGTGTCTTGTACCACATCTCCAACCCCAATGGGGACAAGACCAAAGTGATGGTCAGCATCTCCCTGAAGTTCTACAAGGAGCTGCAGGAGCATGGAGCTGACGAGGTACTCCACACACACACACGCACACACGCACGCGCGGGCAAATAGTAAGTTTGGGGGGAAATGTTAAAGTTGGTTTCCGATAAAAATGCCAAGTTTCCATCTTTCAACTTATGTGCACTCATTGTATATAAACATCTAACACAAAACAGGAGGCCTCCAAGTCCTGTTGAAAATGAGTTTTTTTTATTTTCCCGAAGCTGAAATATTCTCGACTTTAGGTCTTATTATTAAACTTTAAAGCAGTTGTGCTTTTGTAAGTCACTGTTTCTCGGATGAGAAAATAATAAAAGCATTGTCATTACAAAGTCCAGGAAAGAATGTTCTTCTGGTTTTTTTCTGTCCAGTTTTGATTTCAATTTGAGATGATAACACTTCAAAAAGAGGCTGAATGAGGTTGTGATTGTTATCTACCCGCACACATACACACACACACCTCTACCACAAGAGCTCTCTTGCCATGTAAGGAAGAAAGCAGCTGCTGAGGCCTCTGGTTGAAACAGGAAGTGAGTTTGTGTGACTCACCCCAGGCGAGGAAGTGCTGACTGAGAGCAGCAGCCACTGCGTATGAATGTCTTGGCTGCTGACCAGCGACTTCCCTCATTGTTCCTTTAAACTTGAGCAGAGGGATAAGTGAATGGTCTAACAGTGTCACAGTCAGTTTATTCAGCCAGTGAAAAGTCTTATTTGGAAAGCAGCCTATGGGAGGGAGTGTTATTTAGTCAAAAGGTTTATTTATTCTCAAACATTCTTATCTGTTCCTCTTGTGACATATTTGACTTTGTTTGGATGCTGCTTGGATTAAAAATTAGGGACACTACTTGTGTACTCTAGGTTTCCATGTGTCTTGGAAAACTGAAAAAACTTTGGGAAAAAAAACTGATTCATTTTCCAGTCATGGAAAACAAGAGAAAAAGTAAAATGTTCTGTGCAAACTTGTAATGTCCTGGAAAAATGATTTCAGTGTTCTCCTATTTTCTGCAAGATGAGAAAAAAACCTCTAGGCTTTCTATCAGAGCTTCTTGTTCCCATATTAAAGAGCAAAGTTATGTACAAATCATAATGTTTAGAAATAATTTGGAATAGAAATCAAAGAGTATAAAAGAGCATATCTGGACCCTGAGTTTGTAATATAGTCTATTATTGTATTATTGTAGCTCAAAGGGCTTTCGAAAAGAAAAAATATAATACAATGGCAGAAGACTATAAAAATACAATATTAAATATTATATTAAGACAACATTTAACAGGAATAGTTTAGTGTATGGTCAACCCAGCTCGGAAATTATCTCAGAAAAAGAGTCGGAGCTCTAAAAACACACTGTCTTTTGTTGACTTCTGGTGGCACATACCTGAGTTTTATTTGCATAAACCTCACCTTGTTTTGCAATGACAGGTATCCATTAGAGAGGAGGGCCCCCATGTTATAATTCTAACCTTATAAGACACACACACCTCTTTCCTGTCGCCTGTTGTACAGCATGCTTGTCTCTGCCTCCCTGTTAACATTTGAGTCAGATTCTTATCTTCTCTTTGACCACCTGCTCAGTCTCAGGGGACTCCCACCAGCTATTACGCTCACTGAAGTGCTAATAATTTCAAAAATAAAAGGATGGCCTTTTAAGTACCTGTTAGATATATTTTAATCAAATGGAGACACATAATCCTTCATATCTTAAACTTTTGGATCCCTTTCTCTATTCTACAATCAAAGTAGTGGCATCAGTTTTTATCCTTAAAGCTTGGCCTCCCAAAATACACATAATTTTACATTTTAATGGTTTTCTTGGGTATGTGTTATACAAATTAAAGTAATATTTTTAATTTCAGTTGCTCAAGAGGGTCTATGGGAGTTTCCTGGTGTCACCAGAGGCTGGTAAGTGTTCAAAATGTTACCTGTGTGTTTTGACTGACAACTTTCAAAAGATATCAGACCTGTAACATCAGATCAGTTTAAGGTTCCTACACCAACAAGACACTTTTTTACGTATTAGTCCCAAATGTCTGCATTGTTGCATATTTCTAAAGCATCTTTTGTGAGTTTTGGTAGTTTGTGTTAACTTTTTCCTTAAAAAGAAAACGTAAAAAGTTAAAGTGGTTGCAGACTATTAGCCAATACTCGCTGTAGATTTTGTATAATCTTTAATCCTCATCACTACCCTCCTGATTGGTTTCCTTCCAGGCTACAACGTGTCCCTGCTCTACGACCTGGATGCTCTGCCGGCCAATAAAGATGAGGTTATCCACCAGGCGGGTATGCTCAAGAGGAACTGCTTCGCCTCAGTGTTTGAAAAGTACTTCAAGTTCCAGGAAGAGGGCAAAGAGGGCGAGCAGAGGGCCGTGGTCCACTACAGAGACGATGAGTCCATGTATGTGGGGGGTGGTGGTGGTGGGGGAGTTTCAAGACTGCATGTTTTTGGAGTAATCTTTATTACTCTGAAAGTCTTAAACCTCTGACATGTCTCCTGTCTTCTCAGGTATGTGGAGGCCAAGAAAGACAGAGTGACGGTTGTGTTCAGTACAGTGTTCAAAGACGACGATGACGTCATCATCGGCAAAGTCTTCATGCAGGTGTGTATGTGTGTGTGTGTGTGTGTGTGTGTGTGTGTGTGTGTGTGTGTGTGTGTGGGGATCCATGTACATAGAAGTGCTTCAGTAAAGCTGCTGAGGTTTCTCTCCCCTGAAGTCTACTGAATGTCAACGGCTGTATACCAAATGTAAAAATGTTCCCATTCAGAGAAGTTAATATTAGCAACTTCCTTCTCTTTCAGTAACATGTTTTGTTTTAAATTATAATCTTAAGTAAAGTAATAACTGTTTTTCTCATTAATCTCCTGGAAGCAATTAAGTTAAAAATTATTGGCTTTACTGCATGTTAGTAGAGAATCAAATCCCCCTGAACAGAGTCTGTATGCGTGCTTGTTCTGTATGTAGGAGTTCAAAGAGGGTCGGCGAGCCAGCCACACAGCCCCCCAGGTGCTGTTCAGTCACAGGGAGCCCCCACTGGAGCTGAAGGACACAGACGCCGCCGTCGGGGACAACATTGGCTATATCACCTTTGGTCAGTATCTTCTGGAGTGTCAGCTGAGACTTTCTTTGTGTTCCAGCTGTACCACTGTGATCATTTAACCTTTTAGCTGAATTGATTTTGATGGTTTGTTTTGATGTTTTCAGTCCTGTTTCCACGTCATACCAATGCCAATGCCAGAGACAACACCATCAACCTCATCCACACCTTCAGGGACTACCTGCACTATCACATAAAGTGCTCCAAGGTCAGTTTAACTCAGAACCAAATGCTCCAGTCATTCTTCAAGTATCCTTTCAAGGATTATTTTTTATTTTCTGTAAAATCACAGCAAGTTTGCTTGCAATTGCTTGTTATTAGATTCTTTTTTTCCTTCTTGTCATCGTTTTTGGTTGGTAGTGACATTTTTTAAGGCTTAAGGATTATCTCTGGAGTAACATATGACATTTTTTAGCTATTTGGAAAGCACCTGTCAAACACTCACTTGACAAGCTAAAAGTCTTTTTTAATCACAGGCTACAAACAATTCTCGCTCTGTAACAACACATCCTTTAAGTGCCTCCCAAACCTCCTGTATAATAGAGAGCCCAACCATAGTTGAGATCAAACGAAGGCCTCAGCTGACGACATCCTGCTCAGTGGTCATACAGGTTTTCAGAGTAGTGTTGATGCTTTTTACTCATCACACAGAACGAAACAAGGTTGTAATGGTTCCTCAAATGGATTCGTCTTGACACTAAACCCTTAATTTGGATGATTTACATTTCAGAGGGATGTTTTCAGCCTTTTTGTTATTTCATAAGCATCTGCTGCTCAAACCGCAGACAATGGTCCTTAATGTCAGATGTCTTTGGCAGAGAATTTGGGTGGGTGGCCTTGCGGATGGATTTATGGACAGCTGTGGGTGGGTTAAGATTGAGAAAGAGGAGATGATAACAAACACACACAAAAACAACCGCTCACCGTTGTCACACTGTGTTTGTAAGCATCCGACACAAATTGTTTACATCTTATTCTCCACAAAATAAGAGCCTGCTTGGGCATCATTGTGTAAGACTCAACTCCGAGATTAGATAATGAGTTGATGACTGCAGTTTCGCCCTGTTAAGTACCTCATGAGAATCTTTCTTATCTGCAGGCCTACATTCACACACGTATGAGAGCCAAGACATCAGACTTCCTCAAGGTGCTGAACCGCGCTCGTCCCGACGCTGAGAAGAAGGAGATGAAGACCATCTCGTAAGTAGCCTCTGCGCTCTTTTTCCTGTCAGCACCCACCTACTGATTATTTTTTTAAGTTGAAAGCAAAATAAAACCCAGTTATCTCTTATCTTTTAAATAAGATCAGTTTTCTTGTGTCTTACTGAGTCGGCTGTGTGTGGCCATGTTTGCCCCCAGTTTTTACTGTGTTTGAAGTGAGACAGGAATTTTTACAGATCTCAGCTTTGCTTAAACCGCCAAACAGTTGACACATGCAGTTTTTTTTTTTTAGCTCTGTAGCTCTGAAATAATTGGAAAATATTTAGTTTGAGAGCACGGAGTGTTTGTTCTGTGGCTAATGTGTGACTGAAACAATAAGGAAAAAGACCCAAAGGAGCCATCTGTGTGAATTTCAAACATTTTATACTTATAAAAACCTTAGTGGAATTCTCTGGAATAGAGAACTGAAATCGAAACAGCGGTCATGTATCGGTTCATTTGTTTGATAAAGAGATGAGAAGATAAAAACATGCCACAAATATCGTGTATCAGTGTCAGGTTTAGTTGCCAAG
This sequence comes from Acanthurus leucopareius, assembly GCA_029814765.1. Lineage (NCBI taxonomy): Eukaryota > Metazoa > Chordata > Actinopteri > Acanthuriformes > Acanthuridae > Acanthurus > Acanthurus leucopareius. The sequence goes on along the minus strand of JAQMCX010000041.1, from coordinate 3,195,795 downwards.
AATGTTTCCACAAACGAATTTCACAACAGCTCTCAAAGAGGCAAAACAACCGTAACGACATGCAACATGATTAAGAAATAGTTTTGTTAGCTGTTTATGCATTGTTACAGTTTCAAGCTTTTTTAAAAGCTTTTACTTTGAAGGAATAGTTCAACATTATTAGAAATACATTTATTTGCATTTTTTTTTCAATGAGTTAAGATTAAACAAGACCACTCTTCTTGGTGTCCCTTCTTAGTAAAAAACAAAGCTGGAGCCAGCAACCAATTACCTTAATTAACAAATTCCACCCAGTAGCCCCTTTTAAGCTCACAAATTGACAGCAAGTTGTCAACAAAAAAACAAAGTGTCGAGATGACAAATCAAGGTTTTATGGGTGTTTACGTGACAGACCATTTCCTTGCCGAGAGCGGTGATTTTATGGAGTCTTTATGGCTGGATGGCAACTTTGCAGTGATGACCAGACTCCAGATGAGATGTAAAGTCTTGGTAAATGATCTGTAGAAGTGCTGCTTTTTGTTTTGTTAACCCTGCACAGAGTCCGACCAGCAGTTTCTCTCTATGTCATGTCTCTATGTTTTTGGCCGAGCTAATCAGCTGCTGGCTGTAGCTTAATATTTACTGTAAAGACAGTAGTAGACAGTAAATATTCAGGGAATATTCTTTCTCATATGCTACATGCACATTACCGAGCAGGCTCTTTTAAAAACGCTTCGTACAAAGTTTGATGGTGAAACGTAACTCTAGTTCCACCTGTTCCTGTTCCAACGGTTTCAGGTGTCTAAGTACAGGAAAGATAAACCTGTTTTGTATGATATCCTTTGCATGCCATCTAATGTGTCATTGTTTGATTTGTCCTTTTCAGTGGAAAGACCTTTTCCCGCTAAGGTTGACCTCCTACAGAGAAAACCAATCCCACTTGGACACGCCCAAATGCGCTACACTGAGACTCGACGCCACATCGGACAGGACTCCAGGACGCCTCTAAATGCCCCCGCCCACCCAAAAAAAAAAACCGTGTCCAACCGTTTTTTTTTGTTGTTTTTTTTAATGAATAATAATGTTGGCTCAACCTAGGGAAAGCCAAGGCTCAAGATAAATGGAAAAAGGGCATTCCTTGCTTTGCATAGTTAAAGAGAATTATTAGTCCTATATAAATATATATATGAAAAAAAAAAGAAATTTTTGATACGATATCTTTTACTCCATTTGGTACTCTCGCTTGCCCCTCAGCCCTCACCATGCAATATCCATGTGTTGGGTGTTTTCATCCCCCCTTCCTTCCTCCCTGTGCTTTCATGTCGTCTGTACCATTGTCATTTGAAAAAATAAAATAAATCACTCTTACAAAAAAGCATCTGTCTTGTAGTTGTGTGTGCTGATTATGTGACTCTTGTGCAACCACGCGTTTTGTGTTTTCTTTTTTTTACCTGTCCACACAGCATATTTTTGTTTTCCAGTTTTTGGTAAAATTCTAAGATGTTGCACAATTTTCCCATTTATTTGAACTATGACAGTTTTAAGAAAAAAATGCAGTTTATCAAAAAAGAGATTTCATTAAATGAGCTGAACTGTATATTTAAAATTCTCAACTTTGGTTGTGTGTGTGAGAGAGATTGTTTCTAATTTGGCTCTTAAAATAAATTTTATTAAAAAATATTGAGCTTCATTGTTCAAAATGCCACAGTTTTGGCTTTTCAGTTTGATGATTACATGGATCTGTTTTGGTTAGGAGTTTCTACCATTGTTGAACTCAAGATATCTTTGAAATAAAACTAAGGCTGCTTCTGCCATTTTGGAGATTTTAAGTTTTTGCCTGACAGTGAAGTTTTTCAGTTTTTCTAGTAAATGTTTATTTCCGAGAAACTACTAGGTTATTTCTTTATATGTAAATCATCTGTTCATTTGGAGAATTAATACATAAATACAGATACCAATTCTGATCTGCTTATATTTTGAATTTATAAAGTTTTTGAGTTTTAATTACTAGTAAGTGAAACATTTATTTACTCCTGTTTATTTCTGTTTGTTTTAATTTACCCATCTCAAAGACTGATCTTGTAATTGTTCACCTGAGTAAGTTTGGTCAAATTTGCGTTCATACACTAATAGAATTACAGAAGCTGGAGGTTTCAACCATTGATGGATTACTTTTAGTCTTTCCTCTTTATATGCTAACTATTTTTAATGCACTCTAGATTACATTTGTTAGAGGGAGAGATTCTATATGCAGATCGTTCACACACATCGGAAATTAAGAGTAAATCGAAACGAAGCCATTATTTCTATTTTTCTCAATTAGCTTTAAAACTTCCTCTTCTTCCCATTTACATCTTGGCAATTGCAAAAGTGTCCCTGACTGCCAGTAAATGCTCTTTGTGATTATTACAAGCCTGTCTATGAAGATAAATGTGTGTGAAAACCACAAAGAACAATTGCCCCATTATTCATCTATAAAATAAAACACTGCTGAGTCACTTTTTCAAAATCAAATGTATTTTATTTGCTGAGAAAATACACCTTAACAAGCTCTTAGTAGCTCTACTGGTTTGGCAGCAATAGCAAAAGTTTGATATGAAACAGTGACAGAAAAAGAGCAGAGCAGAAAAACACTATTGGGATGAAGCTTTGGCCTCTTCACCCTAATTCTGGGCTTTTTCAGCTTCATTCTCAGAGGAGGAGGAAGAAGATGAGGAGGATGAAGAAGAGGACGAAGAAGAAGAAGAGGAAGATGAAGCCTTATTTTTCTTCTTTGGTTTTTTCTTTTTAGCGGGGACCTCTTTCTCTGCCTTCTCCTTGGCTCCCTCCACTGCCTTGATGAGGTCTCTTTCCACCATTTCAAGAGGAGTATCTGCTTTAGCAGGGGCATCTTCAGGGGCTTCAGGGGGGGAGGACTCGTTAGAGGGGGCGCTTTCTTGTTGTACAGAGGCTTCTTCCTTTACTTCCTCCTGCTGCTCAGGCTCCATATTATCAGGCGTTTGCTGGTCTGGAAACATGATACGAATGGAATTAACATCCATCCACTTTTTTAATAAGCGATCAGCATTTGACAACATAAAAACAGGGCTTAGTCTTATTTTGTGAATGATTTGCTTCTCAAAACCATTATATTTAACGTCATATTCCCATGTGTTAAAATCTAGTGCGCATGCAATAACATGGTACAGTGTGACAGCTGAGTGAAATATTGTGACACAACTAGCTTTAAAACAATCATTTTGTGAAATGAGAGCAATGAAGAGATTGATACCACTCTCATGTCCTGTCTGTTAAATGTGAAGCTAAAGCAAGCAGCAGTTAGCTTAGCAGTTAGCTAAGAGAAACATGATAAACAGCTTGCTAATAAATTTTGCCTGCCTCTAAAGCTCATAACCCATGAACTTCTAAGTTTACATTTTCATATTTTCTTCACAAATTGTATAAATTAGACATAAGATGAGCTTTATGCCTGCAAGCTGATTTATTGGGGAAGAGCCAAGCTAACTGTTTTCAGTCTTAGTGCTAAGCTAAGCTAGCCGTCTTCTTGCTTTATATTTAACAGGCCAATGCAAAAGTGGTGTCAACCTTCTCATCTAGTTCTTGGCATGAGGGTGAATAAATGTAATCCCAAACATATTCCTTTGAAAAGTGATGTGAGGGTTAGATTTCAAGTTTAACTCTGCTGTTGAATTTACAAAAATAAAATCCTAAAGGTGTAGACCACATTTATTTCATCAACAGTATGACATGATTCTGTGAATAATGTAATCGATCGTATCGTTTACACCTTTTTATCTTTTTCAAATCTACAGACATACTGTTAAGACAGACATTTGTCAAATTCTTCTCATCTTTTTTTGTTTTTGTTTCCTGGAAGCAACCAGTCACTTTGCAAGATCAAACTGAAAGCATCTCGGTCAGTAATTAATACGGGTATTATCTTGGCAGAGATAAACTTTTCAATCATGTCACAGCACGCACATGCTGGAGTCATTGTGATTTTATTTCAAAGGATTTTTTTTTTCCGTCTGGATCCAGAACTTACCGCCGTCCAATGCATCCTCTAACGCAAACTCCGAGCTGTCAGGAAAAAGGAGGATAAGTATGCTAACGAATCAGGTGGGAAACAGGTACACCATGCTTTTGTGCGTGCTATCCCTTAAAAACTTTTTAAAGAACTGTTTCGTCATTTTAGACATGCTATAAAACAAAACTTGTCTCTTTTTTTTTACTATTTTGTGTTAAGATTAACATAAAAATAAAATGTGTTAAATAGGGGGCTTTAAAGGTGCAAGTGGGCAGATATTGTTAGTTTCCAGTCTTTGTGCTAAGCTAACCTAAGTAGCTGCAAGCAGCATTGTCATTTCTCCCCTAACTCTCTGCTAGAAAGGAAATAAGTGTTTTTATACAAATTTCAAAATTACAAGCAACATAATGCACAATTGGAATAGCAGTCTGTTTCTGCTAAATTACATAAAATGCTAACAAGCATTGAAATTTGAATTTTGTACCCCTTGAAGTCTCGTAAAGTCATATTAAGACAGCTGGGATGCTCATGTTTTCAACCAAAAGAGCAAAAAAAGGGGAAATTTTGCAGTATTTTCTGGACAAAGTGGTTATTATTTGTTGTTCTCTATCCAAACCATAAATTTTATATAGATGCATTTTGTAACTTTGACCTTTATTACATGTTTCTGAGCAATCTCCATCCTCACCTTTCATTATCCGCTGTGATGCCCTGAATCAGTTGCTGGTAGTTATTGATTTCCGCCTCCAGCTTCATCTTAACGCACAGCAGGTTGTTGTTGGTTTCTACGTGGCGCTCCACCTGCGACCGAACCTCCTTTAGCTCCGCCTCCAGGTCCAGCATCAGGTGGTTAAGGGGCCCCATGCGTTGACTGTACTCCACTTTGGTGCACCTCAGGGTTTCCTCCAGGTTGCGAATCTGAAAAAAAGACATCAGGTGATTTTTTACCTCGCATTCCTTTTGCTGTTCTGTCCTTAAATTTTTTTTTGTAGGACTCATAATTTTCTCTCTGGAAAACTACAAAAAGAGACAGTAAAAGTCATATAAAATTCAGTGTGACTTATTGGGAGCCTTGACCTTTCACATCTCCATCAAATGTTTTCTTAGGCAAGAGCAGATCCTGGTGGCTCGTCAAACAACAGTGAGACAGATGAAGTGTTTGTCTGCCTTAAAGTAGCAGGTTGACACTATAATGACAGTCATGGCAGTCAGGAATGCTTGTGGAAAGGTATATTGGAGATTGACGACCCCGCCAGCAATTTCAACAATCCTGACGTGATAGAGGAAAAATGTGGAATCCTTTGTTCTATCTCCAGAATAATTGTGCTTTGGAACTTCTCCTAAGGTCTAAAAGGGATCCACTTAACGACTGATGCCACCGAGTTATGCAATGACTGCTGTGTGACTGTAAAAACATGCAACAAGTCGATGGTTTATGTGTCAAAAAAGGCATCACCAGAACAAACTATTTGAAAGCTGAGCTGCTGCATGAATAGGATTGTGTGTGTGTGTGTGTGTGTGTGTTGGTACCATGCTGTGCAGACTCTGGATCTTAATTTCCAGGGATTGTTTCTGTTTCAGCAGATCCTTGAGCTCCGACTTTCCAGACTGCAAGACCTCGGTGTTTTGGGCCTCCACCACCTTGATGTTGTCAAACTGGAAAAGGGAAAAAAAGATGGAGCTGTGAGATGAACAGAAAAAAGGGAGGAGATGCAACAGAGCAGGAAAACACAACAATGACACCTGACTTCAAGATGCTGCAGGTAACACACCTTGCTCTGGTACCAGTCTTCAGTATCCTTCAGGTTTTTCTTGGCTAGTTTATCATACTGGCCGCGGATCTTGTTGAGCATCTCAGCCAGGTTGGTGTTTTGGGAATCCATCTCCACCTTCACTTCAGAGTCCTTGACCTTGTCACACAGGACATCCACCTCCTGTAAGAGAATCACAGCAACGAGTTGGCCTGTTTTCTTACAATTTACAATCATTAGATGCACTTAAGGTGTGTTTTTCTTTCCAGTCTTACCTCTTTGTGTTCCTGCTTGAGGCGATCAAGCTCCTCCTTCACCAAATCAATCTCTTTCTGGGTCTGCTTACAGTTCAGCTTTGTATCATCAATGGTCTTCTTGAGATCATCCACATCTTTTTCCAGTTCCTTCCGAGCCTTTTTCTCATCCTCCAGCCTGCAAACAGCAAGGAACCAAATGTTAATCCACACAAAAATATCTCCAAGTGATAAAATTTAACCTAAATTGTCACCTGAATGATTGTCTGATGCATTTCAAATAAAGAAATCATCTTATTTTTTAAAATCTAGTTTGCATGAATCTTACTTGTTCTTGAAGTCATCATTTGCCAGTTTGACGTTGTCAATCTGCAGCAGCAGCCTGGCATTGTCCATGGTGATGTCTTTGATCTGCAGAGAGGAATGAATGAGATATATTGCAATGATTATTTTGATAATTACATTTATTGATTATTCGTTTATGAGAAAACTGTAAACAGTAAAAACATACAGACGCAATGAAATCAACTATTGTATTCTTTTCAAGGGAACGAATAGAGAGAAAAAGCTGATGAAAAACCTGCTTCTTGAGATCCTCCAGAGGTTTCTCAACCTCATCCCAGTCGCGTCCCTCAGGTGCTTTTCTTTTGGCCAAAATTTCATCGATCTGTCTCTCCAGATCACCGTTTTCCCTCTCCAGCTGCTTCACCCTGCCCAGGTAGCCGGACAGTCGGTCGTTCAGACCCCGGAGAGTCTGCTTGTCGTCCGCGGGGGCGGCAGGAGCGGCCGGAGCAGCTGATGGTGGAGGAGCGGCAGGTTTTGCAGGAGCGGCGGGAGCGGAGTCTCTTTCCGTCTCATTGCGCAGCACGTTACGCAGCCCCTCCAGGCTCGCCACCGACACCTTAGAGCCCCTTCCCCCGGCTCCTCCATACATGCTAGCGGCGGTGTTTGAAGGCATGATTGCTGCTGGATGAGAGAGAGCTGGCGGTTACAATGACAGATATGATCTTAGGCTGGAGATTCACCTGATGGATGGGATGGAAAGGCTCAGGTGGGTTTTATACCTGTTTTTTACGCATCAGTCCACCCTCTTCGATGCCATTGGCTCACAACTCCTGGGCAAACTGGTGCGAAGTCGATATTCAGGTATTTCATGTTGACTTTTTTTATTTCTCTCATTGTAATCTTGCACTTGTCCCCTCTTGATTGGTCGCATGCAGAGTTTTGGGGAGGTGATGGGTGGTCCCTGTCCACCTTAAAAGCAGATGTTCCGGAGGGCTGCAGGTACCTCCGGAGCTCACCTGTCCTGCTTCCACGTTTCAGCTCTCTGCTCCATACAGCGTTGCAATATGTCTAAACCAGGAGGTTACAGCAGCCAGTCCTACACACCCAGCAACAAAGGACCGACCAAGAGCTACCCGACCGCCAACAAGGCGGACGCGTCGGGCAAATCCCGGGAGAAGGACGACATGGTTGGACTCAATGACAAGTTTGTCCAGTTGATTGACAAGGTTTGTCTATTACATTATTATTATTATTATTATTATTATTATTATTATTATTATTATTATAATTATTATTATTATGATGATTAT
>JAQMCX010000041.1:3157234-3188089 GCA_029814765.1 Acanthurus leucopareius | reverse complement strand
GGTTTGTCTATTGCATTATTATTATTATTATTATTATTATTATTATTATTATGATTATGATTATGATTATTATTATGATTATTATTATGATTATTATTATTATTATTATTATTATTATTATTATTATTATTATTATCCTAGTAGTAGTATTAGTAGTGCAAATAGTAGTAGTATGCATTTATTCATGATTGTATTCTTTTTTTTTTTAGATAGAATCCAATTGTGATTGGTAATTAGTTATTAACTAGTTTATTTATTAGTTATTATACGTTTTATTTAATTATTATTATTAGTTATTTACGATATAAATTATTGTAATTATTGTAAATTATTGTATTTTTTTTTGCAATCCTGCAAATCCTACTTGATTTTACATGATTGTTTTGCAGGAAACAGACAGATAATCCAAATCAAAAGGCTCAAGGCCCGGCGAAAACAATGAAAATACTGAAAAGAAATTATAATAACAATATGTCTAAATGTCTAAAAAGACACACTACACAGCCAGTTGTTTTGTATTTTTTGTATTTTTTGAGATCTTGTCATTATTACACAGTAAGCAGAGCTTCTTCTAACTATATTCAGTATCTTTTTCTATTCTTTTTTATTATGTATCTTTTTGGTGAAGCCTGTTCTATATAATACATTTATATAATTCAACAAGCTTTGAGTTGTATTTTTTTTTTGCTGTGGAGGTGATTTATTTTGTCCTTTATAAAACATTCACCACTCTAAACAAATGCAAAATGTCAATCAGTCATAACAGCAGATCAGCATTCAGACCACTTGTCATACTTGTTTCCAGTCCTTGAGCACGACTTAAACATGCTTCAAACATGCCTGAAAATTATGTGACCTGAGGCTATAAAGCAGCCACAGTCAAGTTTAGACTGATGAAGATAGCCTGAAAGTATGACGCCACCCTGTGGTTATTTATTTATTCTGATGTCCCTCGAGGTCATCAGTCTCTCAGCACAGCCTGAAAACAGGCCTAAGGGCAGTGTTGCTTTTTAAATAAAAACTCTTCGTCTGTCTCTGTTTTAGGTGAAACACCTGGAGGATGAGAACAAAAAGCTGGACACAAAGCTGAAGATCCTCAAGGAGAAGGAGGACTACGAGGGGAAAATCGACGACATCGTCAAGCAGCTGCAGAATGAGATGGAGCAGCAGATCGAGAACTTGATCCACGATCAGGAAAAACTGCAGGCTCAGCTGCTCCAGAACAAGGAGGAGCTGGATGACACCAAGAAGAGGTCAGCAGGTCATGGTGTAGCTGATTTGATTGAATGACTGTAGGCACCAATAAAATTTTCAGCCTTTATTTTCTCTTTGTTTCAGGTATGAGGAAGAGCTTCAAAAGAAATCTGAACTGGAGAATGATTTTATTGTCATCAAAAAGGTACTTTAAAGATATTTGTGTTGCTTTTTTGATTCCGTCATTTAAAAACACAGTAAAAAATCCTAAAAATTCACTTATTGCACAAGTTAGCAATATATTAGAATATGAATACATTTAAAGAACTTTAAGCAACTAAAATCAATAGTAACACTCAATGGTACTTTGTGTTCTTTTATAGATCTCAAACAGTGGAACTCTGAGATATGATTTGTTTTAGTCTTTTTCTTTTCTTGATACCAACTGGGCCTCAATATACTTACACATTTGTATGTTTTTAATGTGTATACGTAACAGGATGTAGATGAAGGTCACTTGGAGGCAGTAAACCTGGCTCTGGAGCTGGAGGACCTGATTGGAGAACTGGACTTCCTCAGGGCAGGCTATGATGAGGTAATGCTGGAGTTTATTTTATTTTCACTGTTATCTCTTTTGTTCTTGCTCTGTGTTCTGTAAAGCCCGAGAGCTGATCTAATACAGCTTTTATGTGAGAACAAAAAAAAAGTCAGCAACTGCTGCTGGGCAGGACAAAAGATCATCAAACACAGTGGAAAAAGACTGCAAGGCATGAAACAGAAGGACAAATTGACGATGAGCATAAAACAAGTGCATGGAGGAAAAAAAAAAGCTTCATCTCCTCTCTCTCTGTTGTGCACGTCTGCCCCCTGCAGGAGATCAAAGAGTTGGAGTCACAAGTCCAGAATGAGACTGTGGTCTTAAGTGACAACAGCAAACGGTCTCTGGACATGGACGAGATCATCGAGAGTGTCAAGAATCAATATGCCAACATGGCCGCCCGCACCAGGGAGGAAGCTGAGCAGTGGAACCAGAAAAAGGTAAAGAAATAGAAGATTGCACCTAAAAACAACGACCTTTTTTTGGACTTTTTAAACTGCAAAACACCAGCATGCATTCTCAACATTATTCACATTTTGAACCCCATAGATGGATGCTTTGGTCCTCAACGTAGGACAGCGTGAGCAGGAAGTGCGTGATTTAAAGAGGGAGATCTCAGACATGGTGCGCCTCATCCAAAGGCTCAACGGGGACCTGGAAGCTCTCTTAAGGAAGGTTCGAATCACTCAGATAGACATTCCCAGAGTTCAGACTTATGTACACTTCCTGTTCATCCAACCAACATCTGATCTTCACTTCTTCTCTCTGTTTTCCTTGTAGGAAGATTCCCTGAAGAAGGAAATCAAGGACGTGAGGACAGAAGGTGATGAAAACCTGGAGAAGGCCCGGGAGGACATCGCCCAGCTAGAAGAGGCTTTGAGAAGGGCTAAGCAGGACCTGGCTAAACAGATTCGTGAACACCACGAGCTGATGAACCTCAAGCTGGCCCTGGACATTGAGATCGCCACCTACCGCAAGCTGCTGGAGGGCGAGGAGCAGAGGTATGAGAGGAGTGGGGATTAGGGAGCAGATTTGGGGTTGAGAGCACATCAATAAGCTTCCCTCATGTTGCTGTTTATTGATATATACCAAGATGCATAAATGCTTGCACTAACAACTGTTTTTGCTCCATCTCTATGAAGAATGAATGACCTCATTCGCTACGGAGGTGAGAAGCATTCTCTTATTTTTTTCTGAAATCAGCAGCCCTAAAAACCCTAAAAAATCTACTAATATAATAATTCTTGGTTCATTTGGTCATTTTGAGGTGTATTTTACTTTTTTAATCAGGAACTGGACACTTTAAATGTGTCAAAATATTTGAAGAGCGCCTGTAGCTTGATAGGAGGTGGTAAAAGGGGGTGAGGTTAATGTGTAAAATAACATAAAACTGAAACACTAATTAGAAGTACCTCAAAATTGAACTAAAGTTCAGTACTTCAGTAAGCTTTCAGCAATGTCCAAAAGTACACAAAATTGCAGTTTTTGATCACATCTAATCTTACATTTTTTTTAAAGAAAATTATAGGAAATTAAAAGAATTTCTAACTGAAGTATTGACAGAAGGTTGACTAACTAATTATTATGTCATCACAGTATAAAGTTAGTAAAAAATACCTCTAAATTAAACAAACTCAAGTGGACATGTGATAAAAACACCAAAACCCCTCATCCATTTCGTTCATACCAGCATTCTCATGATTGATGTTTTGTGTTCCACTAAAATCAAACCTCTCTTTTGCTCAGATTTCTAAAAACAAAACAACCAATCCAAGTCCTTACTTGCACGCAGACGTTCACCTGCCAGAGACGCCAGGGGCACCAGAACCCACCTTCATCCCGCCAACCACCTTCATCCCAAAGGACACCGTTATCGCACCGGTGCCAGCGTACCCCTCCTCCAAGAAACGCCTGCTGATCCGGGTGGAAGTGGAGGCTGGCAGAGTCGTGTCCGAAAGTTCCCATTACACTGAAGATTAACTGTCACTTTTCATCACTTCTTTGTCTGCACCTCGACAGTATCTCAGCAAAATGTGAATTAGTTCAAATTAAGTTAATTTAAATTAAATGCTTTATAATTGTCATGGTAGTGGCTTTCAGTGCACTGATTACTATCCTTTATTTGTGTGATTTGTAGTTAACAGTCTTACAATAGCTTCTTGGCAGAGTTGAACGTTTTTTTTCCTTAAATCTGTGCTTGAGGTTGGAGACATTATGTTTACATCAAGCTGTGTTTTCGTAAAAGGTTTTCTTATCTCTGTTTGCATTTGCAAAGACTCAGTATCAGAAAGGACATAATAAAGATGTTTCTGGGAATCAAAAGAGGTCACATTAAGGATAACAAATGTGGATCTGCTTCAGATCCATCTGAGTAGCAGCCTTAATCCTAAAATGGCTGTAAATATTCTAAATACACAAATACACATAAAGCACAAATATGTATGTTTAATTGGTGCTAATTGTCCGGCATCTTTGCAAAATGCGGTGAAAGGAAATGTTTGTTTGCAAGCCTGAAATAACTGTATATTTCTGTAACTTTTTAAAAAAATCTCTTCCTTTCACATGTATCTGCATTTTTGTACGTGTCAAATCAATCACAAGGAAACCAGAAGTCAATACAGTATTTACTGTTAGGGTGAGAAGTTTTTGCAATGGTTTACAATCAATAAATAAAGCAACATTAACACCATGTCTGCTCTCTTTTTTACACTTAAACACACACAGAGTATAGACAGTTATGAATAAGTATTTTGACATTTTGAGAAATACACTTATTTGCTTTTTTGCTCATAATTAAGTGAGAATAGTAATACCATTCTAGTGATAAAGTAGCCAGAGCCAGAAGACAGTTTAACCGAGTGTAAAGCCTGCAAAGTGCTTGGGGGAACAGCTAGCCGGGGTTTGCCCTAAAGGTACTCTTTAAAACTTATGCATTTACAGTTTATCTCATTTATTTAGTATTTCAAAAGCTTGAATGTAAAAATCATGTGCCATTGTATGAGCTGTCAGAAGCTAATCTGCTAAGGTTAATTTGGCCCAAAAAAACACAGAAACAGGCAAAAGGTTGATTTTGCACTTAATTTTTTTACATGGATAAAACAACCAGGATACAACCTGCCCACTTATGTGTTTTGGGTATCTAAGTTTGCTAACTTTAGGCTGATCCAAGGTAACTGTGTCCCCCTTGTTACAAGGCTAAGCTAACTGCTAGCTTGAGCTACATTTGAAGTTTCTATTAAATCAACATGGATATGTTTGAGTTTTTAACCAAATCGTCTGCTAATAGTCATCTATACCAATACTTTGCTCAACAATGACGACAAAAAGTCATTTTTTAGTAATATGTAATGGTGTTTTAGTGTTTGTAATTTCCTGGAACTGGTGATAAAGTTTCTCAATGGATAAATGTACTTGTTGCTACAGAAACTGTTGCTATCTGTAGTTGTTGTTGTCTAGTTAGCTCAGTTAGCCATGCAGCTATCAGTCCTATTAGCATTTCAGCTAATTCAGCCACACATGCAAAGAGCTATTCAGGAATAAATAATAATAATAATAATAATAATAATAATAATAATAATAATAATAATAATAATAATAAATACAAAATAAAAACAATAACAACAACTACAGCAAAAGAAAATACTGTATTTGGGGTCCTTTATGTTTTTACAGGAAGCATTTTAATCAGATAGCACTCTGTTAGCCATTTCATGGAAACTCTAACATAAAGACACGAGAATGGTATCAATCTTTCACTCCCCAAAAGAAAGCAAATAAGCAAAATCCTAAAATCTTGAGTATCCAGGGTTGATTACAGTGTGTTTGTTAGATAAAACAAGTCGGAGGCTTTCTATTTGATGCAGATAACAGTTAGTCATTAGGAGCTGGAGCCCAGCAGTCTCGTCCTGTGTTCATTTTTCCCTCCTCCTCCTCCTCCTCATCTCCCGGTTCTCCTCTGTCTTCCAGACACATAGCATGAACATAATATTCTGATGTGGAAAACATACTGGAACATGACTTAGCAAGGCAACACAGACAAAAGACATGGACAGTGTACCCTGGACCACATGATGACATCCCATCCCTCCTAATATCCCAAAATAGTTCAGTTGTTTGCTCTTTAATTTGATTAAAGTCTGCTCTTCCTACTCAGCTAACCTTTGCTTGGCTGTCTATTTCCCACCCACATACAGTGCATATTTAAAACCACATTTTGATTGTGGAAACAAATAGCACAGACTGTGTGTAATCAAGTCTCATATAACTGGCTAATTTTACCTTGAATGGATCTTTACTGTAAATAGTCTTCTAATACGGTTTGCAAGCAGCAGATGTCTCTCAGAAACAGAGGCCTACTTTTACAGAAGTCTGTTTTAATTATTTATCTAAACATGGAAGAAACTGGAGATGCGCAACTTGTATCTTTTTCATTTCCTTCATTTCGTCATGTCTCTTTCCTAACTGTTTTAGTTAAGTCCTTAATCTCCTCATGTCTTGTAGATGTATTATGGACAGTGGATGCATCCCTCTCCCATCCTCAGCTTGCATACCAGTATATAGATAAACACTAGTGAGGGAAGTGGGAGTAAACATTGTAGGCAGGTGGGTGACAGATGGAGAAAATCTTTGACTTCAACTGGTTAAACTGATGTCAACCCGTGCAAAGAGATGTTAGGATGTACTGTACTTCTTTAGTCCTGCAACTATATTTAGATGATCTGCAGGACTGATACAAGGGTAGATTTATTTAAAGTTTATTCACGATGTTACCGTGGTGAGAATTTACATTCCAGCTTTCACATTTAGCAGGTTATAAGTGTTTTTGGTCTTCAAATTGAAAAGAAATGGCTTATAAACAAATATGGTAGCAATGTCATGAGCACAATAGCATGCTGATGTTAGCATTTAGCTCACAGTAACCACAGCAAGCTGCTAGCATGATTGTAGACTTAAGGAGCAGTCAAACTTCCATTTCTTTTGGGTTTGGGGGGGGGGGGGGGTTAACATTATCTGCACTGGAAGGGGATCTCAATCCCACTCACCAAATAACATACAGGCTTATGTTCAGGATAGCCTGGTGTCTAGCTGCAAGTATTGCTAGCTATCCCCATGTTTCTAGATGAGACAAGGGCAAAACTAAAATAAAATGCATGCCAAATATTTTTTTTAATTCCTACTTCCCCTTTGATATTAACTCCATTTGAATGAGGCTTTGTTTTTTTCAGGTTACTTTTAAAATTGTAATTTTTCCTGAAAACGACCCTTACTTATTTATCCTTAATATTTTCAATTATGTCTCCTGATGCAGTAATATTGTCTATATTATTGACAAACCTTCATTAATGAACAGCTATACATCTTTCTAAACCCAGTTTAGTAAAACAGTAGGAACATTGATAAAATTAATTGTAAAAGAATCGATGCATGTAATGTTCCCCCTCTGTGGCTTCAATCAATACTGTAGGCATAATGTTCATCAACCATTGCAAAGCCATGTCTTGCAGATTAATTTCCATAAATGTTCCTATTTATCAGTATTTCCTCAGACTACAGCTTCATCTGATCTCTGCATCCTTCGCCTCCACCTGTCTCGAAGCTTCTGGAGAAGTTTATTTGCAGGCTCTGTATACTGCTTGTTAGCTAAGCCGAGCACCAGCGGCACCACGGCCATACTTCCAATACCAGTGCATGACAGCACAATGTGAGTGGTTGAGCTCCACTTGGTTTCACTGACCAGGAACGCGATGCAGAGGTGCATGTAAATGAGGTAGGGGACCCAGCATGCAAGAAACGTCAGTGATACCGCCACCACGCAGCGAGTGTACCGCAGGTTCAGCCTCTGCTCGTGGTCTGAGGCCTGATTTCCCCGCTCCACCGAACGATGGAGACGACATATGTCTTTCAGTTGACCTCGAGTGATCCACAAAACCCGTCCAGTCATGCCAGCGATGGTAAGAATAGCAGGTAAGACCAGTCCGTACACCTCCAAGTAGATAAAAGCGTTGGGAAACACTCGCCTGTATGAGCAACAGGTGGTTTCGTTTGTTGAACAGTTCGAAAGCAGCTGAATATTTTGGCTCCTAACACAGCAGCCGTTCCAATCTTGTCCTGTCCAGTTATTCCACCCAAAAGCAGGCAGAGATGCGTACAGAAGTGGTGGCGCCCACACCACAAGCAACGCCAAAGGAAAGCTTCGATGCATCCACAAGTTATTGTAATGCAGGGGGTCGATGATGCAAATGTAACGCTCATAGTGGACCATTACCAGGTTAAAAAGAAATGCAAGGAAGAGGAAGTTAGGGAAAATGTGAGCCACCATGCAGGAGCTAAAACTCAACTCTCGGTTCACACCCATTAAAGGTATGAAAGGCAGCGCCACACCTGTGCACAAATCTGCCACCAACAGGCTGAGGAAGAAATAGTTGGGTGTGTTGTGGAGCTGGTGGTTCCGAGCGATGCCCAAGATGATGATGAGGTTGGCCAGGATGATGGAGGTGGACAACGGTACGGTGATGGCATAGATGAGCTGCTCTCCAGAGAGCAAAGCGTGGGAGTCGTTGTAGTCCATCCCGGGTGAAGTCTGCAGATTTCCTTCCATCAGTAGTCCTGCTCCACTCCCATCAAGGTACAGCGACCCTGTGAGGACGGAGAAACACTTTTAAAGGAGCTGTAGTGGGCGTGTGAGGTGTAAGGTGCCAGCCATTTTTTTGCCAGCCATTTCAGGACCCTCTAGTTTTTTGTTTGTGCTCAGTATTTACGTACGAACAAGGCTTAGATAAACTTCCAGAGGAAATGCAATTGAGTGGAGATAAAACAAAGTAGATTCAATATAAATGTAGCAGGCAGAGAAGCAAAGTGGATTATCAGAAATAGATTGTGCAATGAAACCAAGCTAGAAAAAGCGATGAGAATCTCAGAATAGATATACTTTAGATGTTAATGAGAAAAGATCTACTTAACTAGATGAAACCGAAAGAAAAAAAAACTCTCTCTTTAAATAAAAGTGTATTGTATAACAGTGTATTGTTCAACCTCAAGAGGAAAGAGATGTTAACCAGATTCAAACTTCTCTCAAGTGGAGAGTGGAAAGAAGGATATTTCAGATGATTAATACTCACTGCATCTAAAGGGGATAAGGAGGAAGTTAGTGTCAAGAATACAGAAGAAGAAGAAGAAGATTGACCACCATGCAGGAACTTGTGCAGGAGAGAAACACACCATAGGAAGGTGAAAGTGACAATTTTGATCACAGCAGGAGAGAAAACAGAGAAAAAAGCACAAGCTTCAAATGTTTTATAGATGGACTTTATTTCTGTTTTGGTTTAGTAATACAAACTGATTATGATACCAACTAAACTAAACTAAATCATAGGCACTCACACAGTGCCATTTATCCAATTATTTGGCCCCAATTTTTTATCTATTTATGCCTTATAGTAACAGAGAAGAATCACAATTTTAAATGAATGCCACGTCTGCAATAATTTTATTAAATTGAGAATTTTATCAGGGCGTTTCTTCACCAAAAAAACCCCCCTCTTCTTGTTTTATCTGCTGAAATACATTTCATTCTTTCAACCTACATTTTACATGGACATATTTTGGGATAGAGACTTAATAATAAACAAAAAACTTGAACAAAAGAACCTAGACACTAATGAACACTAATACGAGTTTTAGGTAAATGGTAATAAAAAGTAAAACTTTAGGAGTAAATAAAGCATTTAAATATTAAAACTGTTACATAATTCCAACACAACCTGGCAGAAAGTGTGAAATCAAGCCCGCAGAAATGTTGGGGAAAAAAAAAACCTATTTGTGAGTATATATCCGCTTTTTAAAGACCCTTTAAAAACAGATACTGCTAAAAATGTAACAGGACTTTGATGCCATAAAATTCCCCTCACTAAGTTTGTTTGCTTGCAGGCTGTATGTGATGCATGTGAACACTGGAGATGCAGACATGTGGCAATGTTCATTTCCAACATATTATATACACAAAGGGTCTAATGTTCAGTTTTGCACATAGAAAATGTTGCAAAGTTGATAATAAAACAGTTTTTAAGTCTAATGCTTAACATATATAACAAAACACTTAAAACAGGAAAGCATTTAGACATAAAATTTTGTTTCAAATATGTTTAGTTTTTTGAAGTTTATCTTGGAATATTTCCCCTGACAATTAACTGGCTTGTTTTATAAAATCAGACATTTTAAATTAGCTCCTGAACACACATTGTTTTGTTAAATATAAGGGGTACAAAGGAAGGTGAAACTCCAGAGTCCCAGCTGATGAATTATTAAATGACAGTGACCTCGTCCATTAATGTGCGCTCTTGTCTTGGCTGTTACACTAAACAGTTTTCTTCTAATAGGAGGCACTTACAGAGGAAGCCACAGTGTTTTCATGCAGTAAAATGGTACTTTACAATACAAAAAGTTAATTTGTAACCCTGCAGTTCTTGTACTGTAAAAACTGACGGTATAAAGCAGCAATGATGTGACTTAAAACACATCTGTTGCAAAATATGAACTTTTATCATCAGAATAAGACCTTTACCTTGGGATGAACAGTCCACTCATGGATCCTTTGACTGGGAAATGCGATGAAAATGCAGTTTCCAATCACTCTCCTGATAACTTAAGCCTATTCCCCTGCATGATTATTCCAGCCTTTTACTACAAACTACAGGAGCTTCTTTTTCATCCTTTACGGTCGTTTCAGTCCAGTCATGGACAGCTGCCTTTTCAAATCCTCACCACAAACTACATGAGAGACAGAGAAGAGCAGCCAAGTAAAGGGCTGTTCCTCTCAGATACTTAAAAGGGGAAGTGCGTACTGATGTGGGAGGAGGGACGAGGTGACAGCAGCTCCACTGTCTGTATATTGTCTGTCCTTTCCTGGGGAGGCGTCAGCGGTCAGGCTGAAGATGAGGCAGCAATGTCCGCTGACCCCTCACCTACAAACTTTCTGCTCCTCTTCGTCCTCTCTTTCATCCATCACCCCCATGGTGGATTTTGTTATTTTTCCCCAACTGTCTGGGGTTTCAGTGGCACGTCCATGAATGGAAGAGGATGGTGAGCTGTTATCACTGCAGCCCGAAAGACGATAAGAACATTCCAGGGTAACATCAGCAGGCCTGGCATGTGCTCTCACACCCTCCATGATGGCCTCCAGATGCTTCCAGACAGCTTCTGCAACATGTGTCATACGTTAGTTAGACATTGAATTGATGAGCGTATGAAACGGAAAAAAAAAAAATCAACTTTTCACTCTCTTCTTAGACATTTACAAGCCAATAACTTCATGACTTTGTATCCCTCAAGGGATGTACTCATACTTCAGGAGGGATGAGGAGGATCTTTGTGTTTTTCCACTACAGTGAAAGGTTTCAGGGCCCTACAGTAAGATGGGAAATTTATAAATGAAGGGGTCTGATAGCCCAGATCTGCTTTTTTACTGTTTTTGAATTTGAATGAATTTCACAAGTCCTACAAAAACTTATAATTAAGGCCATCCTCAGTGTAAATCTTACTACAGCTATTTTTTTGAGGCTCACATGACAAAATAATCTAACTTCTCTGCGTCATTCTGGTGTTAAAGGTCACTCGTCTCTTTGTAAAAACGTGTGAGCTGCAGCTAATGGCTAATGTAATCTAAGTAGGTTAAAACAAATGCTAAGATGTATTAGTTCCTTTTATTTGGGCCAGAACTGACCTAAACATATACATACAATGGTGTGTACACGTCAGAAATTCATAACAGCTGTCATACACGTCTCATATTTAAACACAGCGTTGGATGGAAGGCCAGTGGTGACCTGTTTTGTTAGCCAAACACGGAAGACTCCTTCACTGATAGTCTGGAGCAGACCTGGTCTGGGTGAGATGGACGAGCTCCAGTCAGATAATGGTTTTAAACAGAAACGTTCCTGAGCCTGGGAGCATCTGGAAAGACACTACACAGGGAGGACAAATTGGACATGAAACCACAACATCTTCACATTACAAAGGAGAAGGAAGAGCGTCTCCGCTTTCCTGGAACACAGAGCCACTTTATAGTAAATTGCCTAATCTTGATTTTTTTATACACAGTGGAGAAGCAGAATGTTATATGATGGATTAAATTTACATTCAGTCATCCACAGACCTCCACCGGCAAAGAAGATCAAAGCTAAGTTAGTCAAGCTAGTTAACGTTAGCCAAAATGTGTCACCACTTTCTAAATCCAGAAAACACTCACCATGTCCATTAAACTGAGGATTATTTATTCCGATTATTTCACAGAGGCCAGAATGTGACCCAGCTGCCAAAAGTTAAGTCAAATATAAACCAAGTTGCCAGTTTATCTGGTGCACTTTGCTAAAATGTAAAGCTAATATTTAACTAAGCTCATTTATATCAATGACGGTAGGCTGCAGGAACACCTCTTTGTTTTTGCAACATAATTTAACAGCAGCACAAACGTTATCCTCCAAAAACAGCTGGACATGAACACAACATTATAACCCTCATGCAGGTTGGATTATTACAGCGCTCTTGTATTAGACTACCTTAGTTTTAACTACATTAAACTGGCTGTGACCTGGTATTTCTTCTGTTCACACTCAAAACAAAACCTCAAGCCTTTTTTTGTGTCAGATTTTCACCTTTTACAGCAACGACATAAAGCTTCTTCAGCTCTTCTAATTTACATAATTGTTCCTGTTTCTGATTTTCTCTCATTTATTTGCACACATTTCTGTAAACTCGTTCATTGGCATTCTGTTTTCGTTGCTGCCCCTGAAGTTGCCTTAATTTTGCAGAGGACATCCTTTTTATTGAGCACTTCAAGCTCAGTTTATCTCCTTCACTTAACCGATACTTCAGCTTTACTGTTTTCTTGACAAAACTTGACATTTTCAGTCAAAGTTATATTAAAATCTAAACCTCAGCTTTTGTAGCATCTCTATTTAACAGCTTTAACTTCTGTCAGATTTAATATTTTGACTTTTTCTTTAATTTTGTCACAATTTGTTGTGTAAGTTTAGTTACTTCCTGTTGTATTTTGTTAACCTTTGTCTTGCGTCTTTCAGTTACCCATATCCTGTCAAGTTTCCCTCTGTTTGTAATCACCTGTCCTGATGTGTTTCACCTGTGTTGATTGTGTCTCATTAGTCCCGGTGTGTATATATTCTCTGTGTTTGGCCTTTTGTCTGTTTTTATTTATTCCCTGAGTTGATGTCTTGCATTTGAGTTCTCCTTTTTTTTCAACCTGAGACAAATTTTCTTTTTAAACACATTTTCAAATGTTTCAACGGCAAAATTTAAGCAATTTTCAGAAAATGTGGACTTTTTTTGTAGTTTTTCTCCCTCTAAACTGACAAGAGGAAGCTAAAAGGTCAAGTTTGTGATTTAAAAAAAAAACTTTAGTAGCAAAACATTTAACATTATCAATCAATTTAAATCCAAACATAATCACAGCGATATACACAAATCCACACATTGTCCTCATTCAACAGCTGCATACTACTAATCCTGTAAGCATATTATATTATGGATGTGCTTGAAGTTACATAAGCTATCTGCATGAATGGATTCTGGTTACTCGGTATAAGTGGCAGTAAAAAATTTTAACAATATCACTAACTTTAAGTACCAACTGAATCACGTACCAACAGTGTTTTTAGTCTGTAATTATCCTGCTCTCTCTGCAACAGATGTATTTTTAATGGGATTGCCTCCTCTTCCTCCAGACGTGTTTACCTTGGCACCAGCACCTGTCTCTCTCTCTCTCTCTCTCTCTCTCTCTCTCTCTCTCTCTCTCTCTCTCTCTGCGTTACTGATTTGTTCAGCATCTGCTGCTCTGCATGGCCGCCCTCGGAGAATACGAGCTGCAGTTTAATTCATAAGGCTTCATCTTGTTGAGGCCTGGGGGGTGATAATCCTTTAGGCCACTCCTAGCTTTTGCCTCCACACTGGCTGACCTTTGAGGCCATGCACACTGCTGTGACAGATGAGGAAAAATATCCACCACTGCCACTGAACACCACACTTGACAGGTGTAGGTGTTATTTTATATTGGTTGCTAGTTGCTAAAACCCTGTTGGATGAGTCTTATGCAATAACATTGATGACTTTCTTTTATTTTGTTGTTCATCTTCTGGCTTTAATCGCCAGTTTTTACTGTGGTTTTTTTTTACAAGTAACACACAAACATGTCTTTGCTTGCTTTACTGCCTTCCTGTCTGGGTGAATTATGCATGTACACTTGAGCACACATGTACAATGACTGCGTGAGATGAGAGTCCAGGTACAAGGAAGAAGCACTTATGCAAAGGATACCAGTGTTTTTCCGAACTGTGACCGTCGGCGGAGAGGACAGCAGGACGAAGGGGCAGAAAAGTGGCAGAACAATAGAGTTTAAGAGAAAGAACAGGGTTTGGCCTTGAATTAGACTCTCATTCTTTAACTTCCACGGACATATATGTTAGCAAACATTCAGGGGCGCAAAAATACGATCAGCCTCTGTTATTGACACAGCAACAAGCAACAAAATGGCTTGTGAGCTAATGTATTTTCCGACTGTAGAAAATATGAGTCAGGGCAGTAAAGTGTCATGATTGCTCTATTTCGCACAGTCAACAACATCCATTTGTTTTATAGAAAGCATAATAGCCGGACAGATTGGCGGAATTGATCTGCCAGGTCCGTGTTTTATTTTATAGATACAATTTGGGCTTTTTTCATGGGAAAATAAAGAGGATTCTGAGTTTTCCCGTCAGTAGTTTCAGAAAACGTTCAGATGCAGATTCTGATACCTGGACTTTGTGTATCTGCCAATACTGAGAGCTACTCTGATACAAGAGCATTGAATATATACATCATGTTGTTATACTCTTTAACCTGTAATGATGTTTTGGTTATGTATGTTATAGAAGTTATTAGTAAAGTTTGAATTTTGACTTCTTAATAAAAGTAGCAGTAAAAAATCTGTTAGGTTGCATATATGTAGACAGGATGCTGCCAGAAAGTAGACGGATCCCCCCTTCTTTCCTCCTCTCTTCCCAATCCAGCATTTTAGGAAGTATCCAAACAACTCCAATGGTTTTACTGCCATCAGGTTGAACCAGCTGTCGAGGAATATCGAGTCTTGTTTGTCCTGCTAATAAACTTAAAGCACATTTTAATATTTTTACTAAAAGCAAAGTGCTACTGAACTGTTTCACAATGTTTCAATGTAATCAATATCAGTATTGACAGAATGATTCAATGTATTCTGTTTTCATATGTATATAATTAGACATTAAAACTAAAAAAATACCACTTTAAATCTCTATTTAGCATTTATAAACATTGAACACACATACGTCATAACACTCTACAATATAGTTTACATTAAGATAATGGATCTATTAAATAATAAATACCAAATATGGCTTTTTAAGGAGTTTTACGCATTTGGGATTTTTCAGATCAGAGTCAGCCATTATGACTTATCACTCGCCACTTCCACATTTACAATTTTTCAGCTTTAATCATATCTATCATATCATAGCTGCGGTTGTTGAAAGATCTGCTGCCTTCAGGGCTCCTGTCCTCACTAGACCGACTCACCCTCCTTCCATAAACCATATCAGATAAGACAAATGAGTTAAAACTGATCATCTAAACAAGGAGACGACCACTTGAATTTAAAAAGATTTTACTGGAGATTACATTTATTACTCAGCCCCCCAGTATGTCACCCGCAACGACCATTTTTGTCCTCAGCGGCTTCATGCTGTCTCTACTTGAACACAGACAGAAATAGACGCATGTGTAAACTTCTTCCTCAGATGTACATGAGGTGTGAGCGTTTAAGGGGTTAAAGGTCAACATTAGTCAGGAATGAGATGGCCCCTGGTTTAAAATAAATCTTCATGACTGCCTGGAAGAAAGTATATTATTTATTTTTTGGTATTTACACTTGAGTTTACATTGAAACATTTGGTGAGATAATTCCTGACTGGATGGAGCTGGAAGACCACACACACACACACCATAAAGGGATAAACAAGAGCTTTTTTTCAAAGAACAAAAAACTCCAATTACTGTAAAAATTATAACCAAGATTACAGGACATATCTTTTTTCTGTCTTATTTTTTATCTTGAAAATAAAACTGAACAGAACATTAAAAGGGTCATGTTTCAAAGCAAAAGACTTTAATTAATCACTCTGAATTTTTCTCTGCTGACTCTCAGATTGTTGAACAAAAGCAAACTCAGAACAAAGTGATGAAGATCAACTTGTCTTTAAGAATCAGATGGGAAACTCAGGACAAAACAACATTTTAAAATCCTGAGGAAAAAGGGAACCGTGGTTTTCCAGCACTGGAGAACGTCTGAAAAAGTCTGGTCATGAAAAGTCTCTGCTAATTCTGCTGAATTATTTCCTCTCCTCTTCTTCTTCTTCTTCCTGCTCTTTTTACCGATCGGGTCTTTGGAGGCAGAAGACTTTCGCCTCGTTGTCTCCTGAGGCCGTCACTGCGATAGACGCTTCCCTGCAGGACGATGACATCAAGACATTATTTATTTATTTTGCAAAAGCTAGAAAAAACAGAACCAAACACTTCAATAAAAAAGTTCTTTACAAAGAGAAATAGGGGAGTCCAGTGAGTTAGTACCTGTTGATGGCGAAGTCAAGGATCTCTGCAGCGTGGCCGCAGTACTCAGACACCAAGCTGCCAGAGCGAGCGTCCCACAAGCGCAGCGCTCCGTCTAAACAGCAGGTGGACACCACCGAAGAAGACTCTTCCCACTGCAGGTGAACGATGCCAGCCTAGAGGAGAACGAAGAGCGAGTTTAGGAGTCAACAGCAGCTGAGAGAAGTTGACATTTGTCAGTGAATCAATCACTATCTTGTTTCTGAACACATCTGGTTTGAATGCGGCTGAGCAGAGGCTGTTTTTAAAGGCTAAAAATCACAACATATATTCCCTCCATTGCTACAAAGCAGGTAAGACAGCTGACAAACACACTTTATGTGTGCTTGACTTGTCCCCATCCCCCCCAAAAAAGTTTTCTCACTGACTGATAGAAATCCCTACAAACTGTCCTTTAAAGCAGCTTTAATTTATATTTCTATAACAATAGTGTCTCAAAAGATCATATGAACTAAATGTGACCATGCAAAAGGGTGATCTACTTGTAATGAACATACAGAAATATTTCAGTCTGAGTCTGAAGCTTCATTCTCCTTTACAGTGGCTGCACAGTGAGTTTCAGTTCATTGTTCAGCTGTGTGACTATAAATATATTGTTGTGGTTCACTCTCGCAGTTCTCATAGAGCCGTTTTCAGCCAAATGTCTCTATAAAGCCACTGTATTCTACCTGTT
This sequence comes from Acanthurus leucopareius, assembly GCA_029814765.1. Lineage (NCBI taxonomy): Eukaryota > Metazoa > Chordata > Actinopteri > Acanthuriformes > Acanthuridae > Acanthurus > Acanthurus leucopareius. The sequence continues at coordinate 3,170,939 of JAQMCX010000041.1, read as the reverse complement.
CAGCACAAAACCAGCAGACAGACACAGATGGCGGCTAAATGAACGACAGTGTTTCTCTCAAACTGTTGAATAAGCTGTCTGACGAAATCTCAAATTCTGTTTTTGCAGGTTTAATGTGCGATTGTGCAACAAAACAAAACAAGCCCTCAGCTGGACGCTCTCTTCCAGGTGTCTCTGTGTGTTTATGTTCAGACATTATCTGCACACACAATCATCAACTTCACCTGACCTGCCTGATGAAACCAGACGTGGCTGCTGGGAGATTTGTGATGAATACAAATCCTCCATCCAGCACGTACACATACACACACACTATCTCTTTCTGCTGTTTGTTACCTCATGTTGGCACCTGTGCCTCAGGACCTGTGTGGAGAGGTCGTATATGGCCAGGGTCCCGTCCAGGTATCCCACGGCGATGAGAGGCAGGCTGGAGAGGAGAGAGGGATGTAACACTGAGGAGGCTGTTGGAGAGCTCTGAAACTCAGTGTGTCTGAGGGAAAAACTTAGGATTTCCTCTTCTACTTTCTACATTAGTCTGACACTCTCTGAGCCTTTTGGACTAAAGGGCACAGAAGTTCATATCTCAAGTATAACAAATTAAGTTTCCTTCTAAAGGGACTCAAAGACAAATTACTAACCAAAGCCCTTCTAACCTTGATTTACAGCTAATGACTCAGCAACTCCTCAAACTAGTTTAAGAGCCACTAAATCTCATTTTTTTATCCTTCAAACTGTGATGAAACAGTGTTACTGTTGCTTAATTTGGAAAAATGTGGGTTTTCAAATCTTCTTTATCACACATTTGACTTTCAGAAGTGAATAAGATAAGTTCCTAAGTGAGATCAGACAAAGGAACGGGTCTAAATTATCATTTTAATTAACTTGATTTATAGCTTACAGCCTAAAGTCTTATTGCATAACTTTGCAGGCATTTTATGTATCTGAGAAAGAAATTTGCAGTGAATCCTTAAATCAAGAAACTGTAACATTTTTTTCCTAGTTCTGCTTTTATGGGTTAAGAATTTTTGAACAATGGCACCTGGATTCATCTGGTGATGATAGATGGAGACTTTTCTGCAGTTTACTGTCTACTTCATCTCCATACAGCTACTTAAAAAGGTCTAATCCTTTATGACTCACATGTTGCAAAAACCCACAGATTCAACAGAGTTGGATTCTTCTTCGTCTTTTGATTCTTTGGCTTTTCCTCCATCCACAGAAAATACTCCAACCACCTTCAAACACACACACACACACACACACAACCATAAAACACAAATTAGAAGCTGACAATGAAAAATTAACAGCAAATATAATCACAATAAATCTTCATCTCTGTTATTTTGCCATCCTGACACTCACCTTGCCTGTGACCGTGTTAATGAGCTTTGCACAACCGTCCACTGAACCTGTGAGCACCAGAGAGCCGTCCTTGTTGCACCCCAGGCAGGTCAGCGCCCCCCGGTGTCCGTCCTGACCTGATAAACAAGACAAAGCATTAATAGAATGGTGATGTGCATTTTCTAACCCATAATAGGAGATTAAAAATTAGCAAATGCAACCCAGAAACTGTGGATGACAAACTTTTTTCAAAATCGAGGTAGATGTCAATGAAATTATGTTTTGCGATCTCCCTACTAACTTCCTGAAGTTATTACTGTAATTTGATGAGTGTAAATTGTTGTTCCAATTATAAGCAACCAGATGATACTAAAAGCTTCAAATGTGAAGGTTACAGCAGGACGACGGACTCACCTTTAATGACATGGATGGCGTTTCCCTGCTTCAAATCCCACACGCGTACAGTTCCATCCTCATAACCAACCACAGCTCGTTTGCCTGGAAGAAAACAGGAAGGCAAGGCAGGCAATGATGATGTATGCAAAAACATTGAAGGGCTTCATTTCCTTGTTTGTACTACTAACAAGTCTACAAACATGTTTTTCTGGCTCCAAACATGGCCCATTTAAAGCTTCTCTTCACTCTAACTTCTTTATTTTTCCTTTCAAGAGCGACTGTGTCTTGTTTTCTGCTCTCTCACCATCAGAGAGGACTTTGCCACAGGTTGCGTGGCATGCAGACCCCTGGAAGGTTTTGCAGTCTCCTGACGGGATCTTCCACATCCACACGTTGCCGTCATCGGTTCCCGCCAGCAGCACCGGAGCGCAGGGATGCCACTCCAACCACTGAGGAGGAAGCAGGGAAGATGACCAAGAGTTACAAGACCCTTTGGCTTGAGTGGTGTCCTTTAACATGACTGATATTTCTCCAGAGTAAACAGTGCATGTGATGGTTTTGGTGTAAAAGAAAAAGAGGAGTATCTCAATTCTGTCACATGTAACACAGAAGATTTCCCTGTAATTTACACTGCAGTTCCTCATGAGGAGATCTTATAATTATCATGGCTTATGTGCTTCACTTAAAAGCAACTCAGCAGTCATGGCAGAGAAAGGGGAATATGTCTGATCACTCGCTTCCTCCACAAGACCACAAACTCTCAGCCTGAGTGGTCCTCCTTTCTCATTTCCTCATAAATTCCTTCAGCCCCAATAAAAAGACTTCACACAAATGCTAACAGATGTGCAAATTAAACAGACACAAAAACACACACCTTCAGGCTGGTGCAGCATTTGCAGCCTCTTACCTCCAGATCTCCCACCTCGAAGGACCAGATCTCCTCCTTGGTTTCCACTTTCCAAACTTTAATCATGCCGCTCAAGTCACCCGTAGCCACCAGGGAGGAGTCATGGCTGAACACTGCAGATGTCACAGAGTCTTTATGACCTGTGGAGACAAAGGGAGAACATTTTGTAGATTCCACACACATTTTGTGTATTATTCAGTTCAAACTTGAAGCTGCAGGAAACACCAAGAAGTGTCATATTTAAATGTTAGCGGAGCCAAATACATAAAAATGTTGACCTGTTTCTATGTTAAAGTAGTCAATTTTACCTTTGTTTTCATCAAGCACGATTCAAACATGTTTGATGTGAACGCAGCCCAAAGTCTGCCTTTAAAACCCACCTGTGCACTCCAGCAGAACTTCTCCATCGCTCACCCTCCAGACGTAGGCCTTATCATCCTCTCCACCTGTCACTGCCATGCTGTTTGTCGCAGGATCCAAACTCACACAGAACACTGAACCTGAACAGAGGCAAAGAAGGTAAAGATTAAGTTAAAAGTTAAAAGTTTAAGTTAAAAGACAGAATCTACCTGATAATAAGCGCATAGTAAACCAAAGGCCAGGTGTTACCTGTGTGTTTGGAGAAGGTGAGCTCACTGTCATCTTGCTCGGCCTCAGCTTCCATCTCGTCCTCAGTCTCCCAGCCTTCATCATCTGCGTTTCCAGGGTCTTCAAAGTCAACGTCCCCCAACTCATCGGCCAAATCATCTGTCAGCAAGAGAAAAAGAAAGATGAGATGACAGGTGAGGTGTTATTTACTAGTGAAATTAGTTCATCTTTTAGATTTATTACAATCACAAAAAAACACAGATTGTCACAGGTAAGTTACTGTTAAATATAAACGTTTTTACCCACCGGGACCGGGCTCCGCGTCGTTTAGGTCTATGACTTCGATAATTTCCTCATCTCCGTGGAGCTCAATCGCATTTTCATCCGTGTTTTCCATGCTGTTATGAGGCTAAAAGCTAAGTTACTAAAACAACCGAAAAGTACCGATGCTAGTACAGCTAGCTATCTTGACTTTAAGATAAATAACTTAACGCTGCTTGTAGAGCCCAAAAGTGGTTCAGAATTACGTTTTCGGTTAAAAACGTCGCATTAAGTGTCATGTGAATTTAGGTAAACATGAGTTTAATGTCAGTCTAACTGCCTCTCCATGTTTTCCTCACGTTGCGGTGACTGGATAGCAGACGCACAGTGATGACGTAAGCACACAGGCTATAGCTGACCTCCAAATCCACAAGATGGCGACATTGTTCCAAATGAATTCATGAATACCAGTTCAGAGTCTGTTTTGATTTAGTTAGGAGCTGATTTAAAAAAAAAAATGTTTAGACACCTTAAGGTGTTATTAGCCACTTTGACGTGGTCGTTAGCACTTAAATATTTTAATTTTACGTGAAAAGAAACTTCATTTATTAGGTCAACTGACTGGTTTCTATGGCCTGATAGCATGATAATACTATTATTATTAATATCTTTAATTTTAGCTGTGGTCATGATAATTGGCTTTTCTCAATGAGGAGATGTTTACTGTCTCTTTATTTCTTTTCTTACCCGTGTAACTGCTCATATCTGCCCTTGAGGCATCATTGTGCATTAAAGAAAAGTCCTCTCACAACTATTCAGTCAGTCCCATCATCACTTATGAGCAGCATCATGCACATAATGTATTTTTCAAGCTGCTTTTTTTTTCAGTGCAAAAAGTCCTTGCATGTGCAAAGTTTCTTAGCCCTCCAGTCACTCTAAAATCACCCTGAAGTGTCCTTCATCGTGTGATGGGAATAGTATGTCCCTTTTCAGTCTGATCATGATCTGTTCCTGCTTGTTAGAGTAGAATTCACTCCTCCTTTATTCCCTTTGTTATTAAAATTCAGTAGCTTTCCTTGTATGCAGTAGTAAACTGAGAGTTCAGACTCTCAATAATCCTAATTATTCTGTGTTAGCGGCCAATTTTTAATTTGCGCGCTGCTTGAATCCACCCTCCTGAGGAGTCCTCGAGCAAACATCCCATTCAGAAAGAATCCCTGCCAGCTCCAGGTACACTGAGCCTGAACTCTGACCTTCACGTGCAGGAGACGGAGATGACAAAGTTTGCAAGCTCACAATTGGGGATCTGAGTCTGCAATTAACAACAAGAACAACTTTTGAATCATTAGCTCTCCACACTTCTTTTGTATTTTAATCAAAAGTTCCCAAGCCAGAGATATATTATTAGCATTTCACACAGTTTGTCTACATCAGGTTTTTGGGGTTTTATGTCTCTTGCTGTAGGCCGTTGGCGGGGCTCAGGGACTGCATGCCCAGATAGATTTTACTGAGTGCCCAGGCCCTCCATTTCAAGCCTTCCCTGGAAAAATACAACCATCTCATGATGCGGTGAGATGTGGAAACATCAGGGTGTACGTTATTCAGACATTTTAAATCCACAGTGAGTGAGAGATTTATAAACTCTCCGTTCGGTTATGAGTAACGCTGGAAGAGGCTGTTGAACGCTCAAGCTGGAAAGTTAGATGGCATTAGTTACGAAGCTGGTTACAGATGCTTTATTTTTCTGGCCATCATGCCAGCAAAGGACTTCATTCAGCTCCTGTTCGCACAACGTAAAAGCTTCTAAGATTGCTGGATTGATTTGGGAATATTAATCAAGCCTTTGGACATTTTTACTGCAGTGGGTAGATGGCAATTCTGAGGAATCCTGATCCAAGAACTGATATTTTTCTTTATAATTAAATTCACTTGTTTTTATACCAAAACATGTCAATTAAAGTCACCGTTTGCCAAGAAAAAGCCTTTGAAATGGCAGTTAAACCGTCATGAGACACTAAAACCCAGCCTCCAGGCATTCCTTCAGGCTTAGCAGCTCCTTCATGGAGCGTGGTTCATAAATAAACTCAGAAAATATCCACAAAAATAAAAATAAAACTTGACTGGCCACATCACAGGTTGGAAATATGACTGAATAAAGGCAGGCAGATATAACGGTTTTATCCTTGTCAGGAGCTTTGATTGTGTATAAAGCCTCTGGTCTGTGAGTAACAGGAAATGCCATATATGCAGCAGAGATCATGAGCTGGTTTGACCTCAGAAAACATGTGATTCAGTCCCCTGAGCAACCAGGACATCCAACAAAACATAAATCATGGGATTAAAAACTCCTTACTTATTTGAATTGTGTTTTCCTCTCTTAGGTTTTAGATTTCCCTTAACTTTTTTTGCAGATAGTAAGCAGGTTGTTGGTTTTAAACTGAATTTGAAATTCTATCATTGAAACTCAGAGGTGTTGAAAAGTAACTAAGTAGACTACATTTACACAGACATGGATTTTAAACTTGCAATGCTTTTTACTTGTGATGAAGTGTATTTGCATTGTTGTGTCGGTTCCTGAGCAGAAGAGCCAAGTGGACTCTTGAACTTCAGCATAATTTTACCAAATATACAATTATAATAATACAGATGGATACTTAAAATATGTTTTCAGGGTCAGGAAAACCTTTTAACCTACATTTTAAGGTGAGAGGAATGATGCCTTCATGTGTAGCGGCTGACTGGAGGATTATTCAGTGTCTGTGGAGGTTTTCTCACTCAGGGTGCTTTCCCGTTTGGTTTTTGTCTTGAGTCTTTCAAATCTGCCTATTTTTACCCAGACACTCTGGAAAGGCACGTTGGGTGGGCTCCTCTCTGCCGTCATCAGGACAGCAGAGACCAGGAGCAACCCGTCATAACAACATTTCTCGGTTTATCACTCCGGCAAGCTGGTTTATGTCTGAAAAGCAGGACACTCTGGGGTGCTGTTACTTTATAGGCACACACACTCACTCACACACACACACGGAAACACTCTGCCTATCCAAGACATGGAGGTATATTCATCTACTTTGTGAGTGTGTGTGTGCACTACACGCACCTTTATACACACACACACACATGCGCACAGACAAACAGTATCATTAATAAGGCCTGGGAGCTGTTGCTGTGTGAGAGGTAATTACTCCATGCAGCTCAGCAAAGCTTTGATGGAAAGTTTTAGACTAACTGGCTCGACTGTAAGAAGCCTTGACTCTGCTTGTTTTTAACAAGAACTCTTTATGGCTCCTTTTGCTCTCTTCTCTCTCTTAAACGCTCCAGTTACATGGCATCCTGGAAAGATTTTATGATCTTTTTTTAAACAGAGGCGAGCTAACATACAAGAAAAAAGGCTGTATATGCATTATAACGCCGATTAATTTTAGAGGCTGTTGCTGTACATGCTGTCAAATGCACCGAGAGATGTTTAGCAGTGCTTTTCTTTCTTGCTGGCACAGCAGCAATGCCTCTTTATGACGCTGAGGTCTGCCTGCTTTGTCTGCATGCTGCCTCTGACTCATGTGGGACCGCGTTGGGTGAGATGACGGCTTCCCTTCTCAAACCACTAACAGCCAGTTGTGTGTGTACTGCAAGAGGTCTGGTCCACAGCCTGTGTGTGATGTGTCTGCTGTGGTAGCAGAGCGGTAGTTTGCGCAGGCTGCACACGCTCGCCTGTTGACTTTCTAGCCTGATTGCTGATCCTCTTCCAGCCGCTGGCCTAAAAAAAAAAAAAAAAAAAAAAAGTGGTGTATTTTTGGAACATCATTACTCAGGGTCTATGTTTTTAGCCGGAGCCATGTAAGGTACTTTGGTACAGATGCTTTTAAAGGCATCATGCTCCAAATACGAAGGCTTATTTCTACGCACACAGTGGATATAAAGCTGAAATGGAAGGAGGTGATGGTCACTCCCCAGGATCCAAAATGGTTAAACTAATATAATCAGCGATTTGGCAACCCGAGTGTGATGTTCACTGAATTGCTGCTCTGGGCAATATAAGCCAATCTAATCCCTGCTTTGACATCACAGCTCTGGATACACTCACTCTCTCTCTCTCTCTCACACACACACACACAGATATACACATCTGAGTGTTTTATCTGTCAGAGTCAGCAAAAGTTTAGAGACAAACAATGCAGATGTTGATGTCCAAGACCAATCTGTGCTGCCTGACAAAACAAGCGTAAACTGTGTGTGTGTGTGTGTCTGTGTACAGTGCGACACAATGACTTGTATGTCTTCCTGATGAGATGAGAGGATTTTGTAAGTTGTTTAACAAATTTCAACTTAGCTGTGAAGACTGATGGTCAACAAGACTTCACATTGATCCATCTGCTGTACCCTTGTGTTGGTTACATTTGCTCAGTTAATCATAAATAGTGCAGATTTATTTTTAACGCTCTTTGGCAAAAGTGACATATAAATTTGCCTTAGCTCGAATGTGTTTTTTTTTGCATGCTAATAGACTAATAAATTATAGTGAATAAGGTCAACGTAACATTACTATAAGCATGGTAGGCTTGTTACTGTGGGCATGTTAGCTGGCCTCAGCATCTTTCCTGTGGTAACATGTGGCTAAGTTCAGCATCACAGAGTAGCATGGCTGTTGACCTATATATTAGCCTACATCTTTTCATGCTTAAATTAACTACAATATTATAATTTTACTGCAGGTTTTATAAGTTTTACTTAAGTTATTATTTAACTGAAGTACTCCTGTTAGTATTGTGGTGGTAGATGTGATTGATAAAGGTTGGATTAATGTAGGCCTAAAATTTGGAGCTTATTTGATTATCTCCATTTTCTGCTTCTTTATATTTCTACCACACTATGATTTGAGGGGAAATAAACTTTTACTCAAACTATCTTTATTTAATAACTTTGGTTACTTATGACTTCAATATTCTGATAAATAATACAAGATATATCAAAATGAGAGAGAGATGTGTTATTCTAGATAAGACTTTACTGGTCCCCAGACTGAAACCAAGCAGTACATAGAGTTATATAATTAATAGAAAATAATATGTAAAATATTGTACACATTAATGCATCATCAGTCAGAATCCAGTACTATAAGTTATAGAACAACAGAATTTTTAAATATTGTTATTATTGCTGCTTTATCTAAGTAAAATATTTGAATACTTCCATCAGATGAAGTGGATTATTTATTTAGTTTTCCAGGTTTTTCACATCTCCTCAAACATAAAAACAGTGTCCAGCGTACAAACAGAAGGATTCTCGGGTATGCAGGCTATTTTCATGTTTGTATACAGCATTAGAGCAATAAGGTCTGCAACCAAACACGGTTTAGGCCTAAAGAGCTTCTTCCATCACAACAACATCAGAGATGCCTCCAAGACCGACCGCATTACGTAACCGAGGATCCGTAACTCAGCCGCGGAAATTATAATACTCTGTTGCCATGGATACGGCTTTCCCAGCGGGCCTCCCCTGTGCTCCAGAAGAGGAGCGACCTCGATTATTAAATGCAGGTTGTTCACGGGCAGCTACAAAGATGGCACCAAAGTTAACAATAACAAAAGAAAAAGGGGATTTTGGATACTAACAAAAGTGGTGATACAGACCTGTAAAGAAGGCCAGGGCTAAAGAAATTGATCACCTGCTTTTAGGTAAGATAAGGAATTTCTGATGAACTTTCGATCTTTCTTTGGCTGTTAAAGGATGAGAGTGAGTGAAAAGATGGATATTACTCTTTTAAGAGAAAAATGATACTAAAAAAATTATTTTTTTTAATTTTAATCATGATTTGCCATAATTGCAGTGATTTCAAACCGGTGCTAATTTAGCTAACGATAGGCTAATGCTAAACTATTTTCTACCTTTAAGTTACTTCGTAGTTTACAAAAAAAAAAGTTTGTGGAAGAGCTTAGAGTTAGCGTAACTAATTTTGAAAATATGAAAAATGAAATAAAAAAATATATCCACACACTGAGCCAGCTTTCACACATGAAAACCATCACTAAGTTCATAAAAACTTGTTAGCAAACAAGCAAGCAGATAAGCTGACAACAGTGAAGTCAATCTACTTAGCTATAGCTAGCATGAAGTGAGTTAATGGGTAAGCTTTCATTAACTAACTTAGAGTGAACAGTTATTATATTATTGTATATAATAAATAAATAAATAATAGCTAAAGGTCAGACTGTTTCAGATAGCTAGTCAATATCAATAGGTCAATGGTTAAAACAGATTTTTTTCTACTTGGAGAAAAGTCATAAATCCTAGGGTAATTTGTATGGCATCTTTTAACAGTAGGGCAGTGTAATGCCTTACATAATACATTAAAGGTATTAAGATAAGATAAAAAAGGAGACAGGGTAATATATAAAGGCACAAAGAGGACAAAATGATTGAATAAATATAAAAAAGAGAATAAAAAATAAAATGTAGTACAAAATAAATAGTTAGAATAAATAAATCACAGTTTATCTGAGTCTGTTTTACAGAGGTGTGGGGGCATGTTAGACAGAAAGGGTTAACAAGCACTGTAATGAAATATATCAACAATGAATATGATTTATGGACAGTACTGTTAACAGTCTGAGGATACAATGATACTTGAGTACCTGACCTTTGACATCCTTGAAAATTAAGGATTCGAAAAAAACAAAGGTAGTATTTCCCATTCAAGTGTAACCAAATATTCCAGTGCAAACAGTAATGGTGTAGTGCTGTTTGTCAAAGCATTCTTTCCTTTGCTGACTGACACTCTAGTACAAATCTTGGCAGAGATGAAGTTTAGTCATATTTTAACCATTCGGGCCCAGAATCAGATCCTTTCAAAATTCCGCTTTGACTTCACTAAGCCTTCAAAAGAGCCTTAGGGTATAAGAGCAACCAGTGAGAGCAGCCTGAAGTCAAAGTGGAGCTGTGTTGTCTACCTGCATATCATGAATAATATCTGTTTCTGCCTGCAGATGTCTCCTATATAGAAACTGGTTAGCATATTACAGTAATCAAGTCAGCTCAATCCAGGCAGTGGTGCCATAGTTTTTCCTGTGGGTGGCTGCTGAGATGCAAAATTGCATATCAAGTAATGGAAATAAAAGCATATTGCATTAGAGAGGGCTGTGTGGAAGGCGTTTCATGTTGCAATGAGGAAAAATTGGATAAAAACGTTTGTTTCATTTTGCCACTTCTGGTTATGGAAAGTGTTGAATAATGGAAGGAAAGTTAGTTTTGTTGATGTAGATCTCATGCAGCAAATTGCTTTCTGTCATAAGTATTGTGCTTCAAATGCTGTAATAACGCATTATAAAATATGCAAAAAGTAAAATTATTACATTGACATAGTTAAGACATTAGTTTGGTTGATGGGCATGAATTGCTCCCACTTGCAGCTCTGTTTCCTTTAAGATTGACTGGCATAAACCCACAATCTATACATCAATATCAGTGCTTGTTCAAGCTTGTTTGTTTCGAAAAACTAGTTCAGCAATCACTAGTGCAGTTTGCAGGAATGTTGCAGAAAAATCACAGCAGAACTGCAACAAAAACATCAAGCATTATGTGGGGGCATCAGTCATAACATATGAGAAATGGCAAAAACCTGTATATTTATTCAGTATGAAGGATAAGTACTACAATGTCATTGTAAACAACTCCTAACCCTCTGTAAGTATAGGATAGAAAAGTTATGATGACATGACGTTATAATAAACTCACAAATTATATATAATACATTTCAGTGTGTTTTGATATAAGGTACTACAACATAAGATGAAGCTCTCATAAAATCACTGCCTGGACACTATAAGAGACTATAGCATTACTCTGCACTGTAATAATATTGCCATGGTCAATAAAACTGCTATAAAGCAGGACAATCACATTAAAAACTCATTACTGTGTACCACAGACGTACTGGCTTCTACATGAAAATTACACAGCAGTCCTAATAAATGTAAAACATAAAATGATTAAAACAAAGTAATGACTGTTTAGAAACTATAAGGATCTGCATGTTGGAACATTACAGAGTCGGAAAGTAACTGAGTACATTTATTGTTGTCCTGTACTAACAATTTGGAGGTATTTGTACTGGGGTATTTTAATTTTCTGCATCTTCAGTATATCTCACATTTTACTTTTAACTCCATTACATTGATTTGATGACATTAGTTATTATTCAATTTGCAGATTGTTATTAGCTTTGCCAGATATAATTAATAAATAAATCACGATATTATAGATTAAAGTAGCTCTATGTTTATCAGCAGCACCCTTGGATTAATGTAGGCCTTACAATTTGTACATTTATTCTAAAATGGGTCATTCTGCATGATAATTACTTTTACTTTCGATACATAAAGTATATTTTAATGCTTTTACATCTGTATTTGTTTTAAATGCATGACTTTAATGGTAACAGAGTATTTTTACACTGTGCTATTGCTACTTTCACTTCAGTAAAAAATCTAAGTACTTCTCCCACCGATGCCCATAATACAGGACACGCCCAGAGACTTTCTGTTTATTAATGACCAAGCCGTAACTACAACCTTTTATCCAAAACCAAGAGAAATACACACGCGTATCAAGCTTTACTCCAGTAGATGATCACATTTTCATCAGGCTAAGCCCGCCCCTGGTAAAGTAGGGGCGCTCCATGTGACGCTGGGGCTATAACAAAAATCCAGTATGGCGGAATCTGTCAGGAGATGAATTTCTTCGTTCCCCCCTGCGCTGAAAAACAACCCATAGTCTTAACATGGGAGAGGAATAAAAGCCCCGTGGGACACATGTTGGGACGCCTGGCTTCCTCCTGACCCGTGTAGGTGAGCTGTTGGTGTGTTTGTGTCCTCTCGGGATGAATGTGTGGCCGAGCTGCGCCGCTTTGATGTTGATATTCAGGCAGGGATGCGATGCACAGACAGGAATCATCAAAACAATGTCCGGCTGAAGTTTCCACTCTGCTCCGCTTCGGCTTCGGCTTCCCGGTTATATTTTCACGGCTAGTTTACAGCACGAGTCGTATGTACTTCTGGTAGGAATGACTTCGCATCTCAAAACCATTTAGCTGAAAATTTCCATACGGTTTGTTGCACTGTAGCGGGCGGGAAGTGTGTAGGCAATAAGGGGGGGAATGGACAGGCGATGTTTATTATGCCGATTGTTGCTAAGCTATTTTTAGTGCACGGCCAAGCCTTAGGCTATAATGCAATATACATAGTGCCAGCACGCCTCTATCGGCTTATACCTGTATTATTGACGATAATAACTCGTAAAATGAAGGCACAGGCCTGCGTAAGTGTGTGTTTGAGTGTGTGTGAATGGTTCGGGATGGGCGGTGGTAATTCTCTGCATGCGTCAATCTTTTTTTTTGTGAATGGGGGCGTACGGGTTCGTTGGAGCTGCTAAAGCAACATCAAAGCAGCATACGAGTATAATGACTGCTTTTTAGTGTCATTAGACACTTCCAACAGGAATTATTAGTCAGGAATAATGAAATCTATCGTCATTAACGACACAATTTCTCACATATCTAACGACTCGTTATGAGAGGGAGTTTGAGTTTGGACCGGAGTGCAGGATAGGGCTCTTTGAGTGTGCTCACCTTTTTGTGACTGACATGTAATGCAGCACGAGTCTTAATGATTGCAACTTCTGTGTTTATTTGATATTTATTAATGTTTTTTTAATCTACTTTTGATGTAATTGTCCGAAAGAACTCTGGTTTTCACCCATTTTCCAAGTCTTTGTTTTTTAGTATTTCTTCATTTTGTGCTTCAGGGCTTGTCTCCCCAGATATGTCACCTTGTATCAAGCAAGCTCTTTTTGGGACAATGGCCTAGGACACACACACGCACACACACACACACACACACACACACACACACACACACACACACACACGAACATCCCACTTGAGACAGATGAGATGCCCTGGGAGAATGGTGTTGCATGAAGCCCCCTGTAGTGTCAGCTACTCGCTGTGACACACGTTCGCCTCCCTCCCCTCCTTGCTTTTCCATCACAAAGCACAAGTGTGCGTGCACTGTGCAGTGACCGACTTTTTTGGGGGCAATTTGTCCTGCGGCTACACTGTCTGGCCCTCTTGTCTTGAGGCCCGGGGGGGGGGGGGGGCGGGGGGGGGGGGGGGGGCGGGGGCGGCGGGGGGGGGGGGGGGCGGGGGGGGGGGGGGGGGGG
>JAQMCX010000041.1:3127958-3157224 GCA_029814765.1 Acanthurus leucopareius | reverse complement strand
GACCCGGTCTGGCCCTCTTGTCTTGCGACCCGGCCCCCCCCCCCCCAGTGCGCACACACACACACACACACACACACACACACACACACACACACACACACACACACACATGTATCCATCCTGCTTCAGAGGACCTCTGAGACCTCTGCCAACACACACACACAAGGGCGTGAACATGCACACTACCCCCATGCCTCCTCGGCTGTACCCCAGCCTCACCCTCGGGCAGTTTTACCCCTTCTATTTGTGGTGATAAAGTCGACTTGATGCTTTGGGCTCAAGCCGTGATCACATCTGACACTTGTGCTCCAGGCTCAAGGGATTCAGGCTACTCCCTGAAAACAAAGAAAAGAACAATCATTTATTTTAAAAATGACCAACCTGATACCTTTAAAATATAATAATGATCGTTTATACCCCCCAAAAAAGTAAAATAATCAAGGTTTCTGATTTGTAAAATCCACATGTTAATGAGACTAGCAGAACTGTTCCACCCTTTTCTACAGTGAAAGTAATACATCATACTTTTTCCATATTTTTCCTTAATCTTGGAGTGCCCCAGTCGAAAAGAAACTATGTCTGGGACAAGCAATTTATTGCCAGATTGGTTTACAGCTTCTTGCAGTGTAAGCATTAGGTCAAACATGAGGTTGTATTGAGTTTTTGATGGTGTTCTGCATGGCACTCGTTATTTCTTTTAAAAAATCTAGGATGTATTTTAAGGAGAAGGCTTTCATTACTGGCCAGATTAAAAAAAACAGGAAAAAAAATGTTTTCAAGTCGTAGAGTACATACTCAGTTTTAAGTGATGACATTCTAAAAGTAGTTTACTTGCTAAGACTGCTTTAAAGCTGAAAATATTAGTTCATTGATTGATAAGTTAATCAGCATAAAATTAATTAGTTTTCATACATTTAATTAGCTAAATGATTTTCCAAAAATTAATTTTATCCTAATAATCCTTTGCTACAGACCTAAATTGCTTAAAATTTAAATATAATTTAAATTTATAAAATAAAACTGTCAGAGTTCTTCTAACAATTACAGATGACCAAGCCATATCAGCTTTATGACAGAAGTGCACTCCAGGACTTCAGTCCTCAGTTGTCACTGAGGGATCAATACTATAAATAACTGAAAAATGAGACATGTGTGACATTTATAGAGATTAACCTGTCCAGTTTTTTTCTCTCCCGATACCAATATCAGCACTCTCGTTTTCACAAGTTTCAAGTCTGTATCTGTAGTGTGAAGTTCACATGAGGCCAGGGATTTTTGGCAGCCCACCATAACTGAATGAATATACCTGATAATAGATCAGTCATGGCCAATACCAGATTCACGTAAAAAGTACATATCAGTTCCAATACTGATCAAACAAAATATATCTTATTTATATGCAGTTCTGATGCATGTTTCTTGTTTATGTGCAGATTCCAAACCAATGTAAACCAGAACCTCCTGAAATCAGATTATAAACTGTTATGTTACATCTGAAATTGGATGATGTTTTTTAAAAGAAAAGCAGTGACATTGTCCTTTTTTCTCCTCTCTGTTAGGTTGTTACCTGTGTGAGACAGTGATCTGATTGGAGTAGCCAAATCAAAATCCTCATGGGGATTGGCTGCTGCTGTTGGACGTCTGCTTCCTGTTTCTAGCCTTTAGGGATTCTTGAGGGACCGTCCTGAGTGTTGGATCAGCCTGAACACACACACACAAACACACTCCCAGACATCTACAGTTTTGGCAGGATAACAGCACTCTGATTGCTGCCCCATAAATCGCATCTGCACTTGCGCAAACACACATCTGTCCTGCAGTACACAAACCAAGCCGGGTGCTCACCTGCCACACTGCGTGGACACCCAACCAACTGACCCGTCAGCAATGACTTCACACAGCCACCAAGGTAAGATCTACTTTATTACCACTAAACCTCTTGTTTCCTTTCTTTCAGTAAAGAATGTGCTTGTTAATAATACATGCAGGATAAAATACAATATCACAATATGACTAAAATATATGTTGTTTTCTTATTCTTTTGTGACCATAAAGTAAAGTCTGATTTTTAGGGTTTTTATTAAATTCTGTAACTGTTCAGTCATGTTTTGAAAGTTATTTCTGCATGTTAGAGGCTAAACTGTCAGCTGAATAGGTGGAGTTGGTCACCCTCATTTAAGGATTTACTTAATGCTCCCGAAACCTGAATGTTTACAGAGTCTGACTTTCAGTACAGATTTTCCTTCCCAATTTCACTTGTGATATGACAGTGCAGAAATTACCCATATTACCCATACCTCATTTGTGAATTACCAATAACAACGAAGAATACCGATGAAAGCTGTGAGAGTAATTTGAGCAAAATAAGGTTCAACATTCTTGCAGGAACTCAATTTGTATGAGAGAGAGAAAGGCAGACATAAGATGAAATTTTGTAGCATTTCTCAACCTATGCACTGAAAAACACTAATCCGTCACTGCTGCTGAATCTTCAGTCTTCAAAAATGTGCAGCTGTTGTGTGGACTAATGAGAAATTAGACCTCAATACATTCACATAAAGGGAAAACTTTCTGCTGCTCCATCTGCAATATTGATATATGTGAATGTTTAAACAGACATATTAGGGCTCACTAAAACGCAATAAAACATTTTAGTCTGGTCTTAAGAGTGTTAATTGGCTTGATTCAATATGAATGAGCTCCAGAGGGTGAGAGGAAAAGTCCATATCACAAACTCATTAAGAGAATCTACTTCCCTCTTTGACACCTCATCAAGCTCAGTTCAGACGCTTCGGTTTGTGTTTTAGTGAGCCGATGAACTATTTGGTAAGCAGCTGGCAGATGAAAAGGTTAGCTTCCTGCGCCTGTCGGTTTGGTACCTGACAGTGTCGACCGTGTTTACTTTGTACACCAGGGAGTGTGTGCACTATAAATACCACAGCTGAGGTAACCAGAGAGATATGAATGAGCTGCAGTCCCAGCCAGCCCCCTCAGTCATCCAGCATCTCCATCACTGACACCTATGAACACACTGTTGAGGGTAGAGCGGATATCTAGTATTCTGGTGCACATGTGTCTGCTGTTAAAGTTGCGTACACCCCTTTCAGTGAAGACACTTCTCGCCTTGGTGCCAAGTCACCTCTCCTGTCCCTAAGTAGGCCTAAGCACATTAAATTGTTAGATCAACTTTAGATTAGTGCGGCTCAACAATTACCATTAGACAGCCAATTTTAATTCCTCCACACATTCACTCATGTCTTATATAAGCAGCACTGACCAAGTGAATGCCCTGTTAGTCCTGATAAATTATTTTTGAGAAAAATGAACACTAACTGATGCAAAGTTTAATGAAAAGTAGTGTGTTTACCTATTTGGAATAATCGTCATCATCATCGCACGTAAACTTAATGAAATATTAAGAGAAATAGTCAGCAATTTGTTTCTGAGCATGTAATTACCATTTTTGAGCTTTTTAGGATTAAGTCAAAGAATAGAAATGTGTATCTTTCTGATATTATGATTGTTTTCTAGCAGCACATTTAGATGTTAATACTGTAGACAATATATGTAAATTATCTTTGATGCAGAATAATATTTTCTGTCATTTGTCTTTTTGTGGCTTAGAAGTTATAAGTTTTTAGAAAAATTAAAATGAAGCCAGTCATGTTTACTCTGATATTTGTGTCCATAATGCTTTGATAGGGTAAACTGAAGGCTGCTTTGTTTCTGGATTTGTTTTGTGATTGAGAACTTAAAAGTTTTTAAAAAATTCTTAAAAAAAACAAATAAAATCATTCACGCAGACTCAAAATTACACCCTTTAATTTATCTTTAAACTCATTTTAACAAGTTTTGTACAAAGTCCTTAAAGATTGCAAATTTTATGTTTTCATGGTTACAAATATGCTAAAACTTTTTGTTCCAGAAAAAATGCATGTTTCTCAACATAATCTTTTATCTGAACAATTCCTCATTAAAATAAAACATATTTTAGTGCAAATGATGTATGATATATTAAAAAATGAAACTATCTGGCATCATATTTGTTTACATCCTGACACTGATATTTAGATCACATTTAATTAATCATGATCCCCCACTGATTTAATATTGTACTTGCATTAAGGGGACTAAAAAGATTATTTTATTAATTAATTTCTTTTTGATGTTAGAAGCAGAGAAATAAATCCAGACATCAAGTCCCTAGAATGTCTACTATCATGGTTCAAGCTCCAAAAACATTGGATCTTACATTTCCTATAAATCAACTCAATAGCATCTTCTATTAGACTCAATAAATAAACAAAGCTTCATGTGTTAAATTAGCCAAAATCCCTTTAAAAGTTAAATTAGACCTGTCAGTCAAGCAGACTTGTACAGTTTTTTTTTACAGTTTAATATTTGCTGTAATTTTCTATCATTTTTTTCCCCCTGAAATGATGCCTCTGTCATTATTTTATCATAAGCGAGTCTGTTGGAAGAAGACAAACAGTGATATTGAATCAATGCCCAGCTCTTAACACAGCCAAGGCAGGAAACTTCACTCTATTCTGGCTATTGGCTGCAGCAGCTGATAGAACAGATAAACTAACCAGCTACTGTCAAAATATAATAAGATTAAGCTTTTTTTAATTTCCCACCATGCCCTCCTCTACCTCTCATCTTCACAGTTTGCTTCCCACAAGAGGGCCCAACAGGGCTACCCAGGATCTTCCCAGCTCCACCTGTGTTAACTTACCTCTCACCAAAACAAAAATAGCTGTGATTTGTTGTTTGAGTCCAGGAGAGGCGATTCATACCTGCAGCCGCTGTTTCTCACTGTCTCGTTTCCTCTGAAAAGCCTTCAGAGGAGACGATCTTGGTCCTTAGAGTGCTGCCAAGTGTGGGCGTCAATTTGATGTGTTGCTTCTCTTGTTTGAATGACAGCTTGGAGACACACTTGTTGGATATTGGTGCACAAAGAGAGACAGAAAGAAGTAGCCAAAAGACATTTAAAGACATTAGATGTGAACAATTGGCCTTGTGGCTGTGGTCGGGCTATGACAGTGATGTTTATAGAAGTGCAGGAGAAGGAGAGATGAATAAGTTTGATTTCTCATGTTTTTTAGTTCTTTTGAGAATTAATAGATGCCAGGAAATTGATCCTGTGGCTTCTGGTTGCATCAGGGTTGACTGCTAGTGCCACTGTTAAATTGAATTTGTTTTATATTGAGTGTGGTTAAACACCATCGACTTTGTTCTCAGGGTGAACAATGACACTTTCAGATCCACAGCTTTGTTGTACACTTGTGTTTGCGATGCGATCCAAATCTTCCAACTTTTTTCTGAGCTTGCTTTGCACTTGTTTCTAATCATGTCTTCCAAGTAAAGCCTTGATTATTGTGTGTATGTGTGTGTGTTACCCCATATTCACCCTCATGCAGCAGCACTGGCGTGTGTTTGCGAGTGTGCATGCGTGTCTGCATGCTTGTGTGCCATTTTTGTAATCTGTAAATGAGCTTACTAGCACGCATGTTTTTTGATCCAGGACTTACTCATTTTCTTTATTACAGCAGCAGTGGGATTTTTAGATTAAATATCATTAACCGTAAATCTCTTCCTACAAAAGTGAAATGTAAAACGCTTGGTCGGTTTTATGTTTCCCAGAACAAAAGGGGGTCAGACTGATAAGGCCTTCACATTACTCTCTTTGCGGGCATATCAGCAAACAGGCTGGAGTGTTTGCACAGGAGTGATTACTCTGTGTAACCAAGAGCCTTAGCACATGAGCTGGCGACATTTGTTTTGCACTTGTGCTTTGCAGTTAGCTAACGTGTTGACTGTGTTTGGTTGAACAGGGTGGTTTCTGGAAACGTCATGCTCAGGATGAGTTGCGCTTATCAGTAGTGGTTAGGCTGAATATAGAGTACAGTATGATATAAAAAAACAAAGATGCAAAACAGAAGTGTGATGATTAACTACTAACTAGCACCACCTGCTTGCCAAAATAATCAGTCAGTTAGAGCAAAATAATTTTATGTCCTTGTATTTTGTCAGCTAATGACTATCTTTGGTTTGCAGTTTGTTGAACTTTTAATGGTTAATTTTTCTGTCACAAATGTCTGAACTGAGGGTCGCTCATCATCAAGTTCTTGCTTCTTTCCCATGATTCTCTGAGGCCTCTCTGTGGTTGTGGTCACTTGCCAAGCACCCTTATCAGTTCCTGGTGACAATTCGGGTTGCCCTCTCTCCAGATAAGGAGGAAAGCCTGCACAAACCACATGTCTCTGTGTATTTGAAAACGGGTACAATTACAAAACAAAAAGGAATAGCACTTTTTAAGATAGTCGTGTTTGCAAAAGTAAAGGAAAAGCTGAATAATGGAGAAGAGAATGCAACAAATACCATACATCCAAAACAATTAATATTAGAGATGCATCAATATGGAATTTCAGAGCCATAAAAAAACGCAATAAAGTCTACATGTTTAGACTGACACATTTATTTTGCCAAAGGCCCACTTGTCCACATTTTTCTGGCAGAAAAGCGTTGGCATGGCCCTGAGGACGTGGAAGAAGTGAGTGTGTATGTGGGTTTTGATTGGCATTAGCAGGGTAGCTAACTTAAAGCAATGTTAACATAGGGTTGAAACATGAAGCAGGCGTTATTGTAAATGTATTTGTTATGTTTTTTTGAGGGGGGAAATGTAGACTAATTCACATTAGATTATACCTATAGTACTGATTGTACAAGTTATAGAAATAATGAGAATAACTTAATACCCTTTCACTTTCTGATGTTCTGCTAAGGCCCTTGGACTCCACTGTTAGACGCATAAACAAAGAGGAAAGTCAGTTTCAGTTTTTGGAATTTACAGGCAGAGAGCAATGGTAAATCCAGAAGACAGTGTATAAATCATTTCATTTTTAGTGTTTTTGTCTCCCATCTTTCTTGAAAGGATTGGTTTATAGTCATCACTCACGTCAGTCTTTTATCACTTGTATAAACCAAGTGGTAACCTGTTTCACCTTGGATGCCATATTGTAAAATTGAGGGAGACAGGGAGAGCTGTAAGTAAAATGATTTAACATAAGTTAAAAAGAGCATCCATCCACCTCACATGTTTGAGTGTCTTATTAAAGAGGTAAGGTGATGCCACTAGCTGGCAACGATTTGTTTTTGTCTTAGTCAGAAGTGCACTAGCTTTTCAGGAAAGTCTGCAGTGCTTACCACTGGAACAAGAACTGGGTCTGCCCATGAGTCACAGACACACACACACACAGGCACACACACATGCACACGCACACACACACACACACACACACACACACACACACACACACACACACTGAGGCCAGTAAGTGGTTGGTAAGTAAGTGCTACGTACAGTAAGTGATTATTTGTGAATGAGAGGTTTGAACTTTACCTTGTTAGATGCAAAAATTAGTAATGAACACATTTTACAAACAAAAGCATGTCTACAGCATGGTATGAACTGTTCAGGTTTGATTTTACTGCTTTATTTTGCATTGCCTGTGTGGGTGTGAGCACCTTTTATGGCTCTGAACTGGTAAACTTGACACAGTGCTCCTTTCCTCGAAGGCTTAACTGTATCTAGGTTACAAGCGCAACAGTTTCTAGGTTTATACAGCCTTGAAATACAACGAAAACAGTAAAAAAAAATAAAAATAAAATAAAATAAACACTAAATGAGTAGGGTCAAAATATTGTGTTTATTGAGCTGGTATCCAAGATTAGATAACATGTCTTTAAGCCTCAGGCAGCTGTGGATTTGTTGATCTCCATATCCAGATTTGTGTCTTGTACAAACTAGTTGTAAGATATGTTTGCATTCGTCAAGTTTAGATTTATGTTCACTGGTTGAAAGGGAATACCAATGTACCAAGAATGCACATAGTTTTGTTAATATGCCTGCCAATTTCCATATCTGTCTGTCTAACTGTTTGATTCAGGAAGATGAGGGTCAGAATTAGGCTTGGTTCTAAAGCTTTTTGCCTTGTGTGTGGCATACATTTTTCTGTAATACGGTAAAAAAATTTAAGTTGTTAATGCAGTTAGGAGGGAGAATATTAAAGTTTGATTTTGATTGACACTTTTATTATCATTCTCACATTATAACCCCTTAAAAAAAGAAGAATCTATTTCATTCTTGATCACATTATAAGCCCTAGGGGTATGACTTCTAAGTGGGTAATATGAACCAATAACCTACCACCGCACAAAGCTCCATTCTCAAATTTAATACTTAAAATTTTCTTGTTGGCCAATGTAGACAAGAAAATCTTTATTTTTACAGTTAGTTAGCATGTGACTCATGTTCTTTTTCTTCCCAAACAGCAGTGAATAACAGCAAAAGTAAATACAAGGAGTTAAGTTATCATTCAAATTAAATTTTGACTGATGTGTAAACTTAGCATCCCCTAAGCTGCTGCATGACCTGTTTCTGACAAGCGGTACAAAGTTAAAGTGGGGTCCTGCGCAGTGCTCACTCTACATAAAAGGCACTGAGGCTATATAACTACATTGCTTTCAGCTGCTTCATGGAGAACAACAAGGGCAAAACAGAGTCACCGATCTGTTTTAGCAGACAGACATAAGAACAGTATTGATTTTAACATCAGACTCTCAGCAAGAAAGCAAATAAGTAATTTATCGCAATGTTGAACTATTCCTTGAAGTATCATGATCTGTTTTTTTCCTGAATGTGAATTTGAAGCAACAGCAGATTGTATTTGTGTGTGTAATTGTGAGTGCACTTTTACTCTCTGGTCAGCGGGGAGTTTTGGCAGGAATGGCGAGGGACTGCTGCTGACGTAATCAGTACTACAGACAAGGTAGTGACACACATGTGTATACCCTAGTGTAGGGTTTTTCCCTTGTTTGTTTGGGATGACTGACACAGTGGCACAAATTGCTACTCTACAGCACGAGCATGTGCTCACAAATACACAGTTTTAATGACATCAGAAATAGGACCCTTTGGGTGTTAAATGCTTATGTCTGATCATCCTGACCTCTAGGATTGAAGTCTATGCTTTTGCTGTGTTGTCTTTGCCTGTCCTCACTATCCTGTCTGAAGTGATAAAAAATCCTGAAGGCTGTGTCTAGCCCTCTCAAGGTAATTGTTGTCGTGGCCAAAAAATAATCTTCTAGGTTTATTATGGCAGTTTCTAATAAAACTCAGGCTCCTGTACCATCCCCCTACAGTCTTGTACTGTGCCTCTCTCCACCTGGCAGGTACAGAAAGAAGATTTGACTCAGGAGCTGATATTTAACATTCATTTTTAGGTACAAATTAAAATTTCTTGCCTTGTGGTGTTGGGTTGTCATTTTTGACAATGCTTGTCACTCTAGATTAATTTCACAGCCCATTTTGTTTGTCAGTCACCCTCTAGTCTTTGATAAAGACTGCGGTACAGTGTGCATACAGATCTCTAGATGGCTATAAGTCTATATTATGGATTTGCTTTTTATTACACCTGCCAGATACTATTAAGGGGGCAGCAGTAGCATAGAGATTTAAGAAACAGACTCCACACTGGAAGACCAATGGCTTGTACTGGCTGTTAATGGAAAAAGTGAATGAGAAGCACTTTCCCTCCTCCTGGGAAAAAAAAGTGTGGAAACTTAGGTGCCCTTTGGGCTACAAACTCAGTGCTATGTTTTTGTATCAAAAGTGTAACTTTTGCTCAACTTCAGTAGGTGCCCACACTACTCCTGCATTTTAGGACCCCTAGATTGGAGATTTTGGAAAACACGGCAGACTTTGACCAGATTGAAAACTCTTGGGTTGCAGTGTAGTCTGGATTGGCAGAAACAATTACCCAGACTCTTAAGCTTACTTCATTATTGTGTCTATTATCATGACCGGGTCTTCCTAGTGTAACTAATAAGTGATGTTTTCTTCTGTTTTCTGTGTTACTTTTAGTAACAGTTCATGCTCGTTGTCTGTCCAACCACAGAAAATTTTGGTCTATGTTTTCCAAATAGCTTTTCTTTCTTTTTAATCTTTTGTGCAACTAAGAAACAATCCTCTGCTTTTTTTAACACGAGCACACCTGCTCAGTGTATGCCAATGGTCATGCGGCATGCATCTTTAGGTGTGTTAGTCAGGACAGAGATTATTTCTGAAATGGTGCTGAAATGCTTGTCTGGACAGAGATCAATTTAGCTTGAAAAGGCTGTTTTAAAATAAATACATAGTGGTGTGGGTGGAGCCCGAGTAGGACCATCATTTCTAACTGATCTAGCAGAGCTGCCATAGTGAGGCTGTGTTTTCTATGGGCACATGTCACATATAAATATGTTAAGAAGAGCAGTAAAGCAGGAAGCTTTCCAATCAATCGTCTTAAAAAGAAAATTAAAATAAAAAATGTCCATAAATATTTCTGTTTCTGCAGTGGTTGCATATTGAGATATGAATGTAAGGCCAAAGTGTGAAGATGGTAATGCATTAAATTTACATTTCTCTCATCCTACTTTCCTGTCTGGACCCATCTAGTGACCCCTTTTTATCCTCTTATTTACATGCACGCAATCGCACGTTAACACAGCTTAAAAGTTTCATCGCAGTAAAGATGGCCCGGCTTATCTCTGAGTCTATTTTTAGTAACACACACATAAGATATGCACACGTGCATGCATGGCACACAAACAATCATTATTTTTGTCTCCTGTGTTGATTCTCCTCTTCACGATTGAACGGTTTGTTGCCGTGTGTCGTGCGGCTAAAAATGGAGCACGGGATGAGTGCATGCATGACACAACCGCTGCCTCTTTTAAACACTGGCCAGTGTGATACGAGCATGAGCCTCATCCAGGGTGATTTCAAGCATTATTGTCACGTTTGTCCACTGTACACTTGTGCTGACATGTTGTTTCTATCCTACAAAACTAAATTACAAAATTGTGGCAGATTGCAAAATGCACTTGAGTGGCGTGTTCCTACAATGCCGCACCCTCTCTCCCTGACTAAACCTGCTGAAAAGACATGAGGTCCCTGCCAGCCAGACAGTTAGTCAGTTCTGTCTTCCCATGTGCCACCAACTTGGCTAAACATGACAGTCCATCTCAGGACAAATCTAGGGGGTCTCTTGTGCAACAACCGACCCTTTACGCACACAAGCTCCGCTTTGTCCTTAAGCAAATGGGGTGCAGCACCCATCTCGTCTCACCGCACCCATCCAAAAACAAACACCTAATCATGGCCTTTATACAGGGTGGATGTCCTGGTGTATTAGAAAAGCTCTGTTTTTAATTGGTATAGGACAGAAACAGCAGAGAGGGAACATGAGTTAATGAAAGGAACGGGACACATCTTTTGTCCCCTTGTCTTTTGTCTCGTCCCAGCTGAGAAACTGGATACACTGTGTTCTGCCAACGAGCTGTCAGTGGCAATTATGGTTTACACTGCTGCCTCAGAGCCCTATCCTTGTGCCTTTTGACATTGTGCTCCACAGTGCTTGACAGAAAACATTGATGTCTGGCCTGGGCATCAAGAAATACTACCGTTATGCAAGCGAATGAGAGTATGATCATTACTAGGACTTGAAGCATACAAATGCTTGGAAAAGTGAAATAGACCAAATGTTAAATGGCGCACCTGTTACTCTGCAAGCATAGTAGCTGCAGAGCAACTGTCATCTCACATATTGTGGGTGTTTGTTTTTGAAAGGCATTAGGCTCAGCTACCGCGGCTTTACAGTTGCATCACAAATCTCCTAGCAACCATGTGTGGCACCATCATGGACGTCCTTAAAGAACTGACTGTGTAAAAAGGATGTCTAAATACATAAATACCACTCTGCTTAAAGGGGAAAGTGTATATGAAAGTGGTATGTATGTAATGCAGATATGCAGCTACCTATTTTCTGTACCTGCAGTGCATCCCAGAATGTTCATCTCAGAATGCATTGGGCTAAGATCAGGGAAACACCTTTGACAGCTCGACTCATATGGAAATGCAGCTTTTTTAGTACTGATGTCCTTGAGTTTTTGGTCTCCAGAATGGCGGCTTAGAGGTGTGTCTCAACTTGGAGGTGGAATCTCTTTGATTCCTATTTTAAAGGCTATGATGCAATTATAAAAACAAATATAGATGCATCTTGACTCGATGAACCAGTTTTTTCTATTTTTATTAATGACTTTAGATAAAAATATTTTTTAAGTTAGCAGTATTAATTTATACAGTAATTAATTAGAAAGCATCTTACATCTCCTGCCATGTATTTAAGGATTTTTTCCCCCTTACTCCAAGTTACAACACCCTCTCTATAGTGTTGTGTTATTGACTAATTATGTTGCAAGGTTCCTGTCAACATGCATCATATTGAGAACCAAGAAATTAGGATTTAGATGCAGGAAAGGGTCAGAAATCTAATTATCAAGGTACCACCTCCGGTTAGCCAGCCATACCTAACCTGCTACATGGATATTTAAAGTGCGATCAAACAAACCAAAAGCATAGCCTTTAGAGCAGGTTTTTATCTTATGCCCTTAATTTGCAGTGTTTAAATTATAAATGAGCTAATAAACCTCATAGAAATATGTGTCCAATAGTCACAGTTATATTCAGTATGTAATATGACCTGCAGATTTAATGCAGGCACTGCAACACTTTGTGTCTGTGGCTTTAGACTCCTGTGCTTGTTAGTTGAAGATAGATCAATCCATTTCTAGCCCCAGCATCTCTGCAGTTGTAATTTTGGTCACATTATCGGTCTACTGACCACATGAAATTATTGTGTTTTAGAGGTGAAACAGACTATTACCAATTCCTAACTTGGTTGTCATTTCCTATCAAATGACAGGATTCACTTAGAAGCTTGAAGAAACACTTAGACAACACGCCAAATAGCATTACTGCTCTGTTTTTCCAACTCTACCAGCATGAAATGAGGGTCAGATGGTTGTTTCCGACAGTTCAAGGGATGCAAACTGGTGGCAGCACACACAGGGGTCACCCATTCTCTTTTATCAGTAGCCATGACGTCAGCTGGTGCCCTCGGGAAGCAAATTTGCGACCCAAAGGAAAAAGCTCTTCAAGGAGAGGCGTGTTTGATTAATCGTATTGTTCCTGTCTGGTTCACCTTGCTCACTGGAGTCACCCTGGACAAGGCAGCCAGAACGGAAGTGCACTGAATGTAATGAGGCTGGAGCATCCTTCCTCTATTCCTCTCTGTCACTGTCTCTCTTTGTAAACGCAACAGAGGCACAGACAGACATCTCATTTCTCCTACATAACAATGGCCTCTGTCAGCATACGGTATGCAGACCAGGGTCAAGCTTGCCTGTTGTAACAAAACTACATATATGCAATGCAGAAAACAAAGCTCTTCACCATCCGGTTAGTTTATTACTACTGCACCCCTCCCCGTTTACAGCGCAGATCATAACATGCTTGTTTTTCGACGAGCGGTAGCTGCATTAGCTTGAGTTGACTGACTCTCCGCCTGAGGCTAGCCGAGGCTATTTATAGCTCCGCGTCTCCCGATGCTTGCCCAGTGGGACCAAGAAGAGAGGAGAGAAAGAAAGAAGGAGAAGAGGGGAGGGAGGAAAGAGGGAGCTGGAGGGAGGAGGGGGGCTGCTGGGTAACTAGGCTACATTCAAGATTGATGGACTCTGTTGCCAAGGTATAGGGCACTTCTCCTCCGCAAGTGCATGGTGGTTGTGTATGTGGTTTGTAGCTTCCTTACGTGGCTTCTCCCTGTTGGATGTTTGTGTTTGTACACACCTCTGCTCCCTCCACGTGCATCTCAGGTATCAGCTGTGTGGTTGAGACTGAAAGCTTATACACTTTGACTAACTAACCACAGTCAGAGATATATGTCTCTCTAATTCCCCACACTTAAGTCAGAAATGTAAAGCTGCTGCTGGCACTTTGTACAAAAACTGGCATAGAATTACTCACAGCCACAGGTGTCATCACACACAGATGCACCTCATTTTCATTGCAAAATCAGGCAGTGTGTGTTTGTCATTTGAATAGGCTCGTCAAAAGATATCAACTATCACCACTGTGTATCTGTTTGTTTTAGAGAGGCTTGACCACCTGTCTGCTCTTTCAATATTTCCTCACCTTTTGCATGAAATCTGACACAGTGCGTATGTATGAGACCGCAGATTTAACCTGTGTCTCGCAAAAGTTTGGCATTTGAATAGCACCTGTTTTGCAGATTTTGCTTTTTCTTTTTCATAAGACATCAGGCAGCAATATCTGCCCCTAGTGAGAAGACTTTCAGCAAATAAACACATATGTGTTGAGTTTCACTTGAACAGGACCAAACGTGTTGTTCAAGGTCCACACCCAAGTCCACACAGGGATTGGTGCATCAGGGATGTAGCCATTCATGCAAGGTGGTGCGAGACGAATACACACATATAATCAGTGTGCAATGCATCCTCCAGCTTCATGGCTAATTAAGTGTGTGTGTGTGTGTGTGAGTCTGTGTATGTGTCTGTGTGTCTGTGTGTATGTGCCAGTCTGGTCCAGAGAGAATTCCAGAAATAGATCATGCACAGTGAGACGCTTGCCTGTTTTCCTCTCTTTTATTCTTCCAAAGGGATTTTACATGGCTTTTCATCTCCCATCCAAAGAAATAATTGCATTTTTGCACGCCTCAGATGTCTGAGAATATATATGGATCAGGTGCTTATGATTACCAAAAATGCTTAACATATTTGCTGCTTGAAAGTTTAACAGACCCTCATGACCACACTGTATTTCAGCAGAAATGTGAACTCAAAGGTAAAAAGTAAAAACATTCCCTTTTTATTTTTTAATTTATTAAAAAGTTATCTAACATTAATTATTTTTTGTTGAAAAGATATGTAAACTTTTGCATATAAGACCTAACTCGACCTGGCATAATGTTTCTGTAGCTGTTAATCAGTCTCACAAATGCTAAATCGGATCATAGTTGATTTGCCTGTGTTGAATCTTGATAGTGGTACAAATATGTCATGAAATATAACTAATCTAATAAGATAATATATACTGTTTTTCTGCAATTTTTAGTTTTTGTAAGTGACTGATTTAAAAGAAGTTGCTTTCATATTGATAGAAATCTCGTAGGTGACTTTGGGCATTTTCAGTTGTGTAAAAATGACACTCAGCATGCTTATCAGCATAGAAATCATTGTGATGTTTTTAAAACTTTGAAATATCTGCTCCCCTCCCATTAATACTTCGCAGAGCAACTCCAGTCTCTTTGCCTATTGATGCTTCAGTGCTGATAGGTTACTGCTCATGACATGTAACCAGTCAGAAAGTGCTGTGTGGGGGAAATTTAGCAAGACAACAGAGTGGTGACCACAGACGGAGTGGTGACTATATGAAAGCCAAAGTTCACAATTAGTTTTAACCTTAACCCCTTTTTCTAATCTGAGTATAATCTGTTTCATGACTTGAAACTGTGAGTTCTGTAATCCATTGTATCTCCAAGTCCCAGTCATTGACCTAAAAGACATTTTGGGCTTTTCCTCTTTACAAAATGGCCTTGCAGTCATGTTGGTGGGCTTCCTTGCATGAACTTTCCTCTTCACGTTTTCCACATTTTTATGTGACTAATGTCTCGACTTTGACCCTGCTATTCAACAACGTTTACTTTTTTTGCTTCAACCACTCTTGGACTGACCTGTGTGTTAAGGGTCATCGTCTTGCTGCATGATCCTCTTTTGTTGAGCTTTAGTTTATAAATGGATACTCTGTCATTGCAGTGCAGCATTTGCTGTTACAAACCAGACTATATATTTGCATCAGATTGCAAAAACTATGTTACTGCCCTCACCAAGCTTCATAGTCAGGATGACAATTATAAGTCAGATTTTTTTGTATTTTGTATTTGTTAATTGATCCTCTGTGTCTAGTTGTAGGACTTGAATGAAGATGTGATGACATCTTAGGTCACATTTATTTAGAAAATTAAACAGGTTATCAATCACAAAATATATATATATGAATAGTCATAGATTTGTGCTATCGTGATGGATGTCAATTCCATCTTCTTCTTTTTGCACCGTTTTGTTGTTTTTCCTCCTTCGCATCAGCCTCCTCGCCTCCCTCTCCTCTCCTCTCCCCTCCTTACCTCTGTCTTCCCCCTCTCCTCTCCCCCATGCATCCTCCTCCCCTCCTCCACCACCCCCTCTCTGTCGCTCTGCTTTTTATAGCCATGTCTTCCCAGGGCTCGGCAGCTACAAAAGCCTTTTCATGTTGCCACTATAATTACAGCCTACACACTTGCACACACACACCCACGAACACGCATGCATACATGCACAAACGAAGGAAAGGAGCGCAGCAACAGCACTGTGTCTTTGTGTCTGCGTGTGTGTGCGTTATGCGTGCGTGCTCCGCATGTGCTGTTATACACAAAAGGGTGAGCTATTTTTACCTCTCTCCGTCCCTCTCCTCCTCTCCACCCCCCACCCCCTTCATCCCTCTCTGCTGCTGCTGCCAGCCACATTTGCTATGCTGAGCACAGGCAGTATCAGTCGAGCCCCAACATCCCTCCTCTCGCACACTGAAATCACACACAAGCACACACGAGCTGTTGAAGGCTGCTCCCTCGGCATTCCTCAGATTTGAGCTTATTTTAGAGCACCTCTGCAGCCGAGCATCTCTATAAATTCACAGCTCGCGCTCTTTTGCTGGTCATGGATCAGGCGGTCGCTCAGGTGGCAATAGCGATGCCGCGGCATGTGCTCATAGCTTTGCAGATGACCTGAAACCTGCTCGCTGGGACTGTGGTCTTAACTGCCTGATTAGCAGATTTGTTGCTGAAATCTTGTCTCAATGTTGCGGACAATATTTGAAGCAGAGTGTGCTATCTCTCCCACAGAGGGGATCCTGGGAAAGGAGCAGCCGCTAGAGGTTCTGAAGACATCGGCGCTCAACCACATCCCAACAGGTTGGACACTCTGTGTGTTATTGTTTGTGTGTCTGTATGTGTGTCTGTGTGTGTGTGCATGAGCTTCTGTACACGAAAGCCTGTGTGTGTGTGTGCACCTACGTGACTTCACTATTAACCACATCCTGTGTGACTTTGCATGCATAGGTGTTCCTCTGATGTGTCCGACTGTCCTGATTGTTTCAGTCCATTTACTTAAGCATCCTCACTTCAAAGATATGTCCTGTGTCTATGTTGCAGCACTGTGACAGTATTTTTTTTTTTTTGAACAAATGTGGTTTCTCTAATTTATAGCTGATGGGTTTATGTAAGTATGAAGAACAGTCCATGCTTTCTCTCCTGTACGTTATGTTGATGCAGTCATCTCACAGTGCCATTTTGTTGAATGAAAATACTGTTGCCCCGAATGTAGGCGCTCTGCTTGTGAGCTGATGTGAAATTGTTAGCTCTCAAGAGGAACAGCAGCCAAAAATACACAGCACAACAAACAACTGTGTATGTTGGTGATGTGTTTGTTTGCAAGTTCCTGAGTCAGTTTGGTTGTCCCAAAGAAACCTTTTTAAACCGAAAATGTTGAAAAAAAACGCAAGGTTTTCTGCTCTGAATCTCTGCCGCAAGTCATCAATGTCCTTTGTGGTAAAACACAGTCAAAACACCAGTAAGTGTTGTACTTAATTTACAACAGCTCTCTCTACCTCCAGTGATTGTGAAGGAGGATGAAGCAGTATAGAGGGATACGGAGAGTACAGAAATAAAAGGGGCACAGATGGAGATGAGGTAATCTGAGGCAGAAATGAATCTGAAGTATTATATACATAATGCATTATCTAATTCCATAATGAAGAAGCTTAAACTGTTCTCTGCATTTCATTTCTCACCGCAGAGTACAATTTGGATTCCCCCCTTCTTAAGATAATGAAAATAGCAAGAGCGTGATTCATAATTTACTCCCCATGCTGCTCTTTAGCTTTATGTTTCTTTGATTTCACGAAGCAGCAGTTAGCAGGTAGGTGAGCTCAGCCAGCCTGTTGCTTTGGGAAGAACAAATAAATAACACTTCCACTTCACTTTGACTTAAAGTATCTTTCTCCTGTCCCAGATCTTTCTGAAGCTGCACATGTGCTCTTGTGTTGTTGTTAGGGTTATTTTCTGCATGCCTCCGGCTAAGCTGATAAAATATTGAAATTCACTGGTGTGACTTCATGAGATATTCTTGAAATCTGTTGTCTTGGATACGGAGCTGCTGGGACCTCCATGTTGGTAGCGTGTGTGACCCGGACAGTTTGGATTGGCCCCGAGGATGAGGAGATTACACCTGTCTAAGAGAATTTGTGTTGCACTCTGCAGCATCAGTTTCCTCACAGAAAATGCAATTGCTGCATCATAAAAGGCTTTGTCATCTAGCCTAATCTAACCTCATCAGATCCTGGTCAGTAGGAAGTTCCTAATTTCCCCTAATTTCCCTGATGATTAAGCTGAAATTGACTAGTTCACTATTCAAAAAGGAAGAAAACAGTCACAATTTAGCACAGTTTAATCACTGACGTCAAACAGCCAAATCATTTAAGTGCCACTGAATTATGTGGCACTGCACATTGTAACCATTGCATATTCTTTTAAATGTATACTAAATTAAAATATCAATAAGTTGTTAAATAATTTCGATACCAACTAGCAAGCTCAGCTCTGCTAAAAAGACTAGCTGACTTATCCCTACCTGATGAATGCAATAAAATGCTCAACATGCAGCCTTTTTTCTTCACTCAGACATCAAAGTTGTGCTGGTTGTTTTAATTGACTTTGCTCTCTGACATGCTGAAGGTTTTTGAGCTTTTATTGGACCTGATGGCAGTGAAGCAGAAGCTTTAATGTGTGTTTTTTGAGCTAGTGCTGAAATGTCAATCAACATTAAACTGACAAATATTTTGGTCAACTATCTGTTGAATATTAATTTACTTCAAGTCTATTCGATAATGATCTTGATTAGTTGATTATTTGGTGTAAAAAAATGTGTTTTCTGGAGTCCAAGAGCTTTGTAGTGAGTTTATAGAATATGAAAACTGTGTAAAAAAAATACAAAAACGCAAAACTAATAGATATTTAATTTCTAATCATGTGTGAGACAGAAAAGCAAATCCTCACAAGTGACTAGCTTGAAAAGGGAATATTTAAAACTTTAGTTATGAACTGAAAACAGATAGATTAATGATGAAAATAACCATTAATTTTGGCCATAAACTGTTTTGGTATAAAGATGAGACATGATCATCTTTCCTGTTTGAGCTGACTTGGTCACCTGTAAACATAGCATTCCAAGATTGGAAATGGTGCAACTAGTTCCTGGTTACAAGGCTCATACGCAGAATATCCTCGTGGAACTGAACACGTTCCTGCACGTACTGCACCTCAACCTTCACACGTCACCCCCCTCTACGACTCACGTGTTATGTCTCTGCCTCGTCTTCACCGATCTTTTTCCTCTTAAGCTGCTGTGCTGCAGACCGTTGTCTGATGTCACTGAGACAGCGACAAGTCGGAGCTCGCTTTTTGGCAGAACAAAACTCGCTGCACCTTGACACGTCCCTCCGTCACACCCTCCCTGTTCCTTTCCCTACCCTGTCAGAGTTCTGTCTTGTTTTTCAAGAGGTCACTGTGCTATTTTGGCAATCAGTCTTCGCTGCAGGTTTATAACCAGAAAGCTCTTGTCATCTTCAGGAGTTGGAGCTTGCATGAAGGTGAATGCAGAGCAACTGAGAAAGTTAGAAGAAGAAAGCAATGTAGGCCGATGCTCACCAAACCCTCTGTCAGAGATCAATCAGTAAGCAGACCACAGCTATTTCCCCCAGTCCACAGATGTTCTACTTGTTGCCCCTGCTGCTTAATTCACTATAAAACCCTGTGCAGAATATCTCCTATTCTTTGTCATCTCTTTGCATGGTTAAAAAAAAGGATCACTTTAGTGAGGCCCCTCTCAACAGCTCTGTGCAGCTCAGTATGACATCTATTAAGCCTAACGAGTGTTGAGCTCAGGCAGCCAGACCGTGGGATATACACTCGGCGAACCGAGTCTCAAATCAGAGACGCCAGCCCTCTGTATTGTCTGGTATAAATAGATCTGCAATTGGAGCCAGAAGAGTTGTGGAGTGCGCCCGAGGGGTTGTAAACAGATTGTGATTTGTTGCGAGGAGATGGAGGAAAGAAAGGTTGGAGGAAGCGACTGAGCAGAGGAGGACGCAGAGCAGGGCCGGGGATAGGGCAAGAAGAGTACGGAGGGTAGTACGGTGGGAAACCTGCTATAAGGTAAGGTGTTCAAGGAGTACAGAGTCAGATAAAGGTGAAATAATGTGTAATGTCTGTCATAATGCCACAAAAGCACAGTGGCGGAGAGACATTCCTGCTCTGAGATGTTTAAAAATGTTGTAGAGATTCCCTTTCATGCTTAAAAAAATGTTGAATATCAAACTTAAAGATACTTTTGAATGCTCAAAGGACAGAGGAGAAGAGGAGCAGAAATGTTAGGTCTTCTCTGTTTTCCTTCAGGCTTCAAATTCTAAAGAAAACCTGAGAGAAATTAGGTCTGACAAACTTGAATTAAACAGAAATCTTTGTTCCATGCAAGGTTGTCAGTTGTGTAAGACTCCTGGAAGCTCCTGTGGTCTGCAGCACGTTTGCCTTTGTTTTGGTGTTCTCTGAGTGCCCTCATATTGTCTTCTATCTGACACAAATCAGTAAACTAAGGTACGTGTTTGACGTCACTCCTTATATACAAGGATGTGCTGATATCAAAGTTTATCTTCCTCGAAAGGTAGCCAGGTTAGTCTGATAGGATTCTCATTGGCAATAACTGTTTTTATAATCTTCCTGTACACCGTCATTTTACCGAGTAGTTAAGATTTGATAGTGTGTGTTTTTGACCAAAGGGGCAACGTGGCTGAAAAAATTAAGTCAACATGGAAGTGCTGAAAGCTGCAGTTCCTCAAATGTCCACTTGAGGCTTGAATCAATACTCACAGAGCCCCATATTAAATCGCCCACCTTTACAGCAGAGATAAACATGTTCACAGCCTGGCACAAAAAAAACAAAACAGTTCTGGTCTCTTTAGGTAATTTACCTGTTCATGACTGATGTATACGTGGTAATTCTTTTACAACTCACTAAATTAATTTATATTAAGTCTTAGAGGTATGCATAATTAAGGGTGTGGTCACTTTGAGTGACAGCAAGCCCAGAGAACTGTCTCATTTTTGAAAATGGAACTTGTACAAATTTTTTTGCACTTTTGTTTGAAAAGACACTTAAATGTTTTTATTTTGTTTGTTTGACTACCTTATTTAACAGCTGAAATATGCAAAAATTTGGAGAGAACGAGGGACTAGAAAGGTTGTTGGATCAGATTGCACCGGCACTGCTGCTCAGGCCATGTAGCCATGTGGCAGGAGAGTCAAGAAAAGGATAAAAACACTAAACTAATGAATAAAACATGATTTTTCAAAACAAAGTCAAAGAAATGACAATGAGAAACATAAAATAAAGAGAAGAGTTAATCAGCAGCACAAAAGCAGAAACCTCCTTGATCCCTCCTGTATAGATCCAGATATGCACAAGCATGTACACACATAGAAATAAACAAAAATTTAACAGCAAGATAACAAAATAAATGATTTTTACAAATATCTGTAATAAAAAAAAAAAAACTACAGTAGCATAGTCTAGGATTGCCAAGAAAAACAATAATAAGGAGTTGTTAAATGCAAATCCCTAATTTTATTATGATCCTCCAGTGTTTAAATATGGGGGGAGCCTCCCTGCAGAGAAAGTCCTTACTCGGCTTCACCTGAAACCATTTTGTGGTTATATTTGTTTGGGAAATGCAGGCAAATTCCAGGCCAGGAATTCAAGCACACACTATTAAAACCGCATGAGTGAGAGAAAGAGAGAGATGGTTATTATAAGGGGAGGATGGGGGGAAGCCAAAGGGGACAAATGGGACGCCTGCAAGTGTGTGGGAGATATTTGATGCACTACAACCAGCGAGGAGGGTTTTCCTTGGCTGAAGAAGCAAGGAGAGCAGGTCGAGCGGGAGAAAGAGCAGAGAGGGTAAGGAGAGAGAGAAAGTGAGAGTGCTGTGTGTGGGTCTGTATGTGTGTCTGTGTATGTGTGTGTGTGTGTGACGTTGGTTCCTGGAAAAGCAGAGGGCTGCAGAATAAACAGGCTGCATGCCTGAGACTGCCCTGTGATGTCACCACTGGGCAAACGAGGGACGATGGGAGGAGAAAGAGAGGGAGAGAGAGAGAGGAGAGAGAGAGAAGAGACACGCCCATCAGGTTAATAGAAGAGGGAATGAACGAAGAGCAAAAAGTGACAGAGGTGGAGAGCAAGAGGAGAAGTCAGATGAGCACGAACGGAGCATACTGTCATTCTCTGTAATACACTGAAGAAGAAGGGAGGAGGTGGAGGTGCAGTGATAAGGAGGAGAGGACGAAGAGAGGAGGCTGCTGAAAAGAGGAGGAGGAGGAGAGCACTGATGGGTACGTTTAAAGACATCACTGATTCCCACCTCTCTGTATCTCTCTGCATCACCCTCTTTTGAGTAGTGAGCAATTAGCACTGCCGGTGTGATAGAGATGCCTTATGAGGTCTGTTTGTGCATGTGTGTGCGTCACCATCAATAAGTGTGCAAAGCTGTTTGTGTCTTGAGAGGGGACTCAATATCCGTAGAGGAACATTTTGTACGTGGGGAGTGTGTGTGCATGTGTTTGTGTGTATGAGTAATGGATTTGCATTAGCCAAGAACGTAGCTGCATTGCTTTGACAAGTGCAGTTTTCAGTTACAATCACGTCTCTCCTGTGCTGTCTTTCTTTCCTTTTCTAAAGAATCTGACAGACAGTAATTGGCTCACTCCAGTACTTGCTGAAACTAATTTAAGAAGAGTAAAAATGGCAAAATCACAGGCAAAAATCAGGGCCTTTTTTTTGTTTTTTTACCTGGACGTCCGGTCACAGTGCATGTTTATCTTTGACGTCAGCCTGCATTTGACCCTGAAGACTTAATATGGAGTCCCTGCTGCCTTCAGCATTCAGCCTCCCTCGTAGTCAGGATCTCAAACTGCCAAGTGACTCATACATGTCCAGGTACAATAGTGACATAACTGCAAGAAGCACTTTTAAATGAAAAAAAAAAAAGTTCCTTGTAATATTGATATTCAGATCCAATGTAAAAACCCTCCTCTCTTGTCTTGATTCAAATGCAAACTTTGACTACAGAATAATTCAGGATTGAAGCTAGTCTTTACTAACAAGACCCCTCTTTTATTCTTTGCTGCTCTTATCAACTGCCAAAATGTAACCACTGTCACTTCTGAAACAAGCAAGGGCCAAGGGAAGAGAGAGAGAACAGCCAAAAAGGAGGGCGCTGCAGCACATAATTAAATACTGGGTACCTTGTTAGTCAGATTCACAAATGGCAAAAAAGCTTTCAGCTTCTTTTTATGTACAGAAATTATTAATGGAAGAGCAATCGAAGGGATTTTATGACGGGGAAGTGTCGAACCTCATGTACTGCAGCTTAAAACAAATAATCAAATTTTCACTTTGGACACGCTGTAAGCAGATTACAAGTGTGTGCTCACTCCTGACTCATATGTTGTTGTCATTCCCCTCATGACGGCAGTCCTTAAGGACCTGTTACATGTTGTTGCTCTGTTCTCTGATGGCATTGCTGATAATGGCCGTAGGGTTTTTTTTCACCTGCTGCATGTAATAGAAAAGAGGAAGTTTTTAAACGTACATGTGGCTTTGGTGGCAAGTGAAGCTTGATCGGATGCATGACTGCACTTTCACTAATGATGATGATCAGGAGAAGAAAAATACTCCCTTCATTTTTCAATTGTAGCTCATCTACAAAATGATGTATGATGAGAATTTGGTATTATAGTTATATTTATGTTTGCCTAAAATGTATCCATAATGTTTAAAAAATGAAATCCAAGATTTAAAAACTTTATTTACAAATCTGTGTCATGCTCAGGGCTGCCCCATGAAAAAGTTGAAGCAACAGAAGGAAACCCCTCTGTCAGCTGGGACTTTTTCAGTGAAGGAGTGGAGGGTTTTTTCTTTTATTTTTGTCTGTCAGTGTGCATTACTTTGTAAGGACAGAGCAGGTAAAAGCTTTAAAAAATACACAGGGAAAAAGTTTCGTTTGGAAAGGGAAAAAATTTTTGGTGCAACAGAAAAAAAAATCCATGTGACTATGTGTTGGTAGTTAACTGATGAGGGAAGCTGAAACTTAAAGGAAAGTTGTTGGTACACAAGTTTGGCTCTTGTTTTTCTGCTGCATCATTGTACTTAAAGAAGTGAAGGAACAACAGCATGACAGGTTGTAAACTTGTAAAGTTTACAACCTGTCAAATCCCAATTTCACCTTTTGCACCAGAATGGCCAGAGCCGGCCGAGCTCACTGTGCTGGAGGAGGACACTCTTCTTTGACTTTTCTTTTCTGACTGTGTGGAAATCCGATGTCTTTGCATCACAGACAGTGAAGAAAGGCATTAGAGCATCTAACAGGTAAAATATTGCACCTATGTTTGCTGTTTCAGGAGTTTAGCGTGGGTTGGGAATGTAAAGAAAACTAAGGAATGGTTCATTCTCATTTAATGACTTAATCTGATTCAAAAACAACAAAACTTCTGAGCTGAGTATAGACTTTTCACAATATTATGACTTAATAGTCAAAAATAAGTGGTTTGCTGTGTTGTTTCAACGTAGCACTTTATTGCTCATCATTCACAATTAAATAGCTTGCAGCATGAATCAGAGTTGATGATTTTTGACGGTGGCTGCTAGTTTATCAACCGGTACCAGGATGTTGTCTTGATTGTCAAGATGAAATCTGAAATCCTTGAAAGCAAGATTTCTATTTCTAATGTGTGTATTTTTTGTCAGATGTCCATTAAGTTAGTTTGTTATTGCAATCCTGAGGGGCTATCTAACAAGTGTTGATCATTCTAAAGGTATTTTCAGTCTTCGATTGAGTTCAAGTGTGAAATCCTCAAAAAAAATAAAATCATAAGAAATCTCTCCAGGTTTTAAGTGTACGTGCTTCAAATTGGTGAAGCCCAAGTGTGAATTTGCCACTGGATAACGCTTGCCGTGTATTTTCTGATGTTAAGTGTATCTTTTCATTTGTTTGGCCGCACATGTGGCTCTGTAACCCTGCTATTAAGTGTGCCAGTGATGGCGTGTTTACCTCTTTATTAGCACAAAGTTCCAGGCAAGTATCTCTGGCTCTCGCTGTGCTCTCTGTAAACATGTAGGTAAATAATCAGCCAATCGTCTCCTATTTATTCAGATTTAATAGGGAGGAAGCCGTGTGATTGGAAGGCTTCCTGTGCAGTGATTTGTGTGTGGCTAGTGCGGCTCAAGGCCTGAACCTCACGGGGTCAATGCGTTCTTTGTCAGATGTCACCAGGTTTCATGTGTAACTGCAGCATCAATCGTAGGTTGCAGCTGTGTGTGTGTGTGTGTGTGCAGCAGGATGTATGTATGTAAGGAAGAGATGTTGGGAAAAAGGACATCATTGTCCCCTTTTCATTGCTGCAAATCTCTTAACTGCAGTGCAAAGCTTTATTGATTCTTATAAGACGAATCTGTTATCTTTCACAAAGAGGTCAGGGGTCCGGGTGACCTATTGAAAAATGCTCCTTTAAATGGTTTCATTTCAGAAATGTTTCTTGTTAATTAATGCACTATATTCTTTCTTTAATTAACATAAATATCATGTAGGCAGTACAGATTGATTTCTTTTGAAAGACATTGAGGATTTGTCCCTTTTTCTTTGGAATGCTGGTCAAATAACAATCAGTACTTCTCAATTAAAGGCCTCTTTTATGTTGCCCATGGGTATTAAGGTGCTATATTTTCAGGTGAAACTCTCCGATATCTATCACTGATATCAGTGTTTGTGTGTTTAGCTAAGCCCATTGGCTCAATTTTGATAGTAGTTATAATTCTTTACCCTGATGCTGAATGTCAGTGGAAAATATACCTTGAAATATAAGTAATGTTACTCGTGCACACCATTGTCTTCATTGCAGCTTTGTATTTCCTTCAATATTGCAGAAAAGCTGGTAAAAATGGGAGAAATTATTAATTTAATCTCTAAGCCTTAAATCTCTTTCTAAACCCTTTGATGCTTCAAAATTGATTCTGATACTGAAGCTAGATAACACAGTTTGGTGCTAACAGGAACCTGTTTTTAATGCTCAATTCTGCATTCCAGAGCAAGCAGATGCATTAAATAACATTTTGTAGAGCTTAAATCCCATACAAAGACTCTTTGTCTTTTCTCACAGTTGTACTCATCAACTTTGCAAACACCAAGGTGCCCTGTAGGATCAGTGTAACAAGTGTCACACTGATCCTACAAAACATATTTTACATTTTATTTTGGAGCAAACATCTTAATCAAATGTTGTTAAAAGAACACAGACAAAGTCCACAAAGTGTCCTGTAGATTCACAGTTCTGTTTCAACATCTCTCCATCCCTCTTTCTCCCTGCAGTGGACATAAACTCGGCGCTGCCCCTGCGTCTCCCTCCAGCTGCCATCCCCATGGACCTGCGTGTGGACCATCACCAGCAACAACAGCAGCAGGTGTCCTCGCTCTCACCGCCTGGTCAGCAGTCGTCCGGCCCTGGGTCGCTGGGAGGGACGGGCCAGGCCAGCGGAGGCGGTGTGGTGGCAGCCTCGGTGCGGGAGCAGCAGCTGCAGCAGGAGCTGCTGACCCTGAAGCAGAAGCAGCAGATCCAACGACAAATCCTCATCGCAGAGTTTCAGCGGCAGCATGAGCAGCTGTCCCGCCAGCACGAGGCCCAGCTGCAGGAGCACATTAAGGTATGTCATTTACAACTCTGAAGAGTAACTGAAGTGCATTCATTGTATGTCATTTCTACTTATTCTCCACTGCAGTTTTGAAGCAGAGACTAAGGGTAAGGCGAAGATAGAGGGAACACTGAGAAATGATTCAGGTCCAGATTCTGGTTTATAGGTTTATCCAATATGTAAATGTCCTTCTCTTTGGTTTGACAAAATATTTTAAAAACTATTTTGCTTCAACCTTGAGAAACAGCTTGCATTTTTATGGAATTCATTTTAAATTATTCATGTGCATATAAAGCATATCAGCTTGCTTTAGAATTGAGTCTATTGAGTAAATTTTGCCTTTATTTTCAAGGAAAAATAGCAACATAAATCTTTAAAGCTGAGACCAACAGCAGCCAGCAATGCATATTAACAAAACACAATTTAAGCTGCACAAATAAAACCAGACTATGTTTTTATTTAACTCCTAGAAGAGGCAGCAAAAGGCCCAAACCTATTTAAAAAATCAATTTAAAACTTCAGGAAATAAAACAGTGGCAGCTCTTTATTTAGTCTGCGACAGGATTCTTCATTAACAGGCTATACTCACCAACAGAGAGCAGCTTATCGGCCTTAAATCTCCTGCCATGAGTAAAGAGGGAGCAGAGAACAAGGAGGCACTTTGGCTTCATTTACTTCAACTTTAGAAAGGAATAACAGTGATTTAAAGATGTGCCTAGACTCAAAAAATGTATGAAAGATGGACTTTTGTATCACTGGCAGTGTGTTATATAACTAAACCCTTGTGCACCAGACCTGTTGTAGCCTTACTTTAAATACCAGCATCCAGTGAAACATGCTGTGTTTAGAAGGAGCTTGTTTTAATATGAAAACTTGACTCCTTGAATGTTAAATAAATAAAACAACACTGGGAACCAGAATTGTGTTACATATGGAGCAGTACATGACATACAACATGTCAAGCTAGGATCGCACGCCTGTATCGTAGTGACCTGGAAATACAAAGTGAATCTAGATCAGCACGCCCACACTCTGAAGCTTTAATACACTGGGGCCCCTGAGAGCACCGGAGCGCTCCACTGGGGCTGAAATGTCGTATAAAAATATTCTAGTGTTTGTTCTGTTTTAGAATATTACAGCTGTAATATGAATTGTAATACACGCAGATACGGCTGAACTATTTCTTTTTTTTTTTTTCAGGACTTTGAATAAAACGTCTAAAAATGGATTGTGGGGGCAGGAGATTAGATTGCAAAGTGCAGGATTACATTAGTTTGAATGTAATGATTTCAATTCTTCATGTTCAACTTGATTCATACTGAAAGTCTTTTTTTTTTCAAATTTCTTCTATTGCTTTCTTTTTTCTTTGTTCTGTCCTCATACTTTTCCCTCTTTACTCTCTGTTGTCCTTTTTGTTTTTCCTCTCCTCAGTCTTAACTGTAGTCTAGTGTTTCTAACCCTCTCCTCCATTATTTATCCCATCTGCCTTGCTTCATTTTTTCTCTCTGGTGTTCGCTTCCTTCTGTGTTGTCTGTCTTTCTTCCTTATTTCATTCTCTGCCTTCTTTCCTTCTCATCTCTTTTCCTCGGTTTCTTACATCCTCTTCTCAATTTATACATCTTACCTGTCTCCCATTTTGTTTTCTTAATTTTTCTCTTCCTTTCGTACTGCCTCACTGTCTTTATTCTTTCCTCACGTCTCGCCTCTTCTCTTTTCTCCTTTCTGGTCTTCATTGTTTTTTCTTTTTTATCTCCTCTTCCTTAATGTCTTCCTGTCTCCGTTCTCAAATTTTTGTCTTTCCTACTGTCATCTTGTCTTTCTCTCTTTGTTTCTTTCATCCTTCTTTTGTCTAGCTCTTGCTTTCTAGTTTTTTCCTCCTTCTCTTTTCCCTGACTTGCCTTCTTGCCTTTCCTCTTTCAATACCGCCCTCTTGAACTCTTTTCTCCATGCTTTTCTCTTTCATTTCTTTAATGTGCTCCTCTTCATTTGTTCTTTTTAAGTTTCTTTTCTCTTCCTGTGTCCCTTTCTTCCTTTTATCTCCTTGCTTCATGTTTCTTACATTTCTTTTCTCTCTGTCTTTTTAAAAAAATCAACTAATTAACTTATAATAGTTTGGTGACCATCTGTAATGAAAAAGCCTTATGCAGAGGCTTCAGGTCGGGCACATTTCACATTGTGTTCCTCCTCTGCAGGCCAGTGGTATTTTTTGGACTGTAGTTTGTACTGTGGAAGCATTAACTTCTCTCTGATGGTCCATTTGTGATGTTGAGGGATGAGTGATGTTGTCTGAAGGGCCGTCTGGCCTGTGGTGGGGCAGCAGGACCACTCAGGTGGAGGCCAGTGACGCACAGCCTGAGCAGGGAGGCCCGGCCTCAATCAGCCCCATTCACAGCCCCTGTGTACACACAACCCCCTACACATACACACACACACGCACACACACACACACACACACACACACACACACACACAGAGGCTT
>JAQMCX010000041.1:3107843-3127858 GCA_029814765.1 Acanthurus leucopareius | reverse complement strand
ACACCCTACACATACACACACACACGCACACACACACACACACACACACACACACACACACACAGGCTTACAGGCATTAAAACATACACATCCTCTCAAATGACAGCAAACACTCAGTCACACGCATGCCCGGTTTGCTTTTACATTTCACACACATACATTTCTTGCATGTTGACTCTCATAAAGTGAGAGGTATCCTGAAGCTCTTCACAGTATTAGTCAAAAAAGGAAAGTCTGTGTGCACATCTCTGGTCTTCTGAGCCACAGGGGTTTGGGGTATGTGTGCATTTGTGTGTGCATGTGGGTGGGGAGGTTACTTTGAGCCTTCCCACCCACTCAATCCCTTATCCCCACCGTTGGTTTAAAAAAAAAAAAAAAAAAAGGATCGAGGCTCTGGGCTGGAATCAGGCCAGAGAGCCGATGCGCTTTTCTCACGAGCCCCGCCTCACCTTCCTCTCACCTTCAGCCACTAATTTATTCACAGACTTGTCTCAAACATTTGAGCTGCCCTCACAGTAAACACAAGCGCATGTCCTGGCTACTGAGCGCCTCTTTAGGGTTATTAAAAATGCCATCGCAAGTTGATTACACTTAGTAACTGTAAACTGATTTAATACTGCTGTTGCGTGTATTATGATGGGGGAAGAGGAGAGCAGAGTGTCGATCCTCTGGCACGTCAAAGAGAGGTCATTATTGAGCCGGCTGTGCAAGCACAGACAGCTTTCCTATTTATTGTATATTACAGGGACATTAAAGAGTAACTGTGACATTTGATCTGGTGCTTTAGGTATTAAGGCTCAGAAGAAGGTGAAAGCAGGCCTCAGTGTACATTTGTAGCATTTAATTGATGCTCTTATCCACAGTGAGTCACTGTGAGTTCTTGGTCTCATTCAAGGACACTTCAGTGGGACGAAGAGGTGTTTGTGAGCACATTTGGCTTTTATATCTGACCTTTTGGTTACAGGACATAATGTTGGTTTGTACCTTCTGAATGAAGGGCTGAGGAGGACAGAGTTATATATTTTAAGCATTTAATGGGTGCTCCTCTCTGCTTTTTTTAGAATGATGTGGAAGTGAATAGATTGGATTAAGTGTCTCGTGAA
Organism: Acanthurus leucopareius; assembly: GCA_029814765.1. Classification (NCBI taxonomy): domain Eukaryota; kingdom Metazoa; phylum Chordata; class Actinopteri; order Acanthuriformes; family Acanthuridae; genus Acanthurus; species Acanthurus leucopareius. The sequence continues at coordinate 3,126,755 of JAQMCX010000041.1, read as the reverse complement.
AGCCTCGTTTCCAGTTAAATTGTTTATGTTTATTTTAAGGTTTAAGCCTGTGTCTGGAGGTTTTTATAGAATTGCAAAGGTTTTATTTTATTGAAACAGCTGTCGAACTTAATTATTTTAGAAGTCAGCTGAAGCAGAGTGATATGCAAATAGATGTGGAAAAAATAGAAAGTAACACTGATTAATTTTAGAAATATTTATGCCATATTTAATATTTAATATTTATTTATACAGTAACAATGGTATATGGTATGACATTTTACAAGTATTATCTTCCACACACTCTTTCAAATTAAAGGCAGCAGGTATCAGATGCTGTTGATTGAGTTTACTTTACCTGATTCTGATGTTTCCTCTTGCAGCAGCAACAAGAGCTCCTGGCGTTAAAGCATCAGCAGGAGCTGCTGGAGCATCAAAGGAAGATGGAGAACCATCGTCTGGAGCAAGAGCTGGAGAAACAGCAAAGGGAGCAGAAACTGCAGCTGCTAAAGAACAAGGAGAGGGGTCAAGAGAGTAAGTTGCAGACACAGAACTGAAACAAGTGAGGATGCTGAGTAGAGCTTCTAGCCGAGCCGAGCTAAGTTTGTCCACCAGACATCCTTTGGAATCAATCAAACCTGTGTTTTTGCACGTATCTAGTTGGCCTACATATTTTCAAAAGTAAAAAAATTATACAAAACCACATTTCTAGTTTAAATTTGAAAATGCAACTCAGTCTGTCACCTAATTCAGACTGTAAGGTTGTTTTTTGTTTTCTCTCACCTTTAATGCAACACGTATTCACACATTAAGAGCAGCAACAAACATTGGAGGGAAGAAAACAAGAGAATCAAGGCTGTTTTCACACCTCATCTCTTCTTCAGAATTTCTGTACTAAATATTTCTCACAAGAAAAGATTTTGGAAAGACAGTTATAAAAAGGAACACCAACGACTCCAAGTTAGTAGCTTGTAAGAAGCATTCAGTTCTTGCTTACAATCCCTTCGTTTTAATATTTTAAGCAGTGTTGTCACAGAAAATTATGTTTTTCTTAAAACAAAGACATCCAGTCGCTTTAAAAACTCATTACTGACCAAAGATAAAAGTTAAGTTTCCAGTTTTGACAGTCAGCCTGTTTGCTCACATCTGCAGGCGTCTTAAACGCTTAGCAAGAACTCTTCATTCAAAACGCTTCAAGGTTGAAAGGACCGTTGAGATCAGTATTCACAGTGTGTGTTTGTTTGTCTCTGTACATGCTCGTGTGTGTTTGCATGTCTGTGTATTTCCATTTTACTTGGAGACCCGGTGTATTTACTGTGGTAAACGAGATGTATTAGCCGGTGGCCTTGGCGTGGACTAAGCCAAGTTATTACCACTGCCTGCTGGATGTCTCTCAACAGTTCATTGAAAGTGAGTGGACAGGAGTCCTTGAGAGCAGTTTACACACTATATGGAAAGTGGTCACAGATCGAGGCTTCATCCGTGTGAGTCGAGTGTGTGAGACAGAAGGATAGCTCAGTGTGTTGCTGTCACATGTTCATGTGTGAGTGCAGTTTTTAGTTGGTTTTTTTTAGAATTTTGTGGGCTTTTAATTTCTTTTTTCCAGCATTTTTGTTTTAAGAATCCTTAAGTTGTGAAGCCCAGGCTATAGGGTAATGCCCAGAGAGTGATAACCTTGAAGATTTTATAAACCTTAAGGCAATGTACTCAAATTGCATTTTTTGTCCACAGAGACAACATAGAGACGGAGAAACAGAGAAAGAACCCAATTCGTATTGGAGATGCTAAACCCCAGTGAAAATGTGGTGTATGTTGTTAAGAAATTTCTAAACTATTCTTTAACTTTTTGCAGATTGATTATCTGCCAGTAACTGATTAATAGACTAATCATTTAAGCACTAAATAGGGCCGTTACTTGATATTGTGCTGCAGTTATTAAGCTTGAACACAAGAAGACAATGAATTTAACAAGTCAACCATAATTGATTTGCATCTCTTATTTTCAAGTCAGTTCTGTTCATATTTTCATAATTTTTCCTCCTAAACTACAAGAGTAAAATTAGTCCTCACTGGGGAAACTGTTGCTATAACCTAAACCTAAATAATACCTGACACTTAAGACCAAGAAATGCAATAATGAAACAAAACCTTGCAGTTAATCAATGCAATGGGCCGTCTTGCTGCCACTGTTTATGTTGTTTATTGTACAATGCCCTCTGTTAATGATGCATCCTTAGTTACGATGTTTCCACTCAAAACTGAAAATGTTGGCTGGTTTGCCATGTAGCACAAATGTTCCAAGAAATCTGTACCAAACAGTTGCAAGAACCAGAGCTAATTTAGTAGAAAATAATTCAATAAACCAACAGGGCAGGGACCTTTGATGCATGTCTTTCTGCTATCTCTAAATCTCTTCTCCACTTTTGCTCCTTAGGTGCCGTAGCCAGCACTGAGGTGAAGATGCGGCTCCAGGAATTTGTCTTGAACAAGAAAAAGGCCCTGGCCCAACGGAGCCTCAACCAAGGAGGCCCCCTTAATGATGCCCCCTACTGGTACCGGTAAGGAAAAGTTGATAGTAGAAGTAAAGAAGCATCTAAATTTAACTCAGCTAACCTGTCCAGTGGTTTGCATTAAATAGTAAAGGAAAGACTTGATGGTGTCTTTTGACATCATCACTTGCCTCACACAGACAAGTCACTGCCACGGTTAAAACATATAGTTGTAAGCAGTGGAATACAGTTGAAAGTAAATGCAGATCCTCATAAGTATGGATACTAATTCTCTCTCTGACAACAGATGAATAATGTATTGGATTGTGTCTTAATCTGTCATCGGGCTTCCTTTCCTCCTTTGCCACACTATATGAGCCTTACTGAGAGATATATCTAGCAGGGTTTTAAACAAAGATAGGAATACACATGCACACTCACACGCATACACGTGAGAGCACGATATTGGAACCTGATGATAGGGGCTCTTACAGTGAAGGCTTGGCCTTGAATGTTTATTGTAGCTTCTCTAAAGCCATTTGCAGGTGTGTACATTTACTGTTTCCTCTTTATTCGTTTTGGTAGTCGTCTGTCAAATGCTGTCATTGTGTCTGTGAGCAATCGTGTACACTTTGCGTGACGGGAAATATGGTTATGCAAACCAAACGATTTAATATGCAAATAGACACGCCAATCCAATTTGTGTAAAAAAAAATCTGTCAGATTCTACTGCTGTGAATGCTATTTACTTTGTACTTTTGCAATTTTTTAATGAAATTCGGAAGTTGTAAGTTTTCTGAATTATATATTTTGAAAATATATAAATATATATCAATATATATATGTATAAATATATGTATATGTATATTTAATCTCTTTTAGTAATTACTGCTTAACTAATAGAAGAAATTATTGGCCTTCTTTAGCATTTGGGACAAAGCATTTATTAAATAATATTTATGAAGTTGATGCGATAAACATTGAATATATCTTTTTTGTACTGTTCATTGGGTACACGTCAAAAAGGATTACAAAAATATGATTTTTTAACTTAAGATTTTACACAGAGTTGCAAAATTTTTGGAATCAGACTAGCACAACAATATAAAAACATTATATGGTACAAATTTGATGCAATCAAGCTAAAAGTATAGAGGTATTATCAGAAAATTGTACTTAAGGTAACTACAAAATGAATAACTCAGCCCAAATGCCTCTTTTTCACAGTGTTATATGTATAATAGGATAATTATTACTGATACATTAATATGTGAGCAGTGTGTTAGTTGTAGATGGTTAGATTTTTAACAACTTTATAAAGTGTATGGAAGTTTAATTTGAAAAACATTATTATACATTTGCTTTGGTTTTGTCCCAAAATCCTTATTTTATACTAGTTTTTTAATTTAAAAGAACTTGTTTAAAATGAAATAAACAAATATAAAAAATTTTTAGACATCTGCAATGTTGACAAGTACAAGTATAAAGTACCATAAAATTTAGCAGGACTACTGTGAAACTGTACAGTACAATGAGAGATGTTGTAGTTTAGTAAATGTGCTTTGTTACATTCAATTTCTCCTGGTTGGTAACATCACCTTAGACAACCCTGAAGTATTATAACATTGTATTTGAGCTTTAAATCCACAAGATACAAACCTATAACCAAATAAATAGTTACATAATCTTAATGTTATCCAATGAAACACCCACAAGCGCTGACTTTGACCAGCTCACGTCAATACGAACTTTTTCTTTCTATATCCATCTCCACTCTTCTACTTCTTTTTCTCCATAATGTAAATTTTCTCCAGTCCTTGGACTCATCAGCCTCCATCAATTTTGGATGAGATGACTGTGTACATCCGCTTGTCAGGAACACACATTTGGTCTGAATCCAACTCGGCTTAACTTGCCTACAAACAGCACCTTATTCTGTAGGCAGTGAACAGATGGCAGCACATGTCTGCAAGCCTTGCCAGGGGATTTGCATGATGCGTTAATCATACAGATCTTTGACAGCCATGAAGTTACTGACTTTGTTTGGTTTCATTCAGTCCATTTATGTCCACTGAGTTATTAGCATTTGACTTTGTTTCACATGATCATGTGGTCATGGTAGCGCCTTTAACACTGTGTGTGTTTGTGTTTTTTTGTGTAGCAAAACCCAGCATAGCTCTCTGGACCAGAGCTCGCCTCCACAGACTGGTGTGTCCACCTACAACCACCCTGTGCTGGGTGTCTACAACCCCCGGGACGACTTCCCACTGCGAAAGACTGGTACATCACACACACATGCTTACACACTTAGTTTTGGCAGTGGAGCCTTTATTTCCAGTATGTATTTGGATATCAGTGTTCAGTGATATGGGAGAAGTGTTTTAATGGCTGTATTACAGTAAAATGATGTAATTTATCTAGACCAGATGTTTCTAGCTGTTCCTTTTTGCCTTTTATACAAATATGATCTTTTGGTCAAGTGTCGCCCAGCCCTAGCATACATACACACACAGAAATACACACAGTCTCATGTCTGGCATAATTTAGATAGCATCAGAGTTCTGCACTATTAATTACATCCACACAAGGTTGTTAGGATCTCCTAACATCCACCACAAATGAGTGTCAGACAAAATATAAAAGTAGGTGATCCAAACATTCCATAGTGTTTAGCACCTAATTTTTTATTAGTTTTTTTTTTTTTACATTTTCTTGTCTTCAGGAGTTGTTCAAAATCTTTTCAGTCTTGATTGTAGCACTTGGAGAGTTAATAATTTATCTATATCAAAATGACACATTTTGGCTTACATCAGAGAGAGTGGAGACTAATTTGTTCAGCCCAGCTTGGATCAGATTTGAGATTGTTTAAGATGGTCTTTGATGCTCAGCAGAACTCTGATACTTGCTGATGTACTATTGTGTATTTACAGACCTTTCTGCTGCCTCTAATTTCGTTGATAATTGCATATTAAAGCTAACTGGCCCTGACAGATCCTATTTTAGGGCTTTATCAGTTGTGAACATGTCTAGCAGTACAACAATTACTTTTAGTGTTCCACAGGGCTCTATTCTTGGCTCTATATTATTTTCAATCTGCTTGATACCTGTGAGTCAAGTAATTCACAACAGCAATATTTCTTTCCTCTGTTATGCTGATAATACACACAGTAAACCCATCAGACCAGTCCTCTGTTCACTCACTCATAACCTAAGAGATGTCAAATCTTGGACGTCCAATCATTTTTTGATGTTAATAGCAGATAAAACCTTAGGGCAAAAATAAATTGATTTGCTTCCTTTGGAATCATAGAGGAAAAAGTATTATGTTGTTTTTCCATTACACACAACTTAATTTATGTCTTTTGCTGTTCCCCTGTTTTCACCCATTATCTGTTGTAATCTCAGAGAAGTCAACTTATCTCTTTCAGCATTTAAAAAAGACAGTTAACCTATTTCAGCCAATTTGTGGTTCAGTATGAGGCCATAAATCTTTTGGTTCAACATTTTTGCAATGTTTTCATCCATTTTTTCTTCTCAGGAGCATCACTAAGAATAAATCAGTTTCTTTAATGTTCCCTTTTAATCAAGTGTAGATTATTTGCTTTACTTTTCATTAAATGACTACATTCAGCTCCAACAAAACACAGCAGGCAGTGTAATAACAAACTCACATTTCAGCCTGTGGCCTGAGGATTTATTTTATATTCGTGTTTAATTAGTTTTACTTTTACTTTTTCTGTTATCTTATCGACTTTTATCTGTTAAGTACTTTGTAGCCTTGTTCTCGGTAAAATGCAAGCATTAAAAAATGTTATGAACACAGTGCTTTTGAACCTACACACACCACTGCTTCAAGTAGTAACTGCAAAACTGTATATAGCATGTTCTCCTTTGAAAGGGTGATAAATCTTGTCAAAAGTCATTAGAGCTGCTAAAACGCTGCAGAATGCGCCACTGGAAAAAGTATTTTTGTGGCCTACAATCTAATGTCCTCTGGCTTCAATGCTTAAAGTAAAGAGGCCTTTACAGAGTAAAACCAGCTGTTTGCAGTGTGTTTTTGTCAGGTGTGCGTATACATACAGCTCTGTATGTGTGTGAAGTGTGAGTGGTGTGTGCGGTCGTGTAGCCGTGAAGCAGCGGTCGTCTTACAGTGCAATTATTCACTTAGTGCAGCGGCAGGCGGCTACAGCCCAGCCCTGTTGACTTTGAGTCTTCGACAGCAGATAGACCACAGTTGACACTGGCTCACACAGCTGCATTCCACCCCGGGAGAAGAAGACGCTTAAGAAGAGGAAGAGGGAGAAAGGAGGAGAAATTTAAGAGTGAAAAGGATTGAGAAAAGATGATCGGTAGAGAAGAAATAGTGAAAATCAGGAAGGTTGAGAGAGAGAGAGAGATGAGAGTGGGTGAGCTTTTGGTGGCTTCACAGACCATTAAAAGACCTCAAGACACTTTTTATCTTGTCAAGAAAAACATTTGAGGTGGAGGATGGACAGAGTGTTGGTTTCTTTTTAAAAGCACAGCAAAAGAAGATGAGAATACAGAAGATGGGAGCTGACAAGAGAGATTTTTTACTAAATTCTGAAAATGGCAAAATGATGCCACATTCCGGAAAACTTACGTACAAATAGAAATGGAGAAAGAATGAAGGCAGGAACATGGCGGAGAGTGAAAAGATCGTCCCTGGAGTGTCAGTTCGTCCCTTGATTTCTATAAGGCCGAGGATTGTACTCGCCCGCCGAGAGAGCAGCGAACCTGTGCCACCCTGATATTTGCCCACAGCAATGACGTGCTTTGCGGGGTTTACTTATGGTAATGCCAGCTCGGGAGAGGTTAGAGGCCCTTTTATATCACCGCCTGGCCATAAAGTAGAGGACTGGCACCCAGGGCTCCCAGCAACCGTCAAAGGAAGCAACAGCGGTCTTTTGTGCTTCTCCCATCTCTCCTTTAACATTTTAAAAATTTAATGTAGCTGATACTCTTATCCACAGCACAAATAAAACGGTACAATAACAGATCAAGCTAGAACTCATTTATGATGGAGTCTTACAGTTGTAATCCTCAGGATTTGGCAAAAGCTGTGGTTTCTGGTTGTAACAACAAGTGGGGTTTAACACTACAGCAAACACCCCTCAAGCAGCTACTTTGTCAGACTACAACAGAAAAGCAGCTGTTGACAGTGCAGCCAAAGAAACTCACATTGTTTTGATCTTATTTCATGCTGCGTACGGCAAGAGTAGTTTTACACAAAATAGCAGAGCACAGTGAAAGCTGTTAGTTACCTTGCTCAGAAGTTGGAGGTTTGCAGCCTGTCGCCTGTAATTCTTTGTCTAACAGCTCACTGTGCCTCCATTACACTCTGCAACATTTTGAATCGCTCACTTTTGATGAACGACTGAAATCAGCATTAACTCTGCAACAAATGCATTGCATTTGCTGTGACTGCTTCCCATTTAAAGCCACTCTGTGTTTCACTTGTAGAATGTTTTTAACAGGCAGTGGTGGCTGCAGGAAATTTAGAGGTAGCAGTAACATTGATTTGATACAGCTTTGAGGCGCTGTTTGCAGAGTAAACACTAAAAAGATAGAATCACAAACAATGCTGGACTACTTGCTGCATTTTTTCCTTAAAACGTACTGTGAATAATATTGTATGCATAGTTATAATATCTTAAGTTATAGTTAATATCTATCTAAGTTCTATTGCTGAAACAATTCAGACCCCTCAGGATACCAGTGATCATCTAAATGTGAAGTGTGAGAGGAATTGTGTGACGATATGCTCCCTGAATCCCTGGGCCTCATTGAAACTGAAGTGTGTAAAATCATTATATGTTCTTGTACAAGACAAATTTAGGGGTGAGAGAGCATCACATGAACATACAATATGCCTTGTCTGAAGCATGTTCTCACATACACGTGAATGCCTCAGAAAGATGTAAAGGGGCTGGGAAAGTTTGAGGCCCTGCGACTCACAGTACTCTTTGATAGAAGCAGAGCAATGCATACTGTTCCTGTCTCTTCGCTGATGTCACAAATATGTTTTTTGTAGCCTAACTGGGGCAGCCAGTCCTTCACATGGATACAATAGCACATAGGCAGACTGTTACTGTACAGTTCATGGCGTCCGTCAAAAACCAGACTGAACATCTCGCTCATGAATACAAAGCAACATGCGGCTGTCTATATACAGGATGTCAGCCATTGAATACACAACCTTTGACCTCTGTTGTGAGGCCCATTTTAACGGGCTGACAATGCACCGTCTGTGCATTGATATCATGTGTTTGTGTGTGCTCATGCTTCCCAAAGCCTATAACAAAGCTCTCTTGGCTATGTAGAACTAGGTATAATTTCCTACTGTAAGCTGAAACGATATACAAGTCATGCAGCCCTACTTTCCTTGAAATTAGTTAATTAATCTGCCATAGTGGAAATAATAATATCCAGTGATTTCCAAGGCTCAGAGAAGAAAGATGGATCCAAAACATTCTAACAGTCACACAGCCTCCTTAAATGCAGCTGGTGCCCACTTTTCTTTGCTTAACAACACCTTGTATCTCAGCAGTTGTACTTCTGTCAGCACTGCAATACTTTTGAGTTCTCCTTAAGAGCAGAGATGTCATAGGTATTGACATTTTCCCGATCAATTCCATTTGGCTTTAAATTTACCCATCCCATCTGTATTTTTCTTGCTGTCATATTGGATCATTTGCCTCTTAAAATTTGTTTTCACTCTGCTGAAGGAAGAAGCACAATCCTAATTACACTACTTCAACAGGCTAATTATTGTCCTTCATTCCAAAGCAGCTGCTTTATTTAGTTTCCACTTACCAAAAGACACTGTCCTCAGATTACATCCTGAGAAAGTAAGTCCTGGCATTAGTCGATAATGTTTTGATATCAGGATTATGATTTTATTATTCAGCTTTGATGATAAACAGAGACATGATTTAATTTCCAGAATCTCTTGCCATTTTCGTTGTAAACAATGAGATGAACCAAGAAGACATTTGGCTCAACTTCATAAACATATTTCCTTTGTGTTGTGATAACTGCAAGTTTAACATGCTGTTTTTATCAAAAATATCACATTTAATGGCAAAATATTTTATTATAATCAAACAGATAGTCAAACCCAGATTCATTTTTATGAACTAACTCAGTTTTGACAAAGTATTGTGGCACTGTGTTTTTGCTTCGTTGGGCAGAGGCCACCATCACACACTGATGACCTAGATTTTTAACACCCTTGTAATTTGCTTTTGTAGATTACTTTTATCTTTGTTGCCTCCAAATAACCATCACATTTAGAGACAGGGAACCTCAGAAATCCTGATTTGTTGTAGTAAGATTAATTGGTTTGACTCCATCTGGACTGAGCTTTCCCTCCCACTTTGTGTCACTGTACCTTCACACTTCACAGTTCACACTTCGCTCTTAATCACACATTTATTTTTACCTGACACTTCGCAAAAGAACATGTTCATTTTTGATGAATGTTTCCAAAAAGAATTTTTTTATGGAAGTTTGTTTCTTTTCAGTGTGTGTGTGTCTGTGCACTCAGTTTGATGTAAGAAATATAGACCAGATTAACTTGGTTATGTCATAATCAGGGTTAGCAGTGTACCGCATTGGATTTAGACCTCCTTTGATGATTAAAAATTGGATAATGAATAGTGAAATTATCCGAGGTCCCTGATTGGCAGGGCAGAGTAAACAGAGCATTAGCCTCCATGGCAGGAGCCAAGGTGACATGCCGTTCCCTTCTCCCTGTCTCCATTCACAAGTCTGTGACAGTGTACACAAAAGCCCAAAAGGCCTTTAGGAAATCAGACATGGCTCCCAAATTAGAGCTAATTGCTTTTTAGCCGCAATGTCGTTGGGAAAATGGATCAGAATTTGGCATGTTCAGAAAGCATTTAAAAAGGAGGGAGGAATTCTCCAGTAAATGAATAGCAGCGTGTATCAGTTTGTCTACCAAACAGGTTTCATAACAGAGCAGCTCTATGGAAGGCACTCCACGACAGATCAATGTGTAGAGCTCCCAGTTTAAGATGAAAGCCTGTGAGACTGTAGCTCAGGTAACTCTCCCACCCTTTTGATTGATCTGTCCAAAGCTGCAGAGCCGCCAGATATCTGTTCAACATCAAGGAGGCTCAACAAGGGAGTCGACGTCTGAGCTGGCACAAAACAAAAATCACGAAGTAACCAGAGGTGATAGAAGTAGATGGCAGTGTTGTAGGTAAACAGTTGAAATGGCACGCTGCAGTTTGAGGTGTCGTGCGTCAGAGTAGACTCCTGGATTCTGAGTTATTAATTCACCGAAATAAAACAAGAGCTGTGACCTTTCTCAGGCTGCAACAAGAACCAGGGACACACCTCATTACAAGAACAACAGATCAGACAGACAGGTGTGGCTTCTAATTGACGCTTGTTAAGATACTACATATAACTCTGCTGGAGATGTTTACTCAAGAGTGATCATCTGCATTAAGAAAATCCCAAAACTGAAAGTATTTAAACTGAAAGTAGGAAATATTGAATATTCTTATTTTTTGATCAGCTGAAGTGTAAATACTGGTAAACCAATGACAAGAAAATGCAGTAATTGTTTTTAATAAAATAAAATGAGCTTCTTATACCGTTTTATGCTACCACTTATATATCAGAGAGGAAGAGATTTTTTTAAGTATTAAAATATTTATTTTTTGGTATAATACAGTATAATGAATTGTGACATTTACAGCAAGGAAATTACAGAAATTCTCACTATACCAATAGAGTCATCCTCAACAAACAATAATTGTTTATTTCTCTAGCCTGTTGATTATTTATCCACGGTGGTGCATCAAATGATCAAGAGATGAAACTGCAATGTTAGTTTTTCCCCTTTTCTGTTAAATCCATCACACACTACAGGACTTCATTCAGACGATGAATGAATGGATGAATCATAACGTTTAGTTCGTCTCTCTCTGTCTTCCTGTCAGCCTCGGAGCCTAACCTGAAGCTGCGCTCCAGGCTGAAGCAGAAGGTGAGCGAGCGGAGGAGCAGTCCACTGCTGCGGCGTCGAGACAGCCCCATCACCACCGCCAAGAAACGCTCGCTCGACATGGCAGGTGAGGGACACACAGTCACACAGCTGCCTGCTGTTCAGAAACTTTTATTTTAGGCTGCTGTGTTTTAATGTATGCATTTGATTTGATTTGTGTGTGTACGTGTGTGTGTTTCAGACTCTGCGTGTAGCAGTGCCCCCGGCTCAGGCCCAAGCTCCCCCAATAACAGCTCCAACAACATCCCCAATGAAAACGGCATCACTGTGTCAGTCTCCAACAACACGGAGGTAAAACATACACACACGCACGGCTAGTGACTAATCGCTTCAATGCAATGTTTAGACAGATATAATATATATAATCCATTTAAACATTCATTTCGAGAAATATTCAGCACTTGTCATTTTTAGCATCAAGCTTTCACCAAATTAGAAGGTTATGTATCACAGAATGAAACAGACAAGTTCAGTTCAGTTTAGAAGAAGAGACAAACCACAGGAGGCACAAAATCGTACAATGCACATAACCTCCATAAACCTAAATAACAAACAAATTATGCAGCTTTTTGCTGCGAGAGTAGCTTTGGTGTTTTGTGTGGGTGGTAGGTGCTAGTTGTTAGCTTTTATACTTAGCAGTCTATAACTTGCACTGAGGTTCTGAGCGAGGGATGTTCAGATGATTGGTATATAGAGGAAGAAGACAGTTGAGGAGCTGACAAGATGCTATTTGTGGCAGCCATTAGGGGCACTCAGGCAGTGTGGAGGAGGCTTGTGGCCGTGACGATTTTATATTGCCAAAAGGGTGCAAGCATAGCTCTTTCCCCATGTGTGGACATCCACTGCTGCAGTATCTTTTTTCATGGTGCAAACACAGATAAATCATTTAAATGTGCTTCCCAGGCGTCTCTGGCCCAGAGGCTGTGCAGCGGTGCTGAGCGTGGCTCCGTTAACCAGCTGTCCCTCTACACTTCGCCATCTTTACCCAACATCACCCTGGGGCTGCCCGCCACTGCCACGGCCACTGCGGCTTCCAATGTGAGGAGGAAACTGCTGCCAAGCAAACTGCAAGCAGACTGATTGTGCATCTGTTTATCTGTGAATTTGTTTAGCCGGCGTTTACTGACTGTGACCATTTATTCAAAATCAGCCCTCACCTTATCCTCGTTCACCCTGTTTTCCAGGTGACGTCGGCCCAGCAGGATGGAGGCCTGCAGCCGGCCCTCTCCCTCAGTCCTCCTTTCCTCTCTGGTGGCCACTTGACTCCCTACCTGGCTGAAGCTGGAGCGGGAACAGGCGCTCACAGTCCACTTCTTCAACACATGGTGCTCATGGAGCAGAGCCCAGCACAGAGCCCCCTGGTGACAGGTAGGAGTAAAATTGGGAGTTTTCCTTAAAAGATGTAGTGAATAATAGTAAAAAAGGCAACGAAACAGCTTTGATAAAATTTGTGATAAAAAAAGGAAAAACAGCAAATCATCAAATGTAAATCTGAACAAAGGAAAGAGAAGTTCAAGTATTATTTGGTTTTTGGTCTCTGGCGGCAGACAAAAAAGAAAAGGCATCACCACACTCACAGAGATGTTTGTCCTTGGTACACTGTGTGCCCCCTCACACTGACAGACGTCCATTCATTTGCTCAAACTAATGAGCTCCTTTCATATGTCAGCGTATGCTATGAGAGTGTGACATGGTCACATTGTGCGCCCTTTCCCATCAGCTCATTCACTGACTATCATTTTGCTATTTTGAGCAGGGCACTAGCAGTGAATGGGCAATGACGCACATACAGACGCATTTGTGTGTGTGTATCCACGCAAAAAAACAAAACAAACGTAAAGACAAGGACGTGTTCACGCCCACACACAGGCCAGGAGCAGAGAGCGAATGACAGCCCAGATGCAGTAATTTACTTCTCAGCTCAGACGAGGAAAAGTCGTCAAATAAGCCTCTTAATATCTAAGAACCACATGATAGCTGTGCATCAGCAAGCTCTTTCAGGAACAATTTGAAAACACTCTTCGAGTCTGATATTTTCACAGTAATCAAGCTCCTCAGATCATTTCCCGGGCTCGATGGAGTCTGTTGTTGTTACTCTCCTCACCCGGATGATACACTGTAAATGGACGAAGCTGTTCACTTTTCCCGGCTCGTATCATCACAATAGAAGAATCGCAGTATGGCAGCACAGATGGTTGTTTTTATTTGGTTCACAAATACATCTGCTGACTAATCTTAGGTCCAACACCAGCAGAAATAAAATGAGAAATTCATCTTTTTTATGTGAACACATCATCATTATCTTGTGTTTTAAGAATTTAGAGTAATGCTTACAATAAAAGGTCAGGGTGTTTTAAGTGTCCACTCATTGTGATCCGGGATTTTAAGTCATTGTCCTCAGCCACTTAACAGTTTTTCCACTTCATTCAAACGTGAACAGTAAAAACTTCTCCTTGACGGGAGGACCACATCATAATTCACTAAATGATCATTCGTCTTTGTGTCCAATTTTTTTAATCTGGAAAAACATGGCAGCTGTTCTGGGAGCCACCAATATATTTCTCGCAGACACAGACCCATGAATCACTCTGACACCCAGTCTAAATACTTCATGAGGTTAAGGTTTTTAAGAGTGGCAGCTAGACGAGGCATCATCAAAACACTCACAATGGAGCACTGTAACTCTGCTAACAGCTGACCTGAAATGTCATGCACCACCGTGATATCCTGCTAGATTGTGACCCAGGTATAACAAGCTAAAACACATTTTCTTCATGTTTAAACAGTACTATCACTATATAGTACAGACAAAATACTGAAAGTGGAAGCTTTTATGTCCTAATCAAACAACGAACGCACAGCCTGTGTCAGACTAAGAATGCATTATCTGTTCTTTTTTCTTGAATTCTCTCCGAGACAACCTATGATGAAAGCTCTCCTATGGATATTAGTTTATACTCTGTGCTTTTGTGGTTTCATCTCCTCCTCCTCTAACTAAAGTCTTTCCTTTCCGGTATCCAAGGCGTGAGCGGCCTGTCTATGTCGCCGGCAGCATCCATGGCGAAGCTGCAGCGGCAGCACAGACCCCTGGGACGGACCCAGTCGGCCCCTCTGCCCCAAGGGAGTGCCGCGCAGGCTCATGCCCAGGCTCTGGCCCTGCAGCAGCTGGTTGTCCAGCAGCAGCACCAGCAGTTCCTGGAGAAGCACAAGCAGCAGTTCCAACAGCAGCAGCTCCACCTCAACAAGGTAACGGGCGGAGACGCTTAACATTATTTCATCATGCATCTCCTCTTTTTCCCCATTTCCCCTGTTTTTCTCTCCTGAGCCTCCAAGTGTAAAGTTTTCTATACTCCCTTGATTCATTTTTTTGTGTTTGCTGCACATGTTGTCATTGTTGTTGTTATATAACAGTTTCCTCATTGTACTGATTAAGGCAGGTGACGGAGGGAGCCACAGATCTGACATCACATTCAAATAAACTGATAATTAATTAGGGCTATAAGCCAGCGTGGGCCAGAACAGGAGCTGTAGTGTAGTTGTTTGTGTAGGCGGCAGCCAGAAACACAGCCAATACATGCCCGCTGTGGATGTGTGTGAAGTCCTTGATTTTATTCTGCCTTTTTCTTTCTCGCTGTAGTGTTTTTGTTTGCGAGTAGGCGGAGGCAGGTGTGGGTTAACATGTATAGCACTGTGTTTGTGAGTGTGTGTGTGTGTGTGTGTACGTGTGTGTGAATGTTTGCATCCACGTCTCTGTGACTGTGGCCGAGACAGTTGCCACGGACTGCGAGGTAACTGTGCGCTGCCATGGCAACAGAGCGGAAGCCTCAGCCTTATATGGTCAGGGAAGAAGCGAGCAGCGGCTGCTCTGGATGGCTTTACCTATTCGAGCAGAGTACTCGCTGGAGGAGAGGTGGGTGGATGAAACAAGGGATTTCCTCTCCTCCTCCTCCGCCTCCCCCTGCTCTGCTCTGCTCTCTCTCACTCCCTCCATATGTTTCAGAGCTCTCCAGTGGCAGCTTTTCACACAAACATCTCTATAGCAGCCTCTGGCACACCAAGGAGTTTTGTCAGGACAGAAATAAAAAATCTCTCCTCAGAACATTGTTTTGTTCTGTTGGATCAATCAGAATACAAGGGGGCAAAGAGATGTTTTTATTCTAACTGCTGTACTGTGATAGCAGTGGCGGTGTCTGTCTAGTCAATAAATTGCTTGCTTGATTAACAGAAAATTAATCGAGAGCAATTTCAATAAACAATTGTTAAGTTTGAGAGACTGACATTTTTGGATGCACTGGACCTGTGAGTGTTCAGGCTGGAGGGTAATGTGTCAGGGAGTGTTTGGTTTCAATTTTTCAGATTTCAACATGGTCATCGGGTCACAAACTGAACCATTTTACAGCTTAACAGTTCACGAATGTGCGTCTGAAAGTATTTGTGGCAAGAATCAGGCGATGCAGTAACAGAATCTTGATTCATATCTTGTCAGCACTGCGCAGGGTGACAGTTTCCTCTCTGGTTCCAGCATATGTGATGCCAGACACTGAAGATCAATCAAATGATCCCAGTGGGCCAATTCAAATGTCTGGATCCGAGCAGATTAGTTGATTGAGATTGACAAAATTTAACTTAATACTCTGACAAACTGATTAATCATTTCAGTTATTTTACATGCAAATGTGCTGAGCATTTTCTTGGTTCCAGTTGCTCTTCTGTTTTCAAGAGTTTGTCATTATTGTACATCTCATCCATATCTCTGATTTAAGCCTGACAAAGAGGAGGTTTCTGGGAAAGTAGAGCAGAGAGGAGGGGGTGTCAGGGGTTCAGCAAGGAGGTGAAAATGGGGGCAACAAGCAGTTTGTTTGGATGTACAAGAAAGAAGACAAAAACAGTAGAGAAGAGGAGGAGGTGTTGAATGAGAGCTGGTGAATGCTCTGACGTCAATGCTCTGTCAGCTCTGTGTCAGGGGAGTCAGAGGCATACAGCTCTGGGACACACACACATGCACACACACACACGTACACACACAAACATACCTGTAGCGGTAGCCCACCCTTGGGACTTCCAGCAAACACTTCATCTTACTTGATGTTCTCTTAGTCATAAACACTTGCACACCATGGGGGCAAGTACTCTGCAGCCGTGAATGGCACCTTTTGAATGGTTCATGTCAGTGAAAGTGAATGAACTGACAACTGAATCACTACTCAGTAGAGAGCAGGCCCCAGAATGAGTCGATGAAAAGCAGCACAACGGGGAGTGTGGAATGTCTCTGTTCGGAGAGACACATTTTGCCCTGGAGTACAGTCGGCGGAGCGGCCACTCACATTCAATTAGAACGGATAGTTTTGAAATGAGTAACACACCAATCTGACTGAGTAATCCAAATTAAGCTTGTTAAAAGAAGAATGCTCCAGAGTAGGGAGTGATTTGCCAGGAATTTGATTCAGAGGTTTGTCTGAGTGCAGCCTCACACGTTGGAGGGATTTGTCGCATCCCGCTGTTTTATTGTGAAACAAATTTCACATCGCGGCATCGTTACCCTCCTCTGCCCCCCCCCCCGTTTCCCGCAGATGATGGCCAAACCCAGTGAGTCCCCCGTTGGCCGTCAGCACCAGAGCCACCCGGAGGAGACGGAGGAGGAGCTGAGGGAGCACCAGGATGGAGGAGCTCTGCCACCCGGGGTCACCATCAAGCAGGAGCCCCCTGACCCACAGGAGCTGCAGGAGGAGGCGCTTCAGCAGCACAGGGAGCGGGAGAGGCAAGCAGAGCAGGAGCTGCTCTTCAGACAGGTAAAGGAGGGAGGGAGTTAAGAAAACAAATGTGAAAAGAAAGACGTGTCTCAGTATCCAGCTCTAAAAAAGTGAAGGCTTAGAGAATCAGTGGGAAATTTTTGAGAATTTATCCAACTCTACTTGGCACTAATGTGTTGTAGGTGTTCCTGGGAAAGTCCTGGAGAGGCAAAAACTAAAAAAAAAAGCAGACAAAATTTATTTTAGGCTGTGAAAATGTGCTTGTGTCTCATGACATCCCTGTAATTAAATGCTGAGGCAAAACCCTAGCTGGATCGCTTGTTTTGGCTGCCATCTTTTGGTCATAAGTTGTACTTGCACCATAAAAAATCTTGATATAGTTTTTCTTCCATTTGGTCCCCTCATATATACAATTACATGAATTGTCTCAAAGGAAATCACCATTCATCTTCTGTTTTGGTGTGTTTTTTTGTCATTTTGTGTGTTTTCATGTGAGCAGCAAGCCCTGTTGTTGGAGCAGCAGCGGATCCATCAACTGAGAAACTATCAGGCCTCCATGGAGGCTGCTGGCCTGTCAATCTCCTTCCCGGGACACCGTCCTCTGTCCAGGGCCCAATCGTCTCCGGCCTCAGCCTCCTCCTTCCCAATCAGTGTCCCTGCCACCGATCCTCCTGCCAAACCTCGCTTCACCACAGGTCCGTCCGCTCCACCGTCCTCTCTTATTTAATCTTTTAGCTGTAGCTTCTTTTGCTCATAGGTTTCGTGTTGAGTCTGTTTTCTGTTTGCAGAGCAGCTCAGTTGCACCGAATCTATTTATCTGATTTTTCTGCAGTTGTAGCCTGGCTCTGGTCTGCCTCAAGCTTTCATTTGAGAAGTTTTTGGCTTTGAAATTTTATTTCCTTTCCAGTGCACTAGGTAATGAAAAGAGAGACTTCCATCCATGAAGCAGGTGAATTGGCCAGAGAACGGTGTAACAGTTCCAGCCTCCACCTGGCAGCAGCAATAATCGAGCTAGAGGAGCTGATTTTGCCAAAACCTTTTCTCTCCCACTTTGTCTTCCTCTCAGACATCTGACTCTTTATACAAAGATCAAAATGATAAAGGAAGCTGAGATAAAATGAAGAAAGAATTAAGCTCCCACCAGCAATATACTTTTGGATCCATATTGAAGTTTATCACCACAAAGATGTCTCATACTGTGGCAGTTCATTTATGCACCATAGCTGAAGATATTTTTATAACAGACTGTCCTACTTTACTCCCACTCAGATCCAAACTGCATTGAAAATTTAAAGAGAGAAGCTGCATCAGAATGAGAAAATCAGGCTGTGACGCTTTACGTTTTAAAGAAGTTTCGGTCATTGTTTTATATTCATGTAGGTTTAGAGGTTTTGAGATAGTATGTGATTTAAGCTTTTTAAATGCCTGATAAGATGCCCTTTTTGAGCAATATTCTTGATGGGAAAATAAATAATCATGCACTAGTTACTAATTAATTACTAATTGCTTCAAATATTGACTTTCAGATGCTACTTATATATGTCATGATCTCACTGTTTACATTTATATTACCGTATTTTCCGCACTATAAGGCGCACCTAAAAGCCTTTAATTTTCTCAAAAACCGACAGTGCGCCTT
>JAQMCX010000041.1:3063860-3107743 GCA_029814765.1 Acanthurus leucopareius | reverse complement strand
CCTATGAAAACAGTTTTAAAATAGGCCATTCATTGAAGGTGCGCCTTATAATCCGATGCGCCTTATAGTGCGGAAAAATAGGGTATATTATAATTATTCAAAAAAAAGACACAAAAAAACCCAAAAGACACGTATTTTGCATAAAAAAGGGGTATATCTTCACACTTGAGAAGCGGGTACATGACATACTTGTTTTTTGCTAGAAAAAATGGTTAATAATTGATTTTAAAAACAACAACTAATTAGTTTTCAATGACCGCACTATTCTTTTTATTAACCAGAGTGTGTTTTTGCGTTCCTGCAGGCCTGGTGTACGATTCTCTAATGCAGAAGCACCAGTGTATGTGTGGAAACACCAACAGTCACCCGGAGCACGCAGGCCGGATTCAGAGCATTTGGTCTCGGCTGCAGGAGACTGGACTCAGAGCGCAGTGTGAGGTGTGTTTGTAGTGCAAAACACTCCACAGTGAACATCACACAAAGTTGTAAACTGCATATGAGAGTTGTATTCCTCTGTGTTTGTGTGTGTGTAGTGTATCCGTGGGAGGAAGGCCACGCTGGAAGAGCTGCAGACGGTTCACTCTGAAGCCCACGTCCTGCTGTATGGGACCAACCCTCTCCGACAGAAGCTTGATTGTGAGTTCACACACACACACACACACACACACACACACACACACACACACACAGTGCATTAGAGTTACACAACTGCTAATATGAAGGCTTATTTTAACTCTTATTTTCTGATGTCCAGGTTCAATCACTCCAATGTTTGTACGGCTACCGTGTGGAGGAGTGGGGGTAAGCAACATTCACAGTTATAGTGCAAATTAAAAAATCTGAATGTGATGCCATCAGAAATAGTAAAATATGTTTGCATATGCATGATATAATGACTCAAAGTGCTTTACATGCAGCAAAAAATGCATAAAAGCATATAAAATACAATAAAAAGGTAAATAAAATAATTTAAAGAAAGTAAATATAGTGCAGTAAAAATTTAGCCTTAAATTATTGTTGGAAATACGTGGTTATTAGAAAAAGAAAATATAGAAAGGTGATGAAGTGTGAGTGTTAATAGATAAATAAAACAAAAAAGGAGTAATCCTGCAGCTTAGTTGACTTAACTGCTGTGGTACAACAACTCTATCCTTTGAATTAACCTTCTCAGCCGCCCCAGTTACTTCACTTTCCCTCTGTTTTGTGAATTTAACCTTGAGACTTGTGCTTTGTGTTTTCCAGGTGGACAGTGACACCATTTGGAACGAGGTCCACTCCTCCAGTGCAGCTCGACTCGCCGTCGGCTCTGTAGTGGAGCTCGTGTTCAAAGTGGCGACTCGAGAGCTGAAGGTAACTGT
Organism: Acanthurus leucopareius; assembly: GCA_029814765.1. NCBI lineage: Eukaryota > Metazoa > Chordata > Actinopteri > Acanthuriformes > Acanthuridae > Acanthurus > Acanthurus leucopareius. The sequence continues at coordinate 3,106,385 of JAQMCX010000041.1, read as the reverse complement.
GATCACACTCGTGTGGCTTTGAAACAGATGGTATGGCCTTGGAAGATGTTGACTTCACATCCTGCGGAAAACACAGCAAAATTTAAAAATAGGAAATTAAATTATTCCATCAGGATCTATTGTCTTTAAGAATTAGACTGTTAATACAACTGCTTTTTTTACTGAGCATGTCTAAGAAAATAATTCATTTTTATGTTTTAAACGGAGTGTGACAGCTCTTATTTGTTACACTTTGTTGTTTTGCTTGTCAGAATAACCACATATTGTTGTTTACAGTTCACTTTTCATCCTTTCTTAGATTTAATGCTACGATGGTGCTGTAGCTATAACAGTTTGTGCTAAAAATGCCTCACATGGGATTGTTTTCCATTCAGAAGTTGTATTTTTCTAATCATTAAAGGCTCTCCTGTTCATATTTTTTAGTGTTTATTGGGCTAAATTGCAGTGTTTTTAGCTGTGGTTCACCACTACTTAGTAAACATAGAGGGAACATCGAGTGGTGATCAGTGCCGCGGTGGTTAACAGACTCCTTTTTGCTCCTGTCTGTCTTTCCAGAATGGTTTCGCTGTGGTTCGCCCTCCTGGACACCATGCAGAGGAAAGCACTCCCATGTAAGGCCACAGCCGTCACCGCACTCAGTCGGAGACACTTAATCTACTCATACAAATACCAGCACTTGAACATTCGTCTGGAATAGAAATTACATAAACCACTGAGCTTATCTGCACATTAAGTACCAAGTGTCTTTGTTCTTCCAGCTGCTTTAAGACTGCTTTATTTATTTTTCTTATCCTCTTCACAGTGTGTTTAAAATATACTTTAAAAACATGAAAACAGAGTAGTGAGGCGCTTTAACACAGCTCAGTGTCATGACAAGCTTCTCTTTGCTGCTGTTTCAGGGGTTTCTGCTACTTCAACTCCGTGGCCATCGCAGCCAAACTGCTGCAGCAGCGACTCAACATCAACAGGATCCTCATCGTGGACTGGGTCAGTGTCTCCAGTTCCCACATCTCATCATCACGAGGGAACGTCATGGAATTATTTGCATATATAGTGTTTTTTTTTAAGGGGCACACATCATGGTAGACTTTGTGATTACATCATGTGTTTGCTGTCTGACCGCAGGACGTTCACCATGGCAACGGCACCCAGCAGGCGTTCTACGACGACCCCAACGTCCTTTACCTGTCCATTCATCGCTATGATGACGGCAACTTCTTCCCTGGAAGCGGAGCACCTGATGAGGTGAGTGTGTGTGTTTATGTACTGTCACCAGACCTGAGCAAAACAATCCCAGTGCATTGTGGGAAACATTTTTCACAGGATTCAGTTTTCATAGAGAATGAAGTTTAAGTTAAATATGTAAAAATAATAAACAACAATGAGCTTGACTTTTTTTTACCGTGGTGGATGGCTGATTATTAGATTATTAACAAATTATTAATTGTACTGTTTGTAAAATGTCCAAAGATGGTGGCAGTGATGATTTCAAGCAGCTTGACGTTAATGTACTTTTCTTTGTCATGTACAGAAGAATGTGAATCTCACTTGAGCTTCTCTTTGCAGGTGGGCAGTGGTCCTGGAGTCGGGTTCAACGTCAACGTTGCCTTCACTGGAGGACTCGATCCACCCATGGGGGATGCAGAGTATCTGGCTGCCTTCAGGTACGAGATACAGCGTCACTAAATCACACAGAAACAAAGCAGCTTCACTGCAGATGACAAAGTAGAAACTAGGAGTTTTCAGCTTCAGTCCTGATAAACTGCAGTACTTTTTACTCAGTCTTTCTTTTAAATACTAAAAACTTGCAATTATGGAAAATATAAAATAAGCCAGCTTAATAAAATAAATGTCTAATAAACGTCTAAGGCAGGAAAATTGTTGCTGTCTTGTGAAAAATATTTTCCCCTAAAACATCAACTTTACTCAATAAAAAAGTGTCTGTTTGCAGCTTTGTGACGGAGCATTTTAAAGATGATCCACCAAGTTTTTGAATGTTGTTTAGCTTGAGATGTGTAAGCATTTTAATCATTAAAATTTAGTTAAATGTCATTTTAGTTTTTAAGTGCATCTCTTAGATTCTCTTTTGAAGTGTTGGCTGTTATCTTGTACAATCTTCACACTCCACCCTCCCACCCTCAGGTCTGTGGTGATGCCCATAGCCAATGAGTTTGCTCCGGACATCGTGCTGGTCTCCTCTGGTTTCGATGCTGTGGAGGGACACCCTCCACCTCTGGGCGGCTACACTTTGACGTCCAAGTGTGAGTAGGAGATTATGTGAAGTGTGTTTCTTATCTCACCGTCCAGCAGCTGACCACACAAAATAAAAAGTCGGATTCTGAGAAAGACTGAAAATTGTGTTTCTCAAGCTGATAAACAGCTAAAAGAGCCAATTAAACTCAACTTCTGGAGCAAATCACTGAAGTTTTTACATTAATTCACCCTTTTTTTCTTCAGGTTTTGGCTATCTGACCAGGCAGCTGATGACCCTTGCTGGAGGCCGGGTGGTCCTGGCTCTGGAGGGGGGGCACGACCTCACCGCCATCTGCGACGCCTCTGAGGCCTGCGTGGCAGCCCTGCTAGGCCAGGAGGTAAGGAGGTCACCATGATAACACACAGGATCTGAGTCCTGATCTTTGTTTCTCACTTCTCACGAGGAAAAGGGGACAGGACCAAGTGTGACATGTTTTTCTGTTTGTCAGCTGGTGCTTCACATCTGGAACTGAACCAAACTCAAAAACACATCTGTTTTTCCTCCTGCTGTTCAATCAGGAAAGGACTACCTGCAGATATGGAATTATTTTAATAAATAGAGATTTCATTAATTGTAATCTTATTTTAATCTGCTGTGTTCACAATGTGATGGAAACTAAAAAAGAGAGAAAATCTAAATCATATATTAATTCAGGGACACAGCTGCACTAATCTTATAGGAATGTTTCATTACTTAAGCTGTAAACCATGAAAAACAATTTGAAATATCATTAGAGTTTTGCCTTGATAAAGATAAAGGGACAAATTGTATCCATTCCAGTGTTTCGTGTGAGTGAAGTACAAGACAGAAGCCGATTTTTTTTTTTTTGGCTTTAGTGTTTTATGTCATGATGTTGACTGTCTGGGATCCAGAAAACAAATTAAGCTGAAATATGGACTGAGAGTGGAATGAACTCATATAAGATGGTGCATTACCTCCCTTGTATAAAGTACAGCCCCTTCCATAGTTTTGTGTTTACATTTTCTGTGTGTTTTTGTTCTGTGCAGCTGGATCCGCTGCCGAAGGCCGTCCTCGAGCAGAGGCCCAACCCCAACGCTGTTCGCTCTCTGGAGAAAGTTTTAGAGACTCACAGTGGGTTTACAGATGGACACAATACACTTTTACCTCATGCTGGCACACAATTTGGACAAACTGCCTTAAATCTGAGTTTTTAGCAGTCAAACATGCATATTTCTCTGTTTTTCTACATCTCATTCTCTCCTCACCTTCAGGTAAGTACTGGCGCTCGGTGCACCGTTACTCACCACGGCTGGGACTTTCCCTGCTGGAGGCCAAACGAGGAGACTCAGATGAGGCGGAGGCTGTCAGTGCCATGGCCTCTCTGTCTGTGGCTAACACCAATGCCATGGATCAAAGGTAAAGGATTTAAAATCACTGCTAAAGTTGCATCTACAGTATATATTTATAGACTTTTACCAACATGACTGTAAATGCATTAGAGCTCCCCAAGAGGCTTTTTTTTTTTAAATGTAGTTTGTGTCCAGAGGTGACAAAGACATCCTGACAAAGAAAATTGCAGTAAAATCACAAAAAGCTATTGAAATCTTTCAGAGGTTTTAAAAACAAGTAATGCTGTTAAAAGCAACATGCAGGACATCATTATGCTACATTCTCAGGTAATAAATGAGACAATCCAGGAAATGCAGAGCAAAGAAGCAAGAAAACATATTGAAATAAGTTAATTTTGGCCTGTTATTTTATTCTTAAGTGCATTTTACAAACATTGCTTTTGTTATTTGAAAGCTTTTATCTATATGAAGAGATGCTTTCTGTTAAAATAACATATAAATGTGATCCTGAAAAATGTCTGAATGGTCCTCAACAGGAGGGCGACATTTATGAGTGACTGTGTTTCCGTACAAACAGTTGCAGAGGGAGTCCCAAGTCCATGACAGTCCAGAGGTTATCTGCATGTAGAGCACAGCTGCAGTGCTGGACACAGGAAGTGTGGAGGAAATGCGACAGAGGTTTAATGTCCTTGTTTATATCTGTTTTGTCCAGCAGGCCGGAGGAGGAACCCATGGAGGAGGAGGAACCACTGTAACGGAGGGAAACACGACGGTGTCACACTGTTACCATTGACCTCTCCAGAGAACGCCTCTTTGAGCTGCGAAGAGTCTCGACTGATCCCTTCATTTAGTCCCCCTAACCCCACTCACCACGTCAGTCACCTTGATTGGCGGCCCCTCGGCCAAAAAAACGAGGGAGAGGGGGTGGGCTCAGCCTCAGAGTAGGGAGCCAATCAGGAGACGGAGGACTGAGTTGGAAAAAAAAAATAAACATACCGGCGTTGCTTGGCAGCGCTCGCTCAGAGACACTCATTTTTTTCTGTCAGTCTTCGCACCCCCACGTTAGCCCGCAGCGGCTAACCAAGTGACCAAGGCAGCGGGCGAGTGTATTTGGAGTTTGGGGCGAGATCAGGTCTCGTCATAGAGAGGCGCAGAAACATACGGTGCTTTACACAGCTGCCTTCTGACCACATACAGTATGGACACCAGGGACAGCAGACGTTCCCCGCTGTCAAACTCAGCGCGGGAGTTTCTTTTCTCTTTTCTCAACTATTTTTCCCGACTAAACAAGGGCATCGCGGCAACTGAGATAATATTTTACAAGATGCGTTCACTGTGGACTTTGGCCGGCCGAAGTTTGAGTAGGCTTTTGCAAAGATTTTGATGACGAGACTGTCGCCTCGCTGGAGCAGCCTGTCTTTGAATAAAGGTTGACGAGTGAGAGGAGTGCCTTGGTGAGGGGTCCGCTGGATTTCAGGATTGTTCAGGAAAAGATTGCCTTAAAGTCAAAAGATTTTTCTTGCTGAGGAATCGGCGCGAGGGAGGGAGACGGAGAGTTTTCAGTCCGAGAATGACAAAAATAAAGCAAACAATCTTTCAGCATGTTTACTTGGAACGTGACGAAGACAACATTTATGTCTCTCACAGCCTCTCTCGAAGAGTTGCTTTACTTTTGGATGGATCTATTTTTCTGTAAAAAAGAAAAACGCTTTGTAAAGGTAGTTGCCAGCTTCAGTAGACAAACGGTGCAAACATGGAGACCTTCAGACATTAAAATTAGATTAAAAACTCTCAAAAAGGTTCAGCCTCTGATGTAGCTTCCCTTTAACTGAAGTGATTGCTTTGTAAACACATAAAGCATGCGTTTGAGCAGAGAGACCAGACATTTTTGCAAGATTTTTGAATGTTATCCAAAACAGAAAGCCAAGCAAGAAAAGCCAAAGCATGAGTTTGCATATACAGTAGTACTTTCACTTCACTTAGCTGGCGAGTTGACAAACACTTCTCGTATTGGCCCTTTCAGATAAGGCCTCGATACCCAGTTCAATGTTTACTAATTTAATCCTTCACAGACCGAGTGAGCATTTCTGTGCGTGTGCCGATCGGCGTCCCATGCTTTGCCGGTTGGCAGCTACCTTGGTTTGCTAGTGTGAGCTCAACATTAGTCATGTATATTGGATTGAATATATTTTGAGGGGCAGTAATCGAATATTGCCTGTTTGTATCTACATGTATGATTTCCACATCGAGTTGTCGATTTAAAATATCGGAAAAAATGTGTTTGGTAAGCGTGTCCACTTTTTATTTTTTATTGTATAAGATTATTTTTCTAACTTTTTTCATCCATAGATTTTGTTCTGTGTTTTTATCCGTTTTCTGGATAGTTATAGGGCTGCCATTCACACACTTAGTACTTTGTCACGTCTTGTTTCAAACTTTCTTTCTTGTATTTATCAAAAATATTGAGCGACACTTTCTTTCTCTCTTCCTTTCTTTCTACGGCTCTCTCCGCCTTTCTGCATTTTCATCAATTGTGTATTTATAACATGTACTGTTTATAGGAGATTTGTATATGAAAATTTATAAATGTACTCTAACTAATGACAGCTATGATATCGTGAGCGACAAACAGTATGGTGTACGATATTACTCCATGGACTTTTAAAAAGAAGCAGCATATTTAACTCGTCATCGACTGCACTGTTTTGCCCTCAAGTGAAATCATTACACGGCACTGCAATTGACTTTCTGATCGCCTTCAGAGTAAAACGTTTGATCACTTTGTTGCCTGATCGGTACATTTTCCTCTTGTGCATGAGCGATATGCACTTCACCAACACATCAAAAAAGAGGTTTAAAGGCCGTTTTATGTAGCTAGCTGAGTTTAACTGGAAAAGAAAAGAATAGGAGGGGACACAAATGTCCCAAAAGTGGAATTTGAACTAATTTAGGATGGAAAACATCAGCAGATAAATTCAAAAATCTCGTGTTGCACTAACACGACTCTCCGCGACATCAGCGCCTACTACAGTGACACCAGTAGTGGATCAGATTATTCAAACTAACCCCAACTGCTTTGTTAAACACCCGATTAAAGATGACTATCATTTTATATTTTAAGTTGATATCATTTATAAAACTTGTAAAATTTGAGCTTAAGTTAATATTCTTCATGTCTAACAAAACATTCCACATGTTACTCGTTTAATTTGGCTTTTTTTTTTTTTTTTAGTGAATTTGAGGGTTTTTTTGTAGAAACTTTAATACTACTCTTTCCTTTTTTGCCGTCTGCTCGCGCCAACTTTAACTCTTTGCATGGTTTGTGAGTCAGCATGCCTGCTTGTCTATGTAACAAAAATGTATTTGCACAATAGAAGAAGAACACTGGAGGACTTAAAAAAGAATAAAACCTCCCTAGCAACTCCCGAGAGCACCAGGCAGGATGGTTTTCTTCCTCTCTGGTGTGCAAACAATTCAAAAGACTTTGTCCAAATGACTCCACTGAGGAACATTTGATATTGTTCTTATTGACCATCGTTTCCAATAAGTGATTTTAACTTGATTCAGCACTTAAAACATGTATGGACTGTGCTAAAGAGAAACATGCTCTGCCAAACCTCTGCTACATTCACACCTTAAAAAGACTCTCCCAAAGAATGTTCTTCTTTCAAAGATCTCTGAACGGGCACTGTTACAGTAGTGAATTGATGGATATCGGTTTGGGAAAAAAAGGGCATCGTCGTTTTGATTGTCACACCCACCTCGGCCAGTTCTATATATATATAACCACTGTGGCTCAAGAGCAATTCTCGGTTTACATGTAAATGGATAAAAAAGTTATTTTTTGTTTGTTGTTTGTCTCTATTGATGAAAAATCTTTCTTTGGGACCTACGCTTTGGACATTTCATCTCTGACATCATCTATAAAATATATTTCTGAAAAATACAAGAATCTGTGGCTGTGTGTTTCTTTTCTTTTTGCAGTTTTTTTTTTTGCAAATTGAATCTGTTTAATGGGTTTCAAAAACGTTATATCAGGACCAACCTTTGGTGCTATTTTGTGAATTTTTTTTTAATCAATAACAAGCCGTCTGGACAAAATCAATTCAACAGATATGCCGACTATCAGCAGAAATTCTCTCATCAGTTGTGAAAACCTTTCAAGTGTGTCTGATATGACGTCAGGACTTCAGATTGTCCACCTGATGATGCAGAGTGAGATTATCACACTGACAGAAGACCTGAAGAAGCTCTAAGAGTTCTGTGCTTTTATAACACAAGTCCAATAAATACTCAAAGTCCATGTTTGCAATGTAAATAATCATTAGTGATAGTGCTTGTGGCTGAATTCTTGAAATGTGTTTGGAAAGGCAGGACAGCATCTCAGCTCTCTTTGTTTTTCAGGAGATCTTCCATGCAAATGTTCTCGTTCCTGCATCTGAAGACCAGTAAATTAGCTGCCCAGCACATGACAGTAATGATGGCAGAGAGTATGTCACCACTGAAAGGAAAACAATATACGAGAGGCACGAAGTCTCAGCTGACTTCTGGTTGAGTGGAAAATCTAATTTCAAGAACCAATATCACAAGTGTGCATGCTGGATTTAGTCAAAGTTCATCGCAGCAGTTATCAGGTGATCTCCTCTTCCTTAGATGAAAAGTCTTTTTGGTCTCTAAAAGACAAAAAATGGTGAAATAATTCCAATATTATAATCAAACAGCTTGTTTTTCTCAAACAACTGATGAAAGGCTGAAGATATTTAGTTTATTGTTATAAAAGTAAATGGAAATGAACAAATTGTCTTAAAAGAAGAAAGATACATAATACTTTGCATTTGATTAAAAAAGCAATAAAATAAATGAGATTCGGAGCGGTATTGATTAACATAAAGGCATTTGTAGCAAAATGTATCTCTTTTTCTATCAATGACAAATTAGCTGTGCAATAAAAGAATAATTACAAGAAATTAGTTTAGAGAGGAAACAAAAAGATGAAAAATATGAGCATTACATGCAGGGCTACATGTGTGAACATAAGTTGATTAAATAATATGATAAAATACCATCTTCAATTCAAAATTACACAACTTTATGAAAGACAAGCTCATATATGTTTTTTCTCTCTTAAAAAGAAACAGTTTTATAACGAGTCTTTATAATAAATAATTAGTTTGCAGGTTTTTTAATCACATTGAATATTTTACATCATGATGCTTGTGTATTATTAAAAAAGTAATAAACAGAAAAACAAGAATGCATGTGACAAATAGTCAAGTACCCGAAAAGGATGAGTTATAATACAAAAATTACAAAATAAAAGCGCAAAACAGCACCACCAAGTAAATTACTTATAAATGATAAATACATGTTTTTTTAAAAAGGAGATTTAAAATAGTTATGAGTCTAATAGTTAACAATAAAGCAGCGTAATAAGCGCTCATGTGTAAAGGGACTGCAGCTTTGTCCAATGAGGGGAGGGCACTTCCCTTCTACCATGCAAATACAGACCTGATATTTCCTCTCTGCCCACTGTCCCCACCGCCGCATCAGTGCAATGCCAAAGCTGCAACATTAGCAAGCCACTTTTTTCCCATTTTCATCACCCTCAAGTGGGGAGACCCGTCGTACTTTTTTACTCTTCTTTCTTTTCTTTTCTGAGCAACTCGTCGCGGGTTTTCGGACATGCCTAACATCGTGCTTTTTAGCGGGAGCTCCCACCACGACCTGTCCCAGAAAGTGGCTGATCGGCTGGGACTGGATCTGGGGAAAGTGATAACGAAGAAATTCAGCAACCAGGAAACATGGCGAGTAGATTTTTAATTCGTATGCGACGCCGATTAAGCTCTTGTTTCTTCACGGTCACACATTTGAAGCAGAGGTTGTATTTTCGTGCTGTTACAGCTGCTCGTGTCGCCTCAGCCTCGGTATCACATGTGGGTAACGTTAGGTTAGCTTGAAGCTAACAATAGTTTACTATTCAGCGGGCAGCTATACACGTGACTAGCTAGCCACATGTAAACACGGCAGGCTAGCAAGCTAACACCAGTGCGTCCTTTACCGGACAGATTTGCTAGCCTTAAATTCTTTATGTAAAGTTTTAAAACGTATACATGGCTCTTTTTTGTACACGTCAGTATGTGCAAAAGTGGCAAAACATGGTAGTTCAAGGGAAAACAAGTGTTAGGTTTCGGTTGTAGCGTAAAATCATGTAAAGTATCTAACGGTAGGTCTGTTTCCCGTGTGATGGGAGGACTAGAGTCGGGCCAAATGTTTTATATGTGCTGCCAAGTGGTTTCCCGAGCTTATTCTCATAATCTGATCTTTAAAGATAACTCCATATATGATAACAGGTAGCTGCTAGCTTATATTAGCCCGTTATAATCATACATCTTAGCTAGAAAGTTGCTAGTGTTGACGTGGGAACAGATTGCCACGGTTTCCAAATATGACACCTTAATCCTAGATAGTTGGAGACTGTTAGCTAGCTGTAACTCTGAAATCTGTAGGTATTGGTGATTGAAGTACCAGTGTAACACGTATTATATTTAAAAGAAGCACATTATTTGATGAGAATTTGTGTCCGATAATGGATGCTGGCTAACCCACTGTCATTTTAACATGATTTACGTTACGTGGCTACAGATTACAGACGAGAACATGTGGCTCATCGAATAAGGTTTGAAGCAACAGAATGAACAAATTGAATCATTGCAGCCACTCAAACAGATGTTTTAATCGTAAATATTATTATTAATAGGTAACGTTTGCTATCACCACTGTCTGTTTTTGCACAAGTTCAGCCACCACTGCCTAAATCACATGCATTTAATTTGCTAATTTCCAAAGCCAATCTGACTATTAGTTGATCACGCCAGCAGCTGGTGGTGTTTAATATTTGCCCCACAAAGGACTTTTATGACATTTACTGCCTGTTTTGCGATCTGTCCTTGAACAGAGTCACTTGAGGTGGTGTGGCTGTGTGAACTCTTCTGCAGGATTGACCTTTTGGCTCATTTCTGGCCTGTTTGTCTGGCTTTGTCCACCTAAACTCATCACAACACTGTTTGTCCATTGCAGCTTTAAGTGCAGCTGTCCAGCCGTCTAATCTAAATGCATTTAACTCTCTTTGCTTGAAACCATGTACTGCACAACAGCTTTGACTTGGATTTCATTCCTGCCAGCGTCTCTCACTGATGCATTCACTTTATTGTAATGCACTCTGGATAAAAGCATCCTGCATCCACTAAACATCAGCACCACAGTTTCCTCCATTAAACACTTTGGAGCTTGTAAAGGTGTCTTGACCTCTTCATCCCCTGTAAGGCCCTCCCTGCTGCTGATGTTTTCATGCACTGCTCTAAAATCCTGGCAAAACTGATAAGCTGTGTTGAGGTTTCTCCCCAGGGAACACAGCTGTGCAGGCGACACAAAGAGCTAAACAAAGATTATTTTTTCATCCAAGCAGACTTAACAGAGACGTGAGGATGGGAAACTAATGACAGCTCCAACACAGGTTTTGCCTGGTGACCCACAGAGGTGAAGGCCACTCAGGGATGCTGAGAACATTACAAGGAGAAAGTTAATTGGATGCAGCTACCTGTCTCTAATGATTAAATGCATCAATCTGTCCTACTGTAAAAAGATTTAGGTTTGTTTGACTTTATTTAATTACAAAAGGTATAAAGAAATCATCAAAGACCACCTCATCCATAAAAAAAGACAAAAAAAGTCAAACAGAAAGCCAAAAATATGTTGAAAATGCCCTTGTAGTGCTTCATTACCAATTAATTTTTATTAGTCTTTCACTAAATTTTATAAGATGGTAATCAATGTGCAGGCACCACCTTTGAACAGAAAAAACAACACAAAATGACATTTTACAACCCTTAACATAAAAAATCTGGGATGTTGGTAAAGGCATTAATTAAAAAAATGAAATGATTTGCAATTCATTTCCAACCTGTATCCACATTTTGGGCTTAAATTTGGGCAGAAATTGACCATAAAATTCATAATTATGTGTCCATTCGTGTGTAATAACCTGAACATAAGACTAGTTTTCTTTTCATTACCTTTAGAATCAGCTTTTTACATCTACAGAGGGAGGGGGTCCTCATCGTCTGAGTCCCCCATGTCTCTACAGAAGCCCAGAATGGACAAACCAAACATCAAGAGCTTATTACAGACCTTTACCTTTTGTCTCTTCACAGTCGCTGTAGATTCTCCTGTTCACTATTAAAGGGTAGGGTTGGTTGCAATCTGTTACTTCACCACTAGATGCCACTGAATCTTACATGCATGAACTTACACAACACATACTTAGTTTTTTAGAAATTTAGGGCACCAAAAGTTAAAATGTTATTGTGTTAAATTTAATTTTTTTCCTTTTTTCTTTACATACAACTTCAGTCAGGGTTAGGCCACTTATTTTCAAGGAAGACCTGCACTCTTACTGTGAAGTTATGCTGTTTTGACACATGCTGAATGTGACTGTTTACTGATATTGAATCTAAAACAGTGCACTTCTCTGGGACTTAACAATTCCGAAACCGATCATCTTTTTCTACATTATGATTTGTAAAAATAAATGTTTTATGTCATGCATACGTTATGTTATTTTGATCAGCCAAAACCAGACGATTTTATTGGCAAACAGACAAATCTGATGGGCTCTGCTTGGCTTTTTCTTGCTAGAATAAACAGGAACATCCCCATAAAGCCGTTTAAGCAGCACATGTCACTCCTAACATGTATGTACCTCGCAGCCATTAATGTTGCCTTCACAAGCAGGATCTCTGTACGGTGGGCACGTAAAAACATGTTTCTGTTTCTCAGAGCTATTGAAAGTGATTGTTTTGGTACGTGTGTTAAAACTGTTGATGTTGATGGAGCTGAAACAAGAGGCAGCCAACCATTTTATTTACATTTCGAGTCACTTTTCAAGCCTGAACTTTGTACAAATGCTTGCACCAGCTTCTTAAAGAGATCAAATTTGCTCCCTTTTTGACTTCTGTAATAATGAGCCTAATTCAGGTTTTGAACATTTAAAAACTCAGAGGAAAATTACACACAATCTGAATTATTTGTGGATAAAATTATTAATAAATTTATTGAGAAATTAGTCAACAGATCAATAGAAAAGAAGAATCTCTTTTAGTTGCAGCTCTTGTTGTAAAGTTTACTCCTCAGTAATCTTGAGCAGCCAAATGTTGCATTTCAAGTCTGACAAACTTGCCATTCTTTGTTTTTTTGTTTTCATTCAGGATCTTAGCAGCTTGCCATGAAACAAGCTGCAACAGTGTGAGCAGCAGCCTTTATTTGCAGTGTCTTAAAGACAGACTCTGGCTCTGTAAGTGCTGGCCTCCCTTAAAAACACTCCCAGGCCTTGTGACTATACAGATGTGCTGCAGCTCTCACACATTACAACCGTACATGTCCAGTGATCACATGACAGTGGATGGGACGACCTGGTCCTGTCCTGCAGAGGAATGTTTCACTCCCACAGGCCGCCTGCTTCAGCGTCAGCCTGTGTGTTTACCTGGCAGAGGAGTTTTCACATTTTTTTCCAAACATCCTCAGTTGAGCAAAGGGACGCGGCCCAAACTTGTTTCTTAGCATTCAAAGCAGCTGCGTCTTACGTGTCTTTATTCAGCTTTTTTCTGAGTCAAAGTTGAGTGGCTGAATGCTCACAGCTAAAAAATGCATCACTGGAGCTCCAAAACAAACTGTATGTCATTTTTTAATGTGGGAAGAATTGTTGCAAAATGTTAAAACCAGTGATGGTTTGAAAGTAACTTCTAACTTCACGCTTGAGTTTTTCCTCTTGAGTCCTAAAGCTGCCGTGTGTCCCCTCTTTGTGGTCCCCACAGTGTGGAAATCGGGGAGAGCGTGCGTGGCGAGGACGTGTACATTGTGCAGAGCGGTTGTGGCGAAATCAACGACAACCTAATGGAACTGCTCATCATGATCAACGCCTGCAAGATTGCATCCTCGTCCCGCGTCACCGCCGTCATCCCCTGCTTCCCCTACGCCCGGCAGGACAAGAAGGACAAGGTAGACACACACACTCACACACATACACACAAATCAACTCATCACGTTTGTACAGTCTGTCCTGGTTCACGCTGGAACTTTTTCTGCACCTCTGATGTCTGTTCATAAGGAGGCAATTAGCTTTTTTATTGGTAAATAAAATCAGAAAGTGATGATTACAGCACGTTGCCTCATAAGTATTGTACTTAATGCAGAATTAATGTTGTGGAAACGACTTTAAATAAAAGACATGAGCCACTGCGAAAAAACAGTCTGCATACTGTGCCGTAATCCTCTTAATCTGTTATATATTGATTGTATTGGTTACACTTTACTTTAAAGCCCCCCTACTTAGCATTTATAAACAGCTATAAGTAAAGGGAAAGTCTGCTAGCTGCTAGGCTAATTTATGCAAGAAAAATGCCACAGGCTTTAGCTAACAATGTGACTGTCCAGACAGAATCACTCCATGAACCTTGACAGGGACTAAATTTCAAACTTTAGTTAAGCCATGTTTTATTTGTGTGAGTGGAGTCACTTTATGCTTAACTTAACTGCAAATAACTGCTTTCAATTTACATACATTTATGTGCGATTGTTTTTTTCTTTTGTGGCAAAAATCAGAAGCGAAAAGGGTGGAAGCTTCTTCTGTAATGCATCACGTCCTATTTTAACTTTTATTAAAGGTTAAAATAATGTGTACGAATGCTGTAGGTTAACATATTAACTAACTGTGCAGTGTTGTTTTGAATTTTCTCACTGTTAAGTAATGTGAGTCATTTGCCGCTCTCAGAAAAATCAGAAATCGACACATCAGACGCTGAGGCAACCTGCTAATCTCGTAAATCATTATCTGGAGTTGCATTAGCTGTTGATGCAGCTAATCAGCACCATATGAAGCAACACGAGTCCTGCAGTTTTCCATTAGCTGAGCACCTGGAGGGTTTTACGGTGAATTATTCTCCTCTCATGTCACACCTCTTTTCTTTCACAGAGCTTGCACATGAGCGCCAGTGGGTGTAACATGCAACCACCTCATATGTCTTGAGGGTTGAAGGGGTGTTTTTCAGACAAAGATTTCACTTTGAAAAAATGTGCTGCTCATAGGCATCCTGCAGGATTGTGCGTATGTGGGAAAACATCGTAGTTTAAGTCCATTTCAGCTCACAAACACTTTAAGATTTGAATAAAGTAGGTAATCTCAGCCTGTCAAAGGAAGCTGGATGGTAAAATTCTCTCTGGTTTTAGTCTTTAATTAAGAAATGTGGGATTTTCCCGAAAGAAAATGAGCAAAAAAAACTGCTCTCAGGTCTTTTGAATTTACTGTAGCAACAAGTTTCGAGGTGCTTAATGTGTTTCAAATGGATAATTTATCAATCCAACCTCTGCATTTCCTCTAAACGCACACACAGCCTGGCCGCCGTCTCCAGGTTATCGAGTGTTTTGTCAACAAGCCCTGAAGCTCGAGCAAGACGTGTTCGTCCACACAGTGTTGACTTTCCTTAAGTGAACTTGCGGCAACAGCAAGGTCAAGAAATTCAGAGCGGCCAACTGTAACGGAAAGGGTATTTTTGAAGTTTAGCAGCTAGAGGTCCTAAAAATAAAAGTCCTCTTGGTCTAAACAAGCCGTCTTAAAATGAATCAATCTCAAATTCAGACAAAATGTCACAAAAACTGGTTTTGACCTGGTGTGGTTTGCAGTGTTTTTCTTCTGTAAAACTCCGACATATTTCTCTCATGCTCACCTCAAGCGACTGTGTCTTGATGCTTGTCTCAGAGTCGAGCACCCATATCAGCCAAGCTGGTGGCCAACATGTTGTCTGTGGCCGGCGCCGACCACATCATCACCATGGACCTCCACGCCTCACAGATCCAGGTCAGTGAGCCAGGATTTATGTTAAAGTTATTTTAGCTTTGTTTTTGTCATTGTGCAAGTGTGAAAGTCAGTCTGATGCTTATTTTTCTACATTATCGTGTCAGTTTACTTGAATTCAAACCCAGATCCCACTCAGTTCGTGTCCTTCATATTTAGACTGTTTGACCCGCTAGCTCAGATTAGCAAGGCTTCAGCAGACAAAAACACAGTTTGACAACGTTAGCTGCTAGCTTAGTGAAAGTAGCTGTAGAATTAGCATTTCTGCTTCAACCGCACTTAGTTTCTCCATGTTACTGCAAGTCAAAGCTCACTCGGATGAGAAGTGATTTCCAAATTTAAATGTCAAGGTTTAGAGCAGATGATGTGATGTTGCATTGTAGTTCTGGGCCAAAGTCTCCAGAAGAAACCATGTTATACAATTTTAGAGTCAAGACGATACACAGTTGCAGTCTAAGAAAAGTTATATCACCTGAGGAAGGAATAATATTTTCATGTCACTGAATGTGTTTGGAGTGAGTTACATTTGTGCCACAGCCTTGTTTTCCTCGAGATGTTTTCTGTTTAGACCTTGAATTTAGTCTTTCAGCTTTTGTTGTTTTCCAGTGAGGGAAAACAAAAGTAATATTCACCTGTTGTTGCTTTTTTCTTTCCTTTTTAAGGGCTTTTTTGACATCGCTGTAGACAACCTTTATGCAGAGCCTGCTGTTCTGCAGTGGATCAGAGAAAATATCCCAGAGTGGAAAAACTGTATCATCGTGTCTCCAGATGCCGGCGGAGCAAAACGGTGAGACAGCAGGATCCTTGTTGATGTGCAGAAGTTTGTTTAGATGATGATCTGTCTGCATGTGTCACCATTTTTCCACTTCATCACCTCAACAAGTTCAAATCAAGAGGATTACAGTCAGAGTGATCTCGTTTGACGAGCAGTCTGTGTTAAATGGCTCCGTCTTCCTGTTTTCTGTCCAGCGTGACGTCCATTGCTGACCGCCTGAACGTGGACTTCGCCCTCATCCACAAAGAAAGGAAGAAGGCCAACGAGGTGGACCGCATGGTGCTGGTGGGCGACGTCAAAGACCGCGTGGCCATCCTGGTGGACGACATGGCCGACACCTGCGGCACCATCTGCCACGCTGCCGACAAGTCAGTATCATTCAGAGCCTTTATTTTTCTTTTTTAGCGAAAACAGAAAGTAATGTGAAAATGACATCAGGTGGAAAGTTGCATGTATTATAAAACAGGAGGAATCAGTTCTGAATTTTTTTGTTTTTCTTTCTCTCCTCAGGCTGATTGATGCCGGCGCAGTAAAGGTCTACGCCATCCTCACACACGGCATTTTCTCCGGCCCGGCCATCTCTCGCATCAACAGCGCCCCGTTCGAGGCCGTGGTGGTGACCAACACCATCCCACAGGAGGAGAAGATGAAGGCGTGCCCGAAAATACAGGTGCACCTCAACTTTTTGCTCTTAAACTTGAACCATGTGTTTCTTTTCCGGACTGAACAAACACTTCAGTAACTGTTTTGTCAATCCTGCCTTTCAAACAAAACCCAGCTAATGCAGGATGACGTTGAAATGTTCCCTCCTCTGCATTGAGCTAACTTAAGTTAGCCTCCGGTATTTTAATTCAGACTGCATGTGATTTTCTTCTGAAGTGTTTATAGCCGACAGCAGGTTAAAACATGCACAACTTCACCTGACTTTTTCTCTTTAAAATGACACTGCTGGCAGCTGAAAGATGCAAATTAGTTCTCAGCAATTCATATACTGCTTGAGTCCGCAGGCCTGAAACATCCAGTCAAACATCTTCTGTGTCTTAGCATTTGAGCCAAAGCCAAGTCTAATATAAATGTGCACTATGCAGCTTCTCTTGTGCTCGAACGAACATTACAGATGTGAAAAAAAGGATTTAAAGTACGTCTAAAAGTTATGTAAGCTGTATCAAAAGTTCTGTCTTGTCTTTCTTTTATAGGCTTGTAAAAATGTTTCATGTTGCACCTTTAAACCTCATCAAACATAAACCTTTATATTTCATGTCGCTCTCTGGATGTAACAGTCTTTGTCTTAATACAGAAAAGCAAAGTGTGAAAATGAAGACAGCAGTGACATTAAGTTGGCAGATTTGTCACACATTGTTTCTTTGTAAGTTCTCATCATCTGCAGCACCGTTTACATCCAGTGTTGACTGTAATCTGGATCTGCATCAGGGCCTTTGCATTTACATTAATAAGCATTCTCATTGTCTTGGTTCTTCCTGCCCTGTGATTAGATTTGAACGTTGAGGGCAGAACAAAGACTTGATTCTGTTGCTTCTTGTAACTTGTGCAGGACTTGCCTAAGCTAGCAGGAACAGGTGGAGTTAAATCAACTTTCATCTTGCTGGGTGGATTTTTTACACCTGGATAGTTGAGGAAGAGCAGCAGAGGAGGGATTTCTGTTCAAGGACGGACGGACAGACAGACAGACAGACAGACAGACTGACTCACACACACATACAGAGGCAGAGTAACAGATTTAAACATGGAAGGATGATGTTTTATTTTGCTCACTTGTGCGACTTGTTTCCTCCAGGTCATCGACATCTCCATGATCCTGGCGGAGGCGATCAGAAGAACCCACAACGGCGAGTCAGTGTCCTACCTCTTCAGCCACGTACCCTTGTAAAGACGGAGAGGGGGCGACCCCCCAGGCCCTCTCCCCTGCCCCCCCACCCCACCCCGTCAGGTCACTCTGCTGGCACTTTCTGCCACATATCCTCCACAAAGGCTCGACAAAGAGGCCTGATGGTTCTTTTTGCCAACCCCATGTGACTGTGTAAAGGTCACGCCCACACATTATCTTTGACATTTCCACCTGGGAGACAAAACGAAGTTCGGCTAAACTTCTCCGAAGACCAAGTTTGTATTTATGATTCTTTCTTTTTTTTCCACTGTTCATTTTTCTTTTGTTTCAGTTTCAGTCTCGCCAGCCTTGAACAGATGAGGCCCGGCCTTCACTTTAACCAAAGGGTCCATAATGTAACATTATGTGTTATTTGTACCTCATTTAAAACTCATTATTAATTGAAACATTCCACTGCGTCATGTGATTGGAAATATTTTGGCCCTTTTTGCTTCACAGAGAAATAAAAATAGATCAGAAATGTGAAAAAGTGCACCTTCCCCTTCAAGTGTTTGCCTTAGCAGCTGCTAAACCCGTTGAAATAATAGAGGCTAATCTTTTACTAGCAAACGCTATATTGATTGTAATAGTTTATGCTTAGCGCCATCATCAGGCTGCAGACGGTAGTGTTAAATGTGTGGATGTGACTCAGACACAAATTGGAAAACACTTAATTTACTGACTTTTTCAGAGTTTTTCTAGTCATGGATGTGCTGATGTGTCTTACCTCTGCAGTGTCTTTTCTCCCACAGCGAGCTGCTGTTAATCTTCTCCATCAGTGATGTAACATCTGGAGGCAACTTTCCAAAGTCTCAGACAGTCTGTTGTTGATTCAAAGAGTCTAATGTGAAGTTTAGCGGGTGCTGCGCCCGCGTCCCAAAAGGTCATGAAAAACAAATTAAGCCCGAAGCTTGATTATAGTGTTAAACGAGTTCAAGAGTGATTTCTCATCAAAGTAGTGCAGTTGTCATCGCAGCTGCAGCGGGTCACTTTAGCTCCAGTGAGGCAGGTTCACTGTTTGCCTACAGGTGGATTAAAAGAGTTGGTGGAAAAGTGTGATTTCATTTGTTTTGTAACACTTGGAGCTGTTTCTTTGACAATAAAGCTTTGACAATGGCTTACAGATGAACTGTTTGTTTTTCATTTAACACTGTGAATTATAGTTATTTGGTATTTTTAAGAATTACAACACTTGTAAGAGACAAATGTTTTCCTACACTTTCCATGATGCAACTCAATACTAGTACTTTCCAGACGAACTTTAACCTATTTAAAAACTCCAAATGTGGCAGATTTTCCCTTTTGAATCAACTTTTGCAAAGAAATTATAAAGAAATGTTTGTTTTGATAATTTAAATCATGAAATGCATTGAAAGTACACTTGAATATATTTTTGAGAGACTTTTAATCGAGTAATTTCTTTTTCTGCCACTTGCAGTTTTCCACAACACTTCACTGACAGCTAGGGTTCCTGGTTACTTTCTAAATTACTTTTCTACTTGGAAACATTCAATAAGCTTATAAATAACGATGCATTGCTAAAGATTGTGACTCCTTTTTCAAAATGTGGTCTAGTTGAGAGCTTTTATTGCGTTTTGGATGTATATAAGTTTTTTTTAAAGTTAACCAAATTGACATTTCCCCTTTAAACTTTATCACAGTTTAATCTCAATAACTGATTAATTATTGAAAAGGTAAATTTGTCTGTAGACACATCTTTCACCCGTGAACTATTTTTAGAGTCTTCAGTTACTGTATATTGATCATACTGGCTCATATGAGGTCAAAGGTTACAGTTGGCTGTTCGTCAAAAATTTTTTATCTTCAAAAGGGCAGGTACTCAAAAATTATTCTTTTAAAATTCAAAGTGTCCTTTTAGTAAGAGTGTAAAAACATTATGCATATTTGAACAAATCTTTACCTTTGATCCTACTTAATCTGTTAATACCTGACAGTAAAAACACTGAATATTCTTGATCTACTGAGACATTGAGAAACTGAACATTAAAGTGCCACCAGGGGGAGCTATTTGCACATTAATGTGCAGCCACAGCAGCTGCAGACAGTCAACAGTCATGAGGAGAAATGAAGTGCTGAAGTCACATTCCTTACATCAATTGCTGTAAAACTAATGGTTTCTTTTTATTAAAACACATAAAATGTCTGTAAATAGAAATGTCGGGATACAATTCTGATATAAAACAATCATAAAGTAAAAAATAGAGTGTAACATTAGGCGTCACGTGGCCACTGTAACGCACATAAATACAATAGATGGATTTATTTACATTTTTTGCTCTTGGAGATGATATAATGAGGCTCCTTTCAGGGGTTTCAGTGTTTGGTTTCAGCTTTGAGGATGGAGGGTTTGCGTCTCTCCAGCAGGGGGATACGGAGGACGGGAAACTGGTGATGTCAGATGTCATTAGCATATTTCTGACTATATCTAATGCTTGCGCAAAGACGCGCCACCACTGCTGCAACGCACTGACCAGAGACCTTCAGCTAACAGCCAACACTTTGGTAAGAGACATTCAACATCTCATTTATACTGTTTAAGCTTTATTGTTTGCAGCTATTTGAGAGTTTAACTAAGATTAATAGAAAGAGTGTGAGCAAGGTGCAGGGGGAAAGATGTGCCAAATTAATACCTGAGGGACAAAAAGAACAGATTATTGTGTTTTTTAAGTAACTGCAGGTTATTTTTGTTTTTAAAAGCTTATATCAGGGTTTAATGTGACAACAGGGCAGGCGTGTGAGCTGTGTCTTTGTCCTGAACGCACACATTCACGCACATCAGCCTCTTTCCTTTGTTGCTGTTTGTGGGCGAGCTGCATGCGCCTGCTTCCGTTATGACTCTTAAAACGATGCTTTAACGCCTTCACGGCGCTTTATTAGACTGGTGGGTATTTTTTTTGAACGTATTTTTGAATTCGTGGAGTTGAACTTGGCTTGTGAGACCAAGATGATGGTGCACAATGCCAATTTGGGCGGTGGTTCCTTCAGATTGCACCCCAAGGGGAGAAGTACGTGACGAGTGAATGTGCGGATGTTGCACAGCCTACATGTGGAAAGCCCCCTGCGTGGACGCGCAGAAACCAACATTTTACCTCTTTTATAGGATTAATTTGAACTCTATGTTATTTTTTAGGAAATATTCACACACAATCATGCGTTTTTTTCTCCTTTTTTTCATATTTTTCTCTCGCTCTGCCCAGCATGGGAACTCCCATTGTTATGTAAATGTCGGGTTTGAACGCCTTGGACTGGCTTCATTGTCTGGAGCAGCTCCGTCCGTCCCCTCCGTGCATCATCCCGGGCTGTGTGTGTGTTGGATAACGGGACGGATGGTAGTCAAATCACGCAGGGCAGAGCCGCAGGCGAACAAAAGGAGGCGGACACAGCCGCGCACATTAGAGGGAAAAGTGGTCTGCGGTTGCGCATGTAGTTTAACTGAACAAGTGATTTTTGGCCAGTCCGACTCAGGCAACGCCCTTTCACTGATAAAAAGTCGGGGTGAACCACGTGCTGTTGTGGTTTAGGCCATTTTTTAAGGACATTACCATTATTTAAATACAAGTTTAGATAAGATATTCACATTTCTATGTGTTTATTCTTGCAGAAGCTTATAGGAGACACACACCTGTAGTGTTTCTGAATTGAATCATCATCAGCAGTTAGTCATGAGCTCTCTGTTAACCATCTGCTCCTTTTCTGATCTTGCAGATCCGCAACCATGAGTGACAAGCCTGACATTTCAGAGGTGACCACCTTTGACAAGACCAAGCTGAAGAAGACAGAGACGCAGGAGAAGAATCCCCTGCCTACAAAAGAAAGTAAGGCTCAAAGTCCTGCACTGCTGACGGTGCTGCAGACAGATGCAGCCTGGCTCATTATCATCCTAAACTGGCTTTTCTCAGTGGGAATCTCACATCTCCTTTCCCTCTCTCTTCCTTCCCCACAGCCATCGAACAGGAGAAGGCGGACACGTCGTGAAGTCCCTCCCTCTCGTCATGCACTGTACACCCCCTCCCCTCCTCCTGCATTGCCTTGTTTTCAGTCACTTCTTTTAGCTGTATAACCTTGTAACTGAAATTATGAAATGACAACAATAACCAAGCTGCACAGCCTGCGGACGGATGATGCCTTCGTCAGGGCGGTTGGCCCCGTCCCCTCAACCGATCCCACCTTGACCACCTTCACGCTCGTCGCTCTGTCGAGGGGGGATGAATTGGTCTGAGGCGGAGGGAGGGGGGCTGCAGAAGGTGCACGTCTCCTCTTCAAAAAAAAAACAAAAAAACACCTTAACCACCAACATCGACGTGCAGCAGAAAAGCCTGATGGGCGAGGGCGTGGCCTGCGTCCCAGGAAGCTCATCATCGCCTCACCACCGACACCCAACTTCCTGTGTGGCTGCTTTTACGCCAAAGCTGAGGCGTCAAGCTTTTTTTTTCTTGTTTTTATTGTTTTTTCGTCTTCTAATTTTCGGAAAAATGCACAACTTTGTTTGTACGCTGGCCAAAATGTAAATGCCCCAAAAATTGATACTGTTGTCTGTCACAATGTTTTTTCTTTTGTATGCACACAAGGATTAAAAAAAAAAAATAATGTAATGGATGCCATCTAGATCTGGGGGATGTTGAAACGGACCTGATTTACGGTTAAATTGTACCGCCCTTTTGTCAGAGTGATTCGGGATAGCTTTTGTGTCGCAATCTGTCTTTGAATTGTCTCAAATGAGGAAAAAAGGAAAAAAAAAATACAGGTAATTGATTCCATGTGTTTGCTTTGAACCGTAGATTGAAAAAATTCTTTGGAATTCCAGCAGTCATGTCACTCTGCCACATACCATTACCAGAAATGGAAAAATCGTGAAATGTTGTAATAAAAAAGAATTTGTTACTAAAGATTTGTACTGCAGAGTGCTTTTTTCCTGCATTGCAACACAGATCCTGAGACATTTATCCACATTTTCTCACAATCCTCCCACTTTAGAAGCACAGTTAGCCTCATTTTACATTAGCAGACGTTTACATAATATTGTTGCAGCTGCTATTTAGACTGCTTTTCTTATTCTAACCCACTTTTTACACTATCTAACGCTCCTCAGATGCCAAACAATCCTGTAGTGTTACTTAAGGGATGAGGCTGTGCACTATTGAAAGGCTTAAACTTCTCCAAGCTCTGCAGGGATTTACCAGCACAGGAGATGAAGTTTGTACCCTGTGTGTGTGTGTGTGTGTGTGTGTTTGCGTGTGTGTTTGTGTGTGTGGAGAGAGAGAGAGAGAGGGAGGGAGGCAGGGAAATGAAAGCAACTTGTTTGCCCACCTGTCAAGAAGTTTTTTATTCTGAAGGAAGTTATGATTGCCACTGTCAGCACAAAGCTCACTTTAAAGTCAGAGATTATTGCAGGGAAATTTAAGCCATGGAGGCAAATACTCCTTCAATCCAGGAAGTAGACGCTGCCAGTTTCGGAGCTTAGATCATTCCGGCCATCACTGAATGCAATTTAAATGCAGAATACAGGCCGTTGTGCCCATTTTTTTATAGGACTTACTGTAAAAGGCTTGAACAGTGTACGAACAGCGTTGCTCATGTATCCGTTATCTGGTTTGATGCGTTGGTGAGCGGTGGCTTATGTGACGGCGTGGCCTGACCCAGAGTACAGGGTGTAGCCTCAGCGGGAGATTTACTCAGCCCTTCCTCCTAAACTGCCTTCGTCCTAAATTAGCCACCACCTACAAAGCCTTAATGTCATTCACATGACATTGCTGACATTTTGTGTGAACGGCGTGTGTTGCAGTATCAATATATGACAGCATCTGCTTTTATTTAATCAAAAGGTGACTGAGTTTGTGATCACTTGAGACAAAAACCAGCATTTCTGAGCAAGTGACACACATCTCTGTACAGCATGTGTCCCATAGGTGCTTCATGTAGTGCATAAACAGTATTTACAGTTTGTGTATTGCAGAAAAAAGATCATTATTAAAGTTAGTCAGCTGTTTTTTTTTTCCCAGGCTGATGCTAAGATTGATCTCAGGCCACATAATAGTCCGCAAATCTTCTACGTTAGTGTAAGTGGATTGGTTTTAAGTCAGTTGCTCTTAATAAGGCATTAATCTGCGTCGAACAGGAGGGGTGGATGTGGAGGTTAGTGGGCTAGCACAGGAAGAGTAGGCCAAAGCCTCGCAGGTCCTCCCTCAGATGGGATTAACACCTCCCGTCTCCCGTTTCTCCCTCTTCCTCTCCCCCTGCATGCTGCATGGCTCCACGCAGGCCTGCATCACAGCTTCCCCGGGAAAGTGGCCGAGGATTTAAGGTGGAACGGCAGATGGGGTGGGGCAGGGTGGGGAGGGGAGGGATATGTTGGGGGGGGGGTGTCTTCCCTGGTAACCCATGGCAACAGCTGCTGCTGAGTCACTTGCAAGCGCTGGGCGGTCGGGTACTTGTTATCCTCGTGGAGGCTGTTTCTCCCTGGCAGGCGCTCGTCATTAA
Source organism: Acanthurus leucopareius (assembly GCA_029814765.1). NCBI lineage: Eukaryota > Metazoa > Chordata > Actinopteri > Acanthuriformes > Acanthuridae > Acanthurus > Acanthurus leucopareius. Next base: position 3,081,758 of record JAQMCX010000041.1, on the reverse strand, counting down.
ACCTGTTCCTGTTGGCGTGTTTCGAACGCTCAGGAGATTACGAGCGCAGCACATTCTGCTCTGTTGTCTGTATTTAGACATATTTGACCATCTGTCTCCAGCAGCCTCTCGTCTCCACTGAAGGCATGTCTGCAGAAATGGCCCGATTAACGTAGATAGAGATGGACTGATGGCTATCAAATGCACATGCGCCATTGTTGAAGCTCTCTATCAGCAGGATGTTGCACCATCGGGCCTGTAGTGTCCATGCAGTTTGTAACAAATGATAAACCAGGGGTGGCTAGTCTGTGGCCAGAAACACTGTTTACAGCCATGCTAGTGTCATTGCTTTAGGAAAAGATTTGTTTGTTAGTTGGCCTCTTTGGTCAATTTAAAATATCCAATAACTAACCAATGGATTGCTGTTAAGTTTGGTACAGAAATCCACGCCAGTGACTTTGGTGAGCACCTGTAGCTCCACTAGAATATATTTACACACATGCAAAATATTTCCAGCATCCTGAATGTTGCAATGGATTGACACAAATGAACATTAAATACATATAATCATTGTTCTCAAACTGATATCTTGACGTTTCCTCTTGTTCCCCCATGACTGTGTGGTTAGACAGACCAGAGCTAATTTTGAAGGTGATGTAATGACTTACAGAATCAATGGAAAGAGAATATTAAATGCAAATTCACTCAGGGAGGCGTGAAATGATGCAAAAGCTTAACCATGTGTTGGGGTTTCATAAACATGCAGATTAAAAAAGAGAGACTGCAGTAATAACAGAAAGACTCGCAAACGTTGGTGATTTGTGAGTTCAGTTAAACAGATGAACCGTTAATGCATCTGCTGCTAGCAAGCTTGTTTGGCTGCAAACACGTCATTTGATGTCTCACCAACTGCTGCCATAAATTTGTTGACATTCACGTCCTCCATTTTAGAGCCACTATGAGGTCAAAGAATGAATTTATCGATTAGTTTAGTTTATGAAAGAATACCTGCAAAGCTAATGTAGACCTGCTAATTAGCCTTTATGTTTAGTGCTAATTCACTGCAGGCTCACATACTAAACTAAGATGGTATAATCTGTAAACATCATGCCTGCCACACATCAGCATGTTAGCATTTTGCATTTTACAGCCTCAGAGGGTGACTAGCATGGCGGCAGACTCACTCAGACAACAAGCTCTATTGTTGCAGCCAAATTAACAGCCACATATCAGAACAGCTCATTCACCCACTGCAGTCTCGTTATCTGTGTGATATATTATCTGCAGGTACTGGTTGGTTTTCCACAGACTTAATTATCTTTCTATCGCTCGCCGGCGGAGACAAACATGGGGTCCACTGTGGATTTCCATGGCAACTACCCACCCAGCAGCTACATTTGGCATGTCTGGTGAAGCAGGATGCGCCCTGCCATCGGTCACATGTTCACACCTGACCATCATCTTTATTAAACCGTGTCTTTGTCTGCAGAGATACAAACAAAGAGGGGAGGCCGAACAGGAAAAACATGTTCACACAGTGTGTTTGTGTCTTTGTCATGGCTTCCTGTCCAAACTCTCTCTCTCTCTCTCTCTCTCTCTAAATTGTCTGTGGTGTCATTGTCGGTAGACTAATGTTATAAAAAACAAATGAAAGGAGACCACATGACAGCTGAACACTACAAATATGCAACACTTGTTCGTTCTCTGCTGCCGTGTTAGAGGTCAGGCTCAAATGCTGCCTTTTATCGACATATGGCAGTGACAAACAAATGAGGCAGAGAATGAATTTTGAAGGTCGAGGTCCGTGTGTACGTTGGCTCATAGGATGTGACTTCAGAGTGAAATATAATACAGCTATCAAAGCACTCGGGGACTCCCACATATCATCACATGGACAAAGCTCAGTCTTAAACTAAACAAAAGAATGAATTTCAGGGGATTTTTCTGAAAGCAGAATAGCACAACATGATGTTTGTATACATGCAAAAGTCAATGCTGTTTAGCAATGGTGTAATTACCACAACGTTTTAATTTTTTAGGGTGTGATAGCTTAAGAATATCTTTCTTAGCACATTGGTAAATGTCCCAATGAGACAGAGGAGACAGAACAGCCATGTTAACGTATGTATATTGACATTTACAGTATGTTGTTTTTATCTGTTTGCTGTGGGAGAGGTTCTGTTTCTGGTCATTCTTGAGTCATTCTTGAGATTTTCTCTGTTGTTATGGAAGAGAATTTTCCTTGTTCTCATCTAATATGTCGACCTGCTTGTCAAAGCCTCTGAGAGAGCTTTTATGCTTAAAGCTTACACATTTACAGCCTGACACGAAACATTGAGGGGAGATCAGGAAACAGAACAGAGAAGTATCTGCAAACATCACATGGTTGAAGAAAGTTCACTGGTGCATTTTACTGGAAACTTGCCTGATTATACTGATTTCAAATTCAGGTTTAAAGAAAAGCGTTGGATTTAATAGGTGAATATAATGAACGGCTCCGTCAAGGTTGATTTTTGAGTTGCTCACACATTAAGCACCAACATTTAGATATTTTTAAGCAACAAAAGAGCTCAAAATGTTTCACCAGTCCTGTCCCCTTTTTGCATTGTGTTTACAGATAAGTGCAGTTGTGCGTCCGGAGTCAGAAGGGAAGCAGGAACTAACTTTATATAGCACCAACAAAGACACAAAGCTCACACACATGAGCCAACACTGAGCTGTAAGACAGAGCAGACATGCACTGCTGGCTACAGGAAGCACAGAAACAGCTCAGAACCTCCACCTACAATGTGAGTGGAGCTCTCTGGTTGCATAAATGATAATTACAACAGATCCTGTGCATTGGTAGAAGTCCGTTAAACGTTGAATGACCGCTAATTACACCATCGAAGTGATGCATAAAAGCACAGCAGCTTGTTAGGAGAATCAGTGGAGCACAGAGTGGGCGTGGTCCCTTTTCTGCAGCTGCCTGTCTATAGCTTGGGTTGATTATTCCAGACATACTCTATTAGTCTGGCCCCAAGTGGGGGCCCCGATCAATGGTTTCTAAATGGTGTTGACATTCATCATTGCTTATAGATGCATTAGCTGAAGCATTGCACAGAATCGATGCCGCAGCACAGACACCAGAGCAAAGCGAAGCACATCACAGTGTGTCGGCTTGACTCATTGTGACTTGATGAGGTGGTCCTGAAAATATCCCCTCTGAGGTGATGACTGAGGGTGAGTGTGAACAAAAGAGGGGCTGTGACTCGCACTTCTGCAGCTTGCATGCAGCTGTGCATGCGTGCCAGTGATCGTTTGAACGGAGGCATGTGTGACTCGCCTTCATGCATGCGTGAGTCTCCCCTGCTGAAAAAACACGGAGAAGCTCTCAGTGGCTGCCGTCCTGAGGGTTTATACAGTGAGACAGCCTTGACATTTTGCCCGAGCGAAGAGGTTGGGACTGCCAAGCTGCAGACGAGATGCCTCCTCCCTCGCTGCGGGCGCAGATCTGGGGCACTATGCATCTCCTCCTCCTCCTCCTCTCAGAAGACTATAAAGCTGCTGTAGACATCTAACACTTTTGGTTTCTCTTTTACAAAACCCCACAGAGGAAATTTCCACTTATAGAATGAATACTTTTTGTTGCAACCCCCCCAGTAAATGGCTCAAAAGGTGGTGCTTGCCTATCAATATTTTAAAAGCTGGAAGATTTCCAGTCCATTTAAAAATGCATGTGGAATGTTGCATTTCAAAGATGCAAGGAATGCAAAAGCAGCAAAGGAGCATATCAAAAAAAAAAAAAAAATCAATCCACAGATACATTTACTGAACTTAACCGAACTTAAAATTATTTATAGCTCCACTTTGCTCTGCAGCTATAAGTACAAATCCTAACTTCTCCTTTTCACATCAGTCAAAACAAAATCTGAGACACAAGCTGCTTTAATGGACTAAAAGCTGTAAGGAACTTGTACATTAGCAAGACATTATAAACATTACCGAGACTGATGTGGAAGCTCTGTAATTAATCTGGAACTATGATCAGACACCAGAGTGCCTTGATTTAAAGGAAACACTTTTCAAGCATGATTAACAAAATAACCTCTGCAGGAGTAAAAATATTTCTGTTTTATTAAATTTAAAGAATGGCTGGCTGAGAGGAGTGTGTGGCACCCGGGGTCCCTCCAAGGCCGAGCTGCTCGCTTCAGGAATGTTGATCATGAGCGTTAATTACACCGGCAGTCCCAGCAGAGAGCTGCTTAATTACTGCCTTCTTGTTAATAACAAGCTCAGTCATATCATATCCTTATTTGAGTTTTTATTCATCAGCACGAGACCAACATGTAGCAGCACAGAGAGGACAGGAAGCTGCTTTTTAACAGGCTGTTTCTGTAATGTAGCATGACCTCTGACCTCTCTGATTATTCTTACAGGTAATCATTAACACATCACTTCATGTTGGGATTAAAAGTCTTATGGTAAATACTTTCTCTGCAGCTTCCTGCTTCATTGTTTGCATTTATTCGATTTCCTTTTTGGCACAATATGTAGGTGAAGCTTGATCCACTTTCAGACTCGGCCTCGTGATTCTTACTTCCTGGTTGTGACTGAAAAAAAAAACAAACAGTTGAACTTTACAGTGTTTGGGTTCACATTGAGGTTTGCAGTATGTTCAACAGGAATTAGTCGATGATGATGTTTTCCTGAAAGCAAAATTGCTCAAAGTCATTTGAATGGCAACACTTGAAGATGAAAGTAGAGAAAGATGAGGCAAGAATTTCAGACTCTTTCCTGAAAGGCATTAAAGTGCACTTATGCAAAAAAAACTTGAATGTCTCTGATACAAAGAAAGAAAACAGTGAGAGAGCTTGAACCCTGCTTTCTTTTTGCACACCTGGAGAATCTGTGAGAAAAGTCTGTGGTTGTGGGTTTGTCGATGTCGGAAAGTTACCAAAATTCTTACACACAGCCCCCCCTTGTTTCTGACTTTAGAAAAGTGTAGGGGGAGATGGTTTTAGACATTTGTGCACCATCTGATAAGCAGCTCAGCTGAAGCATGTAGATTCTCTCTAGACTGGAACATCATTTTCCAGTCTCCACTCTGCATGAAAGTAAATATACACAAGTGACATTTAGATTTTTTTTTTTTCTAAATTTTTTGCTTGCATAACTTTCTTTTCTTCTTTTCCTTTTGAACTCACTTCTGATTGAGCAATCACCTTTTCAGATATGACATGTTGTGAGGATTTGAGATGTTTTGCAGGCAGCTGTAGCGAACAGTTTGTTCTGTGTTTATGTTTGCATGTATTTTCATAGAACTGCAATTCCAGCACTGAGGACACGTTTCAAACCAGAGGAAGCTTGAATCCGAACTGATGCTCCTTCTGATTGGAATGACTCAGTTGACTTTATTCATCCGATCTTGATGCCCCGTAGATATTATTGACATCAGAACCAGATAAGTGCTGAAAAACCAATATTTCTATCCATTTTCATGCATGTTTCAACTTATTTTTGCCTCAGTTTGCAGCACCTGTGAGACAAATGTTCCTCCATGTGATGTCCTTAACGATTCAGCTCTGCATATGCAGGTAAAATGCCGGAGGACACTGATTCAACCCACAGCAAAAACAGTGATTGATGATTCACTTTTGGGAACTCGTCTGAACCTTTCACAGCGTCTTGACTCAGGCTGCGAGCAACTGCATGTGTTGACGAAGCTGCATTTCTCCTGCTGTAATTAAGAGAAGTTGCTGGCCTTTTGCCTCGTGTTGCTGCTGCTTACAAATTAAAAAAGGATAAACGGTGTCATTAATGGTGCAAAAATTTGCTTGTATTATCAGGTTGGAGTTGCGCTGATAGTTCAAACTGTCTGTGCCTGTGTGTGCTACTTTAATTACCCAACACAACCCCTTCCATTCTGCTCTTCATTTGGCCTGAAGGAAGGGTTATTATTAAAACCATGAATAACAGAGAAGCATGTAGAGTGTGCTTTTTACCGTCAATCAGCTTATTATCTTTGTTTTGACCCCTCGAGGTTCATGACATGCTCATACTGCTCAGGACTGCCTTGCCAACTGCTCCTCATCTCATTTTTTTCTCTTCAGGGCCTCAGTAAGGTCTCCTCATGGTATTACATCATATGATGTGTGTGTGACATGAGACGCACAGTGTTGCTCAAACAAAGTTGCTCAAAGGCTTCATTGTGCAACTCCCTGCCAGTGTCTGATATGCACACAGGATACTATCAACATAGGCTTGAGAGAGTCATGCGTTAAGTGGTTTGAGTCGCTCATGAACGTACTCGAGGAGCTCAGGGGAATTTAATACAGTTCCATTAAATATGTTATAACAAAGGGATCATGCACAAATAAACGCTTTCAACCCTGATTGAATCTCGAGGGTTCAAGTCAACACCACACCCGTAATCCACTTAACCTCATATCTCATGGTTGCTTGACATGGTGTTTATTTTTTATTTCCCGTTGTTGAGGTCAGTCCGGCAACGATAGCGCCTGCTGGCACGGCAGTGAGTCACACTGAGCCAAGGTCGGCTCGAAACTGTGTCAAGAACACAAAAGCAGCACACTTACAGTGCAAGGTAGGACAACGAGGAAGCTGGAGCTCGTCCATGGGGTTCAGAGCATGCACAGCTGCAGTCATCTGTCCATATAAAATTATTGTAATTACCAACAATGAAATATATTGGGACAAAGGTTGAAAAAAATATCATATAAAAGTGACACATTAAGCTGGAAGATATTGTTTAACCCACTTAGCAACATTTCTTTTGCTAATCTGTGCCATACAAGATAACATGTCCCACTTTAACCCTTCTTGTTCTGCTTAGTTTATATAATGTTATGTATACTTTATATAACGACAGAAAAATGTAAAATGATAAGAGCCGGGCAGCTGTTCCCTGTCTTCTGTTTTAATGCGATGCCAAGCTAACTGTCACCTAGCTGTAGCTGTAGCTTAATATTTTATTGCGGCCTGTATGTGGGCAAAAAAGCAAAGAAGCTCTTTAAGGACACATGAAATAAGTAAAATCCCTGTTATATCTGCACTAACTTGCAGAATTTTTTTGTTTATTTTAGCTTAGCTTTACAAAACATTAGCAGAGAGAAACAGCTAGCATGGCCCTGTACAACACCTCTAATGCAGAGTATTTAGTGTTAGCATGGAAGTTACTGTGCTCAGCCACAAAACTGGGTCTAACAGTATTTGAATAGTCTGAGGGAGCTGAAAAACTAAATCATTTTACTCTCATTCAAGTTAGCAGAGGGCTAATCTGGATGTTAGCCGGTTTGCTCTCATAGAGTCTTAAGTGCAAAAGCACTATTGACCACAAAATATGGGAGCTATGTTGAATGTCTGGGTACTTTTAACGCTCTGAAGTCAAACTTCTTTGGCTTCATGCACCACTGATCAACTTCCATGGGAATAAAGAGGGCCAGACCTCTTACAGTATCCAGTTTCTCTAATATGTGCATATTTTCCCCTCATTTTGTAGCTTTAATGGCTAGGCTAGGCTAGTAATTGCTCAGCTATAACTTAATATTTGGTGTGCATACAAATAGAGGTGTCAAACCTCTGTCTGAGAACAAAAATGGCTCTTTATGAGAAGTATTTTGTGTCAGAGATGGACTTAAATGTGGCATATCTGAGCTAAATGCATTGTGAACCTCAAACTATGCATGTGTGGTCTGCTGTGTTGTGAGTGAAATGGAGGCTTATAATGCATACAGATTCATTCACATACACTCACACACCTGCATTAATGCCCACAAGCCAAAGCACACTCTCATATTCATGCCAAGAGATTTTCAAAAGCGAGAACTCGCTGATTTTCCCCTTGTTAGCGGAAAGTTCTGCCTCATCCTGAGAGTTATTGAAGCTTTTACATCTGAGAACAGGACGCTGGGGGTGTGTGCATAGAAATGTAATGATGTCATTGATCTCAAGGCTCATTTTCCCTTGACTATGCCTGCAAGTTGGACGATCACAAAGAAAATTTGTTTTTAGAAGTTTATAAGAGGCCTCTATTTCTGCAAAATATCATCACTTCTCTCTTGGCAAACAATGGCAGAGCTGAAATTCCTGGTTCATACTTTTGTCTTGCCTGGGGTCAAGCACTCAGCACCATCAAGGACGTCAACACAGATGTGCACAACACAAAACCTTGCTCACCAGTCCCTCCTGGCATTCAAAGAATTCTGAGCCACATGTTGTTTTGCCAAGAGGAAGAGAATTCTGTCATTGAGATCGTTCATTTCGGCAAAACCAATGTCATCCAAACAAAAAGAACTTTAAATTTAACCCATTATCAGCTTCCTCCCAAATGATTAAAGGTGTTAACAAATGGCTCTTTGAGACTAGTGTCTGTTTCAAAGGAAGCTGCAGGTTTAATCAGTCTGTAAAAACAAAGATAGTGTTTCATTTCTTCTAGATCAAGTTATGTGAAGGCATGTTGGTGTTGTGTCTAACATGATCATCCTTTAGCTCTAGTGTGTTTCTGTCCAAGCTCTGTTTGCCTTGAGAAAGTTATTGAATCTCTTCAAAGCTGCTGGATCGCAGTGCCCGACCTTTAACCCTGCTGTGTTCGGCAGTGAGTGAATCCAATTTTCCAAGAAGGATCAACTGACTATGAGATTTTTTTTTTTCATATCATCGCAGTAGTTTGCAGAATTGATTTGGAGGCAATTTCTTCTGTCTCAGCAGTCAAACCCACGCTTAATGTGGATTGTGAGTTGTAAGATGTGGCGTTTTCCAGGTTGATGCTGCCAAATGTGTTTAGTTGAACCCAAACCAGCAACACTGCAAGTAAATTATTCTTGTCTTGTCTTGTCCACGCCAGAGTCCTCGGGGGTCTTACCCATCATGGGGGAATGAGCTCTGATCGCCGCCAAAATCTGCTCAGCTTCTTCAGCCTCCTGAATGTCCCAGCATGACTTTTCAGCACTTGTATTTGTTTATGAATAAGGTCTTTTGTGGGCCAAAAATAGGGAAGTGTGGCTGCGCTTAACTTCCTCTCTGATTCTATCAGTAATTACCGCTTTGACTGCTTTTGATAGCAAAGTCAGAAGTAGTTTGTGTGACATTTTAAGCGGCAAAAAATTAGTTTCGCCTCCATTTTTAAAATGTCACAAAGTGTAAAGTTTTTTTGATGCAAAGCCTTGTGTTAAATAATAATTCTTGAGAGCTGCTAGGAAGGAGGAAGTTGCACATTGCCATGATTCATTGTGCATAAAAGCTTTGTTACTATATGGATGTAGCATAGCTCATACTGTCATAGCTGTCACATCATGTAATTACATCAAATTACATCAAACTTGTGAAAAATGGCCTTTAAAGTGGGCATGTTATTGCAAGCAGTGGCTGTCATTCTGTCCCCATCATGCTTCGCTTAAGTCAGAGTGGTCTATACGCTGTCTCCATGGCAACAGACATGCGAGCTCATCATGGCTACATGGGCAAAATGATGTGCAGTCGCTGTTTGATACCCGCTGCTGAACAGTGAATGTATCTCACCTAATGCATTCATCCAGAGAGCACTGATGTTCCCTCATTAGAGCCTGCAGAGAAACTAATGTGGAAACTTAATCTGCCGCAACAACAAGATGCTTTCTGTTCACTTTGTATGCAAAATGAGCAGCCTGCTGTTTAGTTAGTCACTGTGGCCCAATTTAAGACCCAGTTATCAATGGGAAAGTTTTGGATTTATTCTCTGCGCCAAAGTGCATGTGTTAGGTAAGCTTCTATTGATTTAGAAAATCAAAATGACTTCACTGTCATGGGATGCAATCACCTTTTATTGTTGTGCTAATGAAGCAAACATTTCTCAGACTATGAGTCACTGATAGTATATTTCCTATTTAGGTCAACACCCAATCAATAAAGATAACGAGACCTGATTTACTTACCTGTACATTGTAACCTCGATTGTAAAAGTACAGTCAGTGCCTATTGTCAAGGCTGTTTATCTAGGAGGATTAACTGGCATATGTCTGTACGTGAGCCAACAGATAAATGTTATTGTGGATATGTGGTCATATTTGTAACACGAGACAAAATAACAACAGCCCGCTGTTTCTAATTTTGGAAGTGTTTTGCCCAAAGAAAACCAGCTCTGCAGGTTTGGCTGTTGCCACTGCACAAGGAAGTCAAAGAGCTGATTGCTCTTCCTGTTTTCGGGTGAAAATCTTGAGCTCAAATAGGCTCCTTTCTGCCAAGTCCCCCCCCCCCATCTGGGTATCAAAGGTGAAACTGTGTTGTTCTGAGGTCTGGATTAATGAATTATGGAGGTTTGTGGGCTGAACATTTGTTTGTACCAGCGGATAGTTCCCATGAAAACAAGCCAAAGAGACAAAATGTGAAGAGGTTACACACAACTCAAGAAAGAGAACCAATGAGAGAGGAGAGACGACTTAATGAGGATATGAGGCTGCACACAGGCGTTGATATTTGAGGCACACATGCTAATGTCGCTCTGCTTGTACTGTAAATCAGCAGAAAGGACTTCTCGCAAGCTGTCGTAATTCCCCTAAAAAGCTCCCTTTAAAGATTTGAGCCGTTGCTGGGTGAATAGAATCCCAGATGCCGGAGTGCCCCTCCGTCTTTGCAGGGGGAAACAGCCGGTCCCTGTGTCTTTTTGTCCGTTGAGGCCCCCTCCTAACATAAAGGCTTTAGTCAGACGTGTGCCTACATTCCCTGGCCCCCCACCTCCACCGTCCCAATCCAAGTTCGACTGGACTCTTGCCCAGTTGAGCGCCAACTCACCCTCTTTGTCTGCAGATCTGGCACATGACCTGCACTGGCAACTGGCACCATGGGCAAAACTCCCAACGCCACCCACGCCTCTATTGTTCCCAGTGCCCCATTTTGCCCCCTAAAATGCTCCCTGTGCCTTAGTGTAGGCACGCCACCAAGATGGGTACGACAACAACAATGGCGTCAGTGCTCATGTGTAATAAGTGCGCAGTAACGGCTTCTTTGGAGAGGCTCCGCGGGCACACTTTGGCACGGCCTTGTTGTTGACAGGATTGTTTCAGCATGGCAGGATTAAGACAAATGTTCTTTTGAAATGATAATTTTGTCTTGACAGCAACACATTTAAACTGTCACCATGTCTTTATTATCTGCGGTTTCATGCTAAAACATGGCATATGCACCGTATATCATCTAGGCGAAGGCATGTTTTAAAGAGCGGAGATCTGCAATTAGGTGAAAAAACAGGTGTGCAAGCCAGATGTGAAGTCTGTTTTTTCAGACTAACTGTTTGAAACCTCAACTCAAAAATTAAGGCACATCATAACCAAACCACTTGAACCAGAAAACACAAAAAGTCCAGGGCTTTCCACGAACAAAACCACCTGTTGAAGCCTCAATCTCATTAAATCTCAAACTAACCCTGACGAAAAGTGCAACAGCAGCAGGTCATCTCGTCTTTTTAGAAACAACTGATTTGATTCATTTTATTATAAGAAGTGAAACAAAGATTCATTCCTACTCTGACATGTTTTTTGGGGGGCTTTTAGTGATGAATATAAGCAGTATGCATTCAATATAAAGCCACATCAGAGGGGAGGGGAAAACCCTGAAGGCCTCATCTTCTGCCTGCTCACATCAGAATGTAAATGTTTGGATTGGCACAAGGAAAATTGAGGTTTCATCCCATTTGTTACACAACAGATTAGCATTCCGATGCGATTCTGGACCTCGCTGGACGTAGGCGGGAATAACTGATGTGGGAGAGGAGGGAATGTCAGCTGTGAGCTAGAGCGCCCCCGCCACACCGAAATAAACAAAGCGATGAACAAGAGAGGTGATTGGAGGGTATTTCCCCTTAAAGCAACAGGTAGAGACAGAACAGCGAATTTTTAAAAATATTTTAAAACATTCTTTTGATAATAAATCTACTCTAACAAAAGCAGCTAAATGAAGCCTAAAATGTTGTGAGTATGAGGATGTGTAAAATGAAACTTTCTCTGCTCCTGCAGCCAAAATATTCACCAGCGAGAGCCAACTGAGTGAATCCCAACTCAATATCCCCTTTGTTTTTATTTGATTAGAGGGAGTATTTCTCCCCACTGCAGCTTGTTATGAACATTATGTGGCCCCTCAGGTCCGATGAGAAACCTGAGAAAAAATAGCAGAGGATTAACATGAGAAACAGAGAGAGAGAGAAAGTTGGGTGGAGGGAGGAGGCAAAGAGAAAGAGGGCTGCCACGATCCCAAAGAGTCCTCTTCTCCTCCCCCCAGCTTCTCCATCTCAGAGGTCGGAGCAGGGTTACTTCCCAGAAACAGGCCCACCCTCGGATCTCTCTCTTTCCATAACAAATCTTCCCAAACACAAGAGTACTCATAGCTCGGAGCTAAAAAACACTGTGCCTAATACAGCAGGATGGGTTTCTACAGCTACAGACTGTTGAAAATGTGTGTGAGGAGTGATATGTGTCGCTTCCTCCCTGCAGTGTTTAAAAGTGTGTGTGAGGTCCCCTGGCCCTTTAGACATCGAAAGCAAAAGCTACTGTACCTACGAGCTTACATGAATTTAAAATTCATTTTTAAATTTGACTCAAGCAGCTGCTTTTTGCTTAGATTTACACCACAATTGCACAGATGTTGCACTTCAAAATAAGCGTACAAGCCAGTGAACACAGAAAAGTGAAGTACTAGCTAGGAAGCTAACTGCTAACATGTTAGCAAGCTGGGAGAACGCTAATGCTGGTCAGCCATAACAGTTTTGCTGTCTCTGCAAACCATTTTTTCTTTTGAGGATCATTTTATTTTGCAACAGAGGAGCATTATTAAGAGACTGAAAGATCTTGAATGGTGCAGCTTATAATGATAGCTTCCTCATTTTTTAATTTTGCAGCTCTGTCTTCCTCTCACAGGTCAACAGTCTAACCAACTCTGCAATGAAAGTAGCTAGAATTTGCTCCAAAAGTCACTAAAAGTCATCACAGATATAGAAACCTTGATGTCTCACTGGCTGTTTGCATATCAGCCATATTGGAGAGGTCAAAAACTGGCCTGTAAATAAGTATGTGCTGTTTTACTGGATAAAAAGGCATGGCATGGACAGTTTTTTTGCAGCTTAGTGCAGTGTCATCCAGTACAGCACTGCATTAACCACAAACTTAACATCTGAGTGTTGTAATAGCCGCATGTGATTAATTGCTGTTTCAGTGTTTGATAAGCCTTTAAACTTTAGGATTTCCTGTGTTACTCAAACTGAACTTCTCATTGCTTCACTGGTACTTAAAGACAACATGTCAGTCTTGAGCAGCATTGTTTTCAACAAAGGCCTGTTTGTTTTTTTGTGTGAAAGCCAGACGATTTTTATTGTTTTATGTCACTAAGGAACCAAATGTGAGTCAGCTCTGGCCCAGATATGGCTCCTGGATTTTGGAGTGTGTTTACACTCAGTTGTAGATTTAGTGTCCTGTGGCCAATTTTTTTTTATCAGGACTAATGCACGTAAGCACTGTGCCTGTCTGAGGCTTGCACAGGTCAGAAACTGTCTGTGTGTGCAGATGCACGTATGTTATTTATCTGTATCTTGATCAATCAGTAATCCTTTGTGGGAAGGTAAAGTCAAGTCCAACTATAATCTTGCTTTACCTGAACTGTCGCAGCCTGTAGACAAAACTAAAATCGTTAAATAATGCTGCTTGAAGCAATTACCTGCTATGTTGAGTTAAGTAGTTGAGATTATAGGACTTAAACCAAACAAAAGTGGTTTTATCAGTATATTCTGGCATGGAAAAAAATGACTAAATGAATCCAGAGTGAATACGCAGCCTTTGAAGTCATGTGTGTCTGAAGGAACAATGATAAACAGCTCGCTAAGTGTGTTGACATTGGGACAGTACTGGAGACAAATACAAGAGCAGTTTTAAGTAGTCTTGAGCTCCAGTGGGCAAGGTCAAACTCTAAAGGTAAACAGGTTTTTAAACAATAGAAATGATTTATGACCATTTTAACAGACAGCACATTTACATTCCACGAACCTGACAGGGTGAGTTAGTGGTTAAGTTAAACCTCAAATTTCCCTACAATGCAGTCTCTATGAGTTTGATGGCATCTGATATGGAAACAATAGGCTAATGTTGCCGATTTGCAGTCTCTCACATTCCTGCATCCAGCAGACTGCCTGCTCTATAGACTACCCTTAGCCATTAGAAGGTAATCAATTTGCATAGTGACAGGAACAGCCCTGCTAAATGGATCCTCTCTCTTGCACATCTATGTCATATCAGGGTATGGCTGGGCTTGGCAGCAGGAGCACTTCATTGCCAGGGGGGTGAAATAGTTTAGTTGGATTGCTAAGCTGGGCTCGTTGGCGATAAATAGGACAACTGGTGCTTCTAGCTATAGTAGGGCTGCATGTAGGGAAGCTCTCTGCACAGCGACGGCTTACTACTTCTCTCAAAAAGAGGGGACATGCTGATGCATGTTCCTGACAACAGCAAGAGCTTAGCATGCTTTTATATATAAGAGGGTTTTAACTGTTGGCTTAAGAGCACAATGTTTGAAGTTTCCATGCAAATTGACTTATTGGCAGCTAGAACTTGCCTTAAAGCTAAAGATTATGTTTCGTTGCAATTTAGGATGAGCTGTACAATGTTGTTTTAACAATGAAATGTCTGTGCTGAGTTTTCTTAAGTGATAGCTGGCTCATGTTAACAGACAAATAAACCTAATTGGCACTGACTGCTTCTTAATTGGCACTGACTTCCACAGTACCCACCAGACTGTCAAGGAAAACACTCACAAACACTCACACACACACTAATTCACCCAGACAAGATGCTGATCAGATAGAGCAGAGTGTTGCCAGATACTTCATATAGATGAGCAGGTCTTGTCAGACTCATGCGGCATGTATGTGTGCGTGAGTCCTCAGGCTACGTCTTATATAACTCTTGACAGACAGAGATAGACAGTCACAATGATCTGTTTTGAGGAACCCTGAGGCCAGACGACCCATCCCCCTTGCTTCCTGCTTGTCAGAGCTGAAGTTGACATAACTTTCATACATTTTAGACGTTTATCTGACACTGTCACCCACTGAAATGTTTGTCTGATGCTGAGTTAGTAGGCAAGGGGTCCTAGCAAGGACACCAAGAAGTAACAGGAAAAACTAAGAGGAGCTACTGTGACTTTGCTATAATTTAAATTAACTATAGATAATTACTGGAGTTATAACAGACTTAACACTAAAGGAGAGATATTTTTTAAATACACTGAGAGGTAGATGAAAAGACTGATACCACTCACATGCTATTTTAATGCTAAATATGTAGCAGCCAGGACATATTAGCTTAGTGTTGCGTAATAACTGTTTGCAGGGAAAAGTTGCTGGCCTGGCTCTGATAAAGTTTCTTTAGAAATAAGTGAACCACTGCTTTTCATGCTCAGTAAATAACATCTATAATGTTTTTTATCATAAAAAAGCAGAAATGTTTGAATGACAAGTGTCAGTTTAGCTATTTTTGCCCTTTATGCTAACCTAAGCTAACCTAACCGTCTCCTTGCTTCAGCATGTTAGCAGAGAACCACATCTTGACTACAAAAAGACAAAACATTTATGAGATTTGAGGAAATTTTCCTTTATGATAATTAAAAGACTGAAATTAGCTTATGTCTGTCTGCTCAAAATAAAGCTAGCTAGTAGGAGGTTAGCTTTGCACAAAGGCTGGAAATTGAGCGAAACGGCTAGCTGTCCAAGAAATAACAAAATCCAAAGTGGTTATATCTTTGCAAGTCTCAACAATGCATAAAGAAGTTTATAAGTGGTTTGTCCCGTCTATCCGCACTATTTATATCTCTTCTTCCCTGTTTCAAGTTTGCAGTCTGTAATTAACTCTAAATAAAAGGTCTGAAACCCCATTATTAGAGCTGCTTATTAACTTTTCAAATCAAGTGCAAAATTTTCAACCCGCAGTTTATGTCTGCAGTTTTGATACACACATACTGTTGCATCTTAAAATGAAACATTGGTTTTATGGCATTGAAACAAATGCAACAAAGCTAAATTTTCATTTAAATGTAAATTAAAGCCGATCATATGATCCAGGTTGTGGAGCAGTATGTGCTGCATCATAATAGGGATTAAACACCTGACAAATACCTTCATTCAGCAGGTTGCAGCACTTTTGAGTTTGACTGAAGGTTGTAATCTGTAAATAAAGCAGCTATACATGAGTGGGAGTGGATGAAGCCTTAAGGAATTGAAAACCGATGGTTAAAACGCAACAGAAAAGGTCACGGGAAAGAGGATCTCGTCACAGACAAAAGGAAAGCAACCTGTTTTCATGGGAACCGGAGCAGCAGCGAGGATGTTCTGTTTTTGTTTGCTGGGCCTGGGGTACATTGTCAAAACAACTGTGTAAACTTCCTCTAAATCTCAATAAATACTGTGATCTGGTTTACATATAAACAGAATCACAGTTGGGTAAAAAGCAAAGGGGCCTTTTTTGATTATATTTTAGTGACTTTCATGTCCTCAATTCTTTCAAAAAAAAACTTAAAAACCTTTAACATAACTTCTAAAAACCCCTTGGCACCAATGACAAGTTATTTTCCCTCCCTGAAAGAAATATGTGTTTAGTTTCTCCTCTGTCTGTGAAAAATGCTGATCCGGATTACAGCTCGTCTCAGTCAGGCCTTTTCAGCGACCACTGACAGTCATTTTTAATAAACAAACAAAGGAAGCAGCGGAGAATTAACTTCACCACATGAACAGATTGCAGATTTAAATAAGACTCTCCTCCATTTATCAACACTGTGTTGTCATGGAAATGCTCGCCGGGGCCAAAAGTGAGCAGATGGCTCGAGAAATCGATGGCTGCGGCTCAAACTAGCGGATCCGCTGATTTGCTTCAGACCCAGAGGGAGATTGTTTGGACTCTCTCTCAGCTTGTGTTTCACTGGCTATGTGTGGGTGTGTGTGTGTTTGTGTGTGTGTGTGCCTTTTCATCGCAAGATGTGGGACAAACATGCATAGACCTGCCACTGTCTTTCAGTGCAAGAGGTTTGTTTTTACCTGCCTGTTCTGGCTCTGACAAGTTAAAAAATCCTGGTTATGTGAGGGTGTGACTCACCTGCCAATTTCAGGTGAAACCCTTTGAAACTTTTACACCTTCAAGTTGGACTATAAAGCAGCGTTATGTAACCTCTTGTGAAAGATAGTTGATTGTTAAGTTTCAGTGCCAGGTCACCTGTACCAAGCCAAAAAGTCTTTATTTAACAACCTGGGAACGAGTCTCAACAATTAACTATAACCCTCCAGAAGCTACAAGCAGTTGCTCCCACGTCATTAGTTAGATAAGAGCATCTGAGCTTTTAAAACAGAGCTGCAAAGAACTTCAGAAATACATAAAAACTCTTTAGACAGTATTTACTGTTTTCCATGATAGAAGAAAATAACATAAAATATCTATGGGAGACTAATATGGGGCTCTAATTTCGTGGCGCAGTGGTAATTTCGTCCGGCGCACCACTGTTGGTAATTTGGTAGACTGGGCTGCACCGAGATGGGTGTGGTGGCGCACCAGGGGGAGGAGTCAACAGATTCAGCTTGGTGCATGCCAAAACACTGCACTTCGCCTGCACTGAAAGCTCGCCAGCTCCGACCTGGTCTATTCTCGGTGCAGGTGAAGACACGTTTCCAGAGTGTCAGGCACATTTCAATGCAATAAACAATCACAGCAACCACTATTCAGTGTAATTTAAACAGCCACAGCATCCAATATGGAGTATATTTTGGCTATATCGGCTTCTCTCATCTCATGAAATTCAAAAGAAAAGAAAAAAGAGAGAGACGCTCGCTGAGTAAATGCAAGTCAGTCGGTGTCTTAAGGATTTACCTGTAATTGCCCATATTTCTCTGTTTTAATCTTTATTCTTAACGTGATCTAAAAA
>JAQMCX010000041.1:3012074-3063760 GCA_029814765.1 Acanthurus leucopareius | reverse complement strand
AATATTAGTAACTTCCTCCCAGGCTGTTTTTGCATCATCAGCCCGTGGAGGTCTGTTTGCATTACCATATATTCTGGCACTGCGAGCTTGGACCTCCCAGACCAGCACATCAGTTTTTTCCTGGGAGAAGTTTGGCCGCCTGGAGCTGCTGCTGTCTTCGTCCACGGTGGTGGCGAGGTGAAATTAGCACTGCGCCTCACCAGCAGCGCATTTAAAGGCAAGGAAAAGCGTTCATTTGATTGGTGATTACACTCGGCTGTGTTAAACCCGCTCACGCCTTCTCTCCTCCCTCTTTGCCACTTGCGCCGGTGGGAGGGACGGAGGCGTGGGTGCGCCGGACTGCGCCATGCACGAACATTGCAAAATGCGCTGGCCACACCCCGTTGGCGCCTGGTCTACGAAATTAGAGCCCATGGACTTTCGAGTGATGTGATGACATCATATGCATCATGACGACAGTAATGAAAAGAACAATAGAAAAAGCTATGAAAGCAAGTTTTGGGATTTACAAAGGCTATGATGTTATAACTTTGTTAAGAAATAATTTAATTTGTGAAGGAGTTTCTTTTTGCCAATGCAAAGCTGTTTAAAGCGGACATTAAACAGTTTTAAAGTTTAAGTTTGTCTTGAAGAGTTCATGGACATGAAGGGAAAACACGTCCTTCGGCTCAGTGACAACAAGCGACTGTGTGTTTTGGCCTCGACGGTGGACATTTCCAAGTTCCTCTCAGAGCTTCGAGGTCTCATCCATCTTCTCCGCTCTCTGTTTTCAAGAGGAAATCATTTGAAGCAAATTAAAACTGTTTCAAGTGCAGCTGGGAAGAGATAACAGAGCTCTTTTAATTACTCTGCAAGAACAAAAGCCTGTTATGACATCTGAATACGCTGCTGAGTGTGCAAAACTCCTCCAGACGTTTGGCGAGAGGCTCCAGGACACAAGAAGTAAACAAAAGGAGCAGAACATATTTGCTATGCTGTGAAATGTGGAACCTGCTGATGCGCCCGACAGTGTACTGACTGACCTAAACCTGGAAAACCAGTTGTAAACAAAATCATCGTAACATGTATTTGACATCAAACGCTTCACAGGACAGTGAAGTGATCTTTGTTGTTTTTAGTATGAAAATAAACATGTTTTCCACCATCTATGATATAATCGCTATTTTAAAATGCATTTTGGCAATCATTTTCTCATACAATCATATTAGGTATAATCTGTTCTCAACATGAACTGTTTTTTTCACTGCTTTGTTTGTTATTTTACACTTTATTTTGACAGCTGCAGCTCAAATTAAGATTAATTTTATTGTTTTTTCCCTGTTTTCCTTTCACAGCCCCGCTACTGTATTAACAAAGACTATAAATATCAACAAAGCCCAAAAAGAACAGTCAGTCAGTCAGACAGAGAGAGAGACAATCTGCTCTTAATGCAACTTTCCAATATTACCCATAATCCACTGGGGTGCATCTGTGCAGACCGGTCCAGTTGTCATGCTTAGAAGCAGCCAATCAGACCTCGTCTTATGTAATCCCTGCATCCATCTAGCAGCACAGTGGAGGCAGACAAATGGTGGAGGAGTGGTTTGTATGTGGGAGCACAGACACACACACACACACACACACACACACACACTATACACACACACTATACACACACACTATATACACACACACACTATTCCCATCATTTTATCTGAAGCAATCTTGATGTAGACTGTTGCCATTGTTCCTCAGGACACATTTTTCTCTTTCTTTTGTCTGTTAGTCTTTCAGCCCTTTTACACACACATACACACACACACGCACACGCACACACACGCACTCTCGAACATAAACACACACGAACCCAGTCCACCCAGACCGGCCATAATTGCGAACATTCCTCCTCCTTGAGCCAAACGTCTCCTGTTGTGCATTCCTCAGACATTAGACCAAGCCGCTGCAGCAGATGGGAATTACTGTAACCGCTTCTGCTCCACTTATGTCATCACACACGTTGTACATGAATTAAGAGTGACGTATAAATCCCTGGATGTTTGGGATGTTATGAATGACGATTGTTTTTCGTCGACTCTTTGAGGCTCCGGTCATGTGCAGAAAAGGATATATGGAAAATAACACCTCTGTTTATTATACAGCAGGGAGATTATGGCAGTAAAATTGTTGAACACACTCTTTTGGCTGCAGTGAACATGAAGCCGATTTTCCAGCATGCTCTCACTCCCTGCGCTAAATCTTTGAATACATTTAAATGCTATTAGCAGAGAGACAGTTAGCACGTGGCTCACCTCTAAATGCCATTTGTCTGCATATCGTGTATGTATATGAGCTTTTTTCTGCTTTGAACTAGCTTAAAATTCTAGCAGAATTTGAGGGTGAAGTTAACCTTTAAGAAAAGTGTAAGTATAAAACTTTATTCAGAGCAAAATGACTTGAAAATATGGATATTTTTTTTTAACAGTGTGTGGAATAGAAGACTTCTGTTTAAAACCCTCTATGTGAAATCAAGCAGGCTTCAGTTTAACTCTTGGAATTGGTCCTAATGGCCCTACGGAAGGAAGAAGCCTTTAAAACTGTAATGTGCATCGTTTTATCTTGAGAGAGGAAGTGTACTCTTACATCTGCCTCCTATTGATAATGCTGCCTAACTGTCTCTTGATGCATTTCCCATATTTTAGCCCTCAACAACAAAGTTTGTCCTCTAAATAGCTGATTTAAGACGACAGAAAGTTTTTCATCCTCATCATCACCCTCTTCCCCTCCTTCATCCCCACAGCTCCTTTCTGCTCGTTGTTCTTTTTTGCCGTCTCTCAGTGTACAGTATTAACACACCCATGGCGGGAAAAGCCAGGCGTGCCATTGTCTGATTGAGGGGGGCACCGTTGGCTGCGGACAACAGCCGACCAATAAGAGGACCCCCCGCCGAGACAGCTGTCATGCTGTTTCACTGATCTGTGGGCATTCCTGCTCATTAGCAGCCTTTGTTGTTCATTCTGTGTATGTGTGTGTGTGAGTGTGCACATAGATGGGTGATGAATTGACTATGGCAGGTAAAGTAAGAGGAAGAAAATAAATATGCATGAGATTTCCCGGACAGCCAGAAAATATGTGAGGGGCATCTTTGTGACTGAGAACAAGTCGTCCGTTTGTGCACAGCAGGTGCAGCGAGCACACACTCATCAGCGCCTTTTCACTGTTTCAAGTGTCAGTAGTTTGAAACTCCACCTGAGGTCAAAGGTCTGTTCACTTGTTTTCATAGCATGAGCAAAAAAATGGGCTTTTTCTTTCATGGACGTCAATGTGGAACACACACACACACACAAGCTCAAATCTGTTGCTCTTAGCTCACTTTTGCGTCTTGCAAGTGCACTCATTTAACCATATTTGGACACAAATGAACATGCTCTCATTTTACCGAGCAGGAATTCCCCAATCTGCCCCCTTATCTTGGAAATTGAGGCTATGATAACAGATAGTTTGGTCTCAGATCTGCATCTTCCAGGGAAGAGAAAGAGGAAGAAAGTAAGAGAAAATACAAAATGACTATTTCTTCTTCACATAGCTCCCAGGATTCCAAGTAATGTTAAATATGTGTTTGTCTGCCTTCCTGTTTGCAGAGCAGGAATCCTCATTAAGAGCCTAATGTGCATTCTTTTCCTCAGTGCTGAACTCCATTCATCTTTTGCACACTTTTAATATGAGATTGTAGGTGAAATAATGACCGAAATCTTACTAATCTCTTGCTATCAGGTGGTAAGAAAGAACCAAAGCTAGAGGGAAAACAACTGATGAACAGTAATTAGAGAAAGGCGAGTGTTGCAACACAATAATCCACCTTAAACTCAGCTGCTTTTTGGATTTGCTGACCATATTTAGTGCAGGTAAAATGGTTTTCAAACATGAGGTCAGCTCTAAAGAATGTGGGCTGTCCCTTCCTCTGTTACACTGAAACCAGCCAGATAACCTTCCCATTGCAAGGACAATATGTTACCACATCAAGAGGGTAATTTTTTTTCCTCCACCTCGTGTCCCTGAGCTGAAGAACCACTGTTTTTGGTACAGAGAGCAGTCATTGTTTCAGGAATGTGGGAGGGATGGTGAGTTTATTAAGGCGAGGACAGAAGCTCTGGCCTGAAAAGTTACCCAGCAGCATCTATCTGGGATTTTTATAAGGAAAAGGCGCAAGCAGGGATTTCATTTTTTCATCCATATAAATCCCTGTATTATATCAGCATTCATTGTTTACTCAGATTATGTGCATGTATATTGCAATTTTTGTTTCATAATATGACAAAAAAGGGAAAAATACACCTCCAGATGTGCGCAGTTTTCACAGTAACATGTCACCCTCTTTGTTGTCAGTGTGTGGGTGCATTAACAGTCCAGGTAGCTGCTGGGCTTTGCAGGTTAGCTTAACATGCAGTCATTCAAAAACCTGTTTGGACTGGGCTGTAGCTGTTGTGTTTTAATTAGCATGAGGTCAAAGTTCATGCTGACTGACTGTAAGGACAAAGACTAAAGACCAAACATGTGGTTGCTGCTGCAAAACTGAGTCATTTCCTTGTTAGTGTTTGCTTACACTTAATGTAATGTAGTGGAGGCCGCGCCCCCACCCAAATCCCCTGTTCCATATTTCACCCATTCTCATCTGGTGCCACACCTTTATCACTTCCTCTGGGTGCTTTTGTTTCCTCTCACTGCAAAGAAATGCAGGTCATGTTACTTGAAGATGGTAAAAATTGAGCTTAAGTGTGAGAGGTTGTCTGCCTTTAGGGGTCAGCCATAGCTGACACACATTGGTGACCTGGCCAGGGAGTGCTCCGCCTCTCGCTGGGTGAGCTGGCAATCCCCCACCCACCCCCCCCAAAAAACCCTACAGTGTAAGTGGGTATTATTAATGAATGAATGGTCCACATTCCACCAACCTTGTTTATACTGTAAGACCAAAACAGTCATAATAAACAATTAGTGAAAAGAAACTTCCACTTCGGATACTTCAGGTCTGCTCTCAGAGGTTCAGTGCATCATGGGAGTTACATGCGTTTTGGTGCACATTAATCTTCCTGTGCACCGACTTTTCTTCAATGTGATTCATTCTTCTACTTTGTTGACTTCCTGTTTCGCAGAGCTGCATTGCCCAAAAGTTAATGTGCTATGATTCTTATCTGTGCTGCAAGTCTGAACTCATGAGTAGGTGCAGAAATTAGTATCTTTGACTTTGTTTTTGATGGATTTTATTATCTGTAGAGATCATTTTCTTTTGGCACTTAAATCAAAATGCAGCTGCAGATGTTTACACT
Source organism: Acanthurus leucopareius (assembly GCA_029814765.1). Taxonomy (NCBI): domain Eukaryota; kingdom Metazoa; phylum Chordata; class Actinopteri; order Acanthuriformes; family Acanthuridae; genus Acanthurus; species Acanthurus leucopareius. The sequence continues at coordinate 3,058,460 of JAQMCX010000041.1, read as the reverse complement.
TGTTTTGTTGTGAAACTTTATCAGAGCATCATTGCAAAAGCCTTGTGTTGTCATATGAAATACTATGCTAGTTCTCCATGGGAAAGCACCAGACAACAAATGGGCTCAGAGGAGATAACAGTGAGGAAGAGGACGACGAAGAAGTTCAGATGCAGAACTGAGAGCGACCTTTCTCCCACCTCAACTGTCTCCACTTCTGCATTCGCTCTCACTGAGGAGGAAGTGGAAGCGCTGACTTCCTGCTGCCTGCAGAGGGGAGTGTGGGCGGTGCCTGTGAGTTTTTACCCAGCATCCCTTGCACAAATTCAAACAGCAGAAACACAGGAAGTGTGACCCTGGTTTGATAACAGCGGGGGCGGCTATTTCTGAAAACGTCGAGCAGAGCGCAGACAAGGAGGTGTCTGTTCTGTTTCCTGTTGGTTGTTTTGTCAGATGTGAGTGGCTGAATGTGTCTTTATGTGTCAAAATGAACTGTTTGTGCTCTGAGGTCGCCGCATCGAATCAGTGACGGACAAAGGGACCTCTACATGAGCTCCAACATGACTTTGGATGTGTCTTTTTGCAGCTTAAAACACTTATTCCTCTTTTTCTTATCACTTAAGAGTGCTCAGAATGATCACTTCCCCAAAGCCTGTGCAATTAGCAAAGAATGGGGCTCAGTATCGAGCTATCTGATGCCAAAAACTGTTCATCTTTGTTCACTTAGAGGACAAACTTACGGCCTCAAATGGCTAATCTGATAGCCTCAAGATATTGCTATTCAGGGTTTTGCAGCAGGCAAGCTGGGGTTTAAAGGCTGCGGCTGCTGCTGACTCCACATCAGTCTTTGTTTGATAAAAACCTGATGTGGAATTTAGGCCCTCGCCGCCTCCTTCCTTCCTTTTTTCTTCCCTGGGATGCCAAATAAGGCCAGTTTGCCATATCTGCTGAAATACGATGTTTGCGTTGCAGCTGTCGCTCAGCGTCTCGGCATCTCGCTTCGACTCAAAGAATGAGACGAAGAAAAAAAGTGTGATGTTTGTGTGTTTGCCCTGCTGACTTGATCCCATTCTCTTACTATGAAATGCATGACATCATCATCTTTCCCTCCCCCTTTCTCTCTCTCTCTCTCTCTCTCTCTCTCTCTCTCTCTCATCTGTCTTTCCCCTCTTTTTTTCTCTCTCTTGCCTTTTTGTTCACATGTTCGCTGTTATGTAACTATGTTGAGGCAGCCAGGGTGATATTGTGAACCAGCACACTGCACCAAGAAAACATTTCCCCTTTTTCCACCCCTGGCCACAGCTGCTGAGTTTCACTGACTGTCAGATCAGAGTACACGCAATTAACCCAAGAGCCTCCATGCTTTGTTTTTTTTTTTTTTTCTTTTGGACGCAGAAACAAAATGTCCTAAAATGGCTATTTACTAATTCTCAACAGCTGATGTAATTGTTGGCTGTAAACGAGGTGATTCGAGATATTTGTTTTAGCTTTCATGCTCAAAGGGCAGTGAAGTACACAAAAAACATTTGATGCTCATGAAAGAGTTTATTTTTTGTAAGATTTACCAAGTTTTGCTTTTTTATGGATTATTGTGAAAAAATACACCTGCTAAAAGTTAAGTCTTGAGCATCAAACTTCATCTTCCTGCACTTTTTGTGAAATCATATCACTTGTTTTTAATGCAAATCAATTTTATTAGGTCTGATTTTCCGCCAGCTTTTTAAAAACAACTTTTTTTTTGGCATTTCAGCCCCGCTTTTAACTGGTTCCACTAGGTTTTAAATATGCAAACAAGCTTCGAAGCTCAGCAGCTTATTCACCTTTTTCCTGTTATGTTTTACTTCCTCTATGCTGTACACAAGCACATTGTGTGTGTTTTTTTTACTTGTGAGTTCCCCATTGGGAATAGGACAAGTGCTACGTGTAGGCTGAAAGCGAGGAAGTGAGACGCAGTGTTGTGGTTTACCTCAGATCAACCGTATCACAAAGGACTTTGGTTCAAAGGAAGGGGAATGAAAAGAGCATGACCTGCGTAGGTCTTCAGAAGTCCCCCCCTTAGAGTGTGTACATGTGGGTTTCATGTGTGTTTTCAAACCTCATTGTAAGAGCAGCCTTCATTAGTGACCACCACCTTTGTCTACGGCGTCAGGGTGGCACACAGATTGCACAAGTTCAGCAGTTCAGAGGTTAACAATTCGCAGAAGTAACATGGCCGGAGAAGAGAACCAGTTTTTCAAACCGGTCATCAGATGTGTGTGATGTCCCGAGCTGGACCAGTCTTGATTTTAGGGTGTGTGATCATACTGAGCATGTTTGGATAGGCTTGCTTGACTTCTACTCTGCAGCCTTTTTTTTTTTTCCTTTAATTAAATGAAAAATTACCCTATATTTTGTAGGCCAACCAGACCAATGTAAGGATTAAATTACAGCAACTGAAGCTGGAATATGAGTTATGAAGAAAAAAATGAGCAAGGATCCTTTTTAGGGAAACGTACAGACTGAACTTTAATTTATTTCAAGCCTCTGTGTAGTATGGGGATTTGATCAAGGCTAACAGCCATGCTAGCAGCCATGTGAAGCTGTTCTGTGGCACAAATTACTTTGGACTAAATGCAAAAACAACATGCTAACATGCACACAATAACAGTAGTGTTTGGTGAATATGTTTACCATGTTCACCACCTGACAGTAATTATTTATGTAAATACGAATCCTCTTTAGCAAAACTTAGAAACTGAGCCTTGATTAGTTTTGTTTAGTAGTTAGTTTTAAATAAGGCTAACAGCAATGCTAGCACCTTTGTGATACTCTACTAATGTGAAGACTGCTTTGTGCGAAATGCATCAACATGCACACAATGAAAATAGTGTTTATATTGACTGTGTCGACTATTTTAAAGTAATTATCTATGTTAGCATGTCAACATTTGGTGATTAGCGTGAGGAAAATGCAGAAAAAGTCTGCAAACACACAATTAATGTAAGTTTGACAGCATCTAAAGCATGCTAACGCTAGCTAGCATAAGCGACTGGTTCTCCTCAATTCCCAACCCATTCAGGCTGTGGCAGCAATAAATTTAAGTAGTAATAAATTACAATTGTGATTTTTATGCTGATTTAACCTTTTATTTCTAAGTGGATGATAGTGTTATTATCTTGATTTAAAAGTAAGATGTTTTTAAAACCTATCTTGCTTGTGTATGTTGTAACTGTGAGGCTAATGCAAAGATTTTCAGTGTATTTATTTTTGTTTAGACCAAAGACATGTAGGTGTGATTGCACCAATTTTAACACCCGGTCTCTTCACAGCTTTTTCTCATCTCATGGTTTATACTCATCAGTGTGTGTTTGTGTATACGTGTGTATGTGTGTGTTTGTGTTTGTGTGTCTTTATTGATTACTCAAAGGCGGAAAGAGGGAGATGCGGTGACTCCTGCTTTCAGCTGCCTGTTAATATCTTTGCCACATGACCAAGCAGGAATTTTGTGGGAGCGGGTGTGAGCTTGCACATGAACACATGCATACAGTAAAATGTGTGTGCAAGTCGGAAAACACACCTCGTCCCACAGCTTTTCTCACTTTTTCTACCTTCAGCTCCTCTTCTTTATACAGTATGTCATCACTGCAGCTAACCGATTCTGATTCTCTGAGCTCCTTATCGTGCATCCATCATACGGGTGAAATAAAGGACAGGCGCCAAGGGGTGAAATGGAGGATGTAGGAGGGAGGGGAGGAATGTGTTGGGTGGTAAGAGGAGCAGTGACGTGGAGGAGGAGGGGGCAAGGAGAGGGAGGTGAGGAGCAGGAAGTGAGGGGAGAAAGAAGAAGAGGAGAGGGTAGAAGAGAGGAATGAAAGGTGGAAAGGGTTAAGAAGTGTCCTGTCCACACACACCACAGGCCCATGAATCTTAACTGTGGGATATCTGGAATTCAGACTCAATCACCCAACGGAAATTACCAGAGAAGAAGTGGGGGAAGAGCAGGGGGAGATCATAAGCTATAAATGTGAAGAGGACAGTACATTCTGCCTCTTTTCTTTTCCATTTGGGAAGAAAAATATCTTGTGCAGATTTGAACATTATATTACACAGAGAAAAACCCTTTTCCTTGACTTAATTCTTGCATCAAAACTTAAAAATGTTGAAGAGATGAATCATTATCTCCCGCAGAGAGACTTTCTCATGCTCACACTGATCAAACAATCTCAGGAATTCTGTTTCAGAGGGTTTTAGAGCAAAGTTGATCCCAAAAGAGCTTGAAATCTTGCTGCTATTTTGTATCTGAGTGAGAGAAGGCATGCTACAGAGCAGGCCACATTAGACAAAAGGCTCCTGTTACATTTACACACAGGGCGCTGCCCCTCCAGACAAAAGCACTTTCAGGTCTTATCTTTGCTGAACTACACACCTGTTTCAACCTTGTCTTACAGGTAGATAACACTGTGTGCACACTGTGTGGTTACAACTCTTTATGAGTTGTGAGGGGGGTGTGATGTCTGAATTTTTATGAGCTGAACATGTAAAATCTGCGTGAAATTGTAAATTCCGTCAAGTTCATGTGTCGAAATGCAAAGATTGAACCACTACACGTCACTTAAAGGTTACTTTTAGGCATGAGATTACAAATAAAGTGTTGTTTTTATTTAAAAAAATAAAAAGAGATGAAGGAAATGTATTTTTCTCTTAATTTTTACTCAAAATTTTGCAGGAGATGCATAAGTTGCATGGATCACTGTCACATAAAATACCAGTCTACCTTTTACAACTGAAATCTTTGTTTGCATTAAAATGTGACTTTGACCAACTTAATACACTCAGGGATTTTACTGCTACAGCTTCACTTGGTCTGACTTTCATTGTTTAAAAACTGATTAATCTTGCATGAAAAGTTTGGTTTTTTTAATTTGTATTTTTATTCAAAAATGAATTATTAGTATTATTCCAGTAAAAACAGGAGATTTTGAACAAAGTGTGTGCTTGATTAAACTGTGCAAACAGCTTCTGGAGGTCAGGTATGAGCATGTCCTCCTTTTACCCATAAACCCTTGCATTACTAAATTGCTCCCACAGACAGCTGAACCAATCTGCACACCTGTGCACAGTTTACACTTCAGCCTCACCCCTCCACTGTGATCACATTACACATGTTGGTCAAGTAGATGCTGCACAACTGTGAGCAACATAGGAGGATGTTATTTGCAACCCGCTGGTGGTGGTGGTGGTGGTGTATTTCCCCTAAGGCCGAGCATGTGTCCGATTTGTGTGTGTGTGTGTCCGGTGTGTGTGTGTGTGTGTGTGTGTGTGTCCGGTGTGTGTGTGTGTGTGTGTGTGTGTGTGGGCGGGCGGGTGAGGGGGTTTCATGGGAAATAAATGTGATGATTCAATGTGGATAATTGTTTGTACGCCGGAGGGAACATGCGGCTACAACGGATGAGGTTTGTTGCGTCACGTCCTTCAGAGCAAAGTCATTAAAATCAATACACATACCTTCTTTTTATGTGTCAGGTCGCAGCCTGCCTTTTGTTTGTAACGGGCTAACACAGCTCCTTAGCTGACGATAAACACACAGTTAAAGGGTGCAACTCTCCACTGAACTATTAGAAAGAAAGGTGTTGCATCACATCATTAGAGGCATCTGGAAATTCAATTTCTTGAAACTTGAGAGGCAACAATCTCACACCAACAATTTAAGTTACTGCATCATGTGATTTTGCATTTGACTCATTCGTTTTGAAAAAAAAAATCCCAAACAAACTGATATCAGATGTACTTCCTCGTTGTTTCTGGATTAAATCAGAAAAGCAAAATATTATGATCAACAAGAGCAGACAAAACAGTCACTCGTTTTTGTGGTTCGGTGAGACTCGTTTCCTGACTGTGGTGCTGCAAGACTGTTATTAAGTACAAGCTAAACACTGTGACGCTCTTGTCTAATTAAAAGCCCCTAAAATAGAAACTCAAGACACTCAGGAACCTTTCAGTGTCAGCCCAAACAGAATAACCCTGTGGCAGAGACACAGAGAGAGGAGACACAAAGAGAAAACACAAAACGTCCACTCCAGTCATCTGTTATCACCCTCAAGGTCATGATGGGTGGGTGGGTGTGATGGGTGGGTGGTTTGTGATGAGAAGGGAGCAGCCAGGCAGCCCCCCCCCCATCCTCTGTCAAGAGCATTAAGCACAGATACAAAATAGAGGTTGATTTTGCTCTGGCAGCATGAAAACCACAGTCTCACACGTGTGCTTTTGCAGCAGCTGCACCGACCTGAACCTCTGCTGTGTTAGAAGAGACGACATGAACAAAAGGCCAATTAGCATCAAATCTAATGACAGCAAACTGAATAGAATTACAGCCAGAAACTGTAAGAAACAAAGGATCAAATTTTACATCCATTTTCCTGTGTTGCAGATCATCTCATGCAGTATGAATATTTCATCATTATGATTTCGTTAAAACTGCGACACCTTCACCACAATGACTCAGAATAATATAACAGTAGTTTCACTGGTGCAGCTTGTTTCATTATAAGTGATTATAGAAAGTGAACAATAACGAATTTAAGATTCTCTACCCTCATTTAAAACTTAAGGGGATAATGTGTCATTTTGGTAAACAAGCTTACTTCCTTATTCTTGCAGAGACTTACATAAGACACACCCATGTCTGAACAGTAACTTATGATGTTTAACTTAGCTTAGCATTTAGACTGAAAACAGGGGGAACAACTAGCCTGACTCTGGCTAAAAGTAACAAAATCCACCTACCAGCAACTCTAAAGCCCACTTCCCGATACATTTAATCTTTTTTGTGTAATATGTACAAAAACAAAATTAAAAAAATTACTGTTAGGGCTCATTTCATATTTTAAGACTAGCTGTGCTAGCTACGCCCACCATTTGCAGCTATTTTTGTCATTTCGTTCGTTTGTTGTTTGTCCTACAAATGTGAGGTAATTAAAACATAAAAACCTAAAGTCGGTCTGCCCTCAAATCAGGCAAATATTCAATACCTCCTCCTTATAATTTGCATACAGACCCTAAACAAGGTCTAAACAAATGTGGCACTGAAAGAACAAGGATAACAATAAAAACCTTCATAAAGTTTAAATTTCAAAGCCACAACACATGATTCACCATTTCTCTGAAAACATTTTATTCCTTTGTGTTGCTTGACATGCACACACACACACACACACACACAGACATATTCATGACAGCTTCATGTGCTGCATGGACGTGTGTGTTGTGGGTGTTTTCAGGTTGTGTGTATGTGTGTGTGTGGGGGGGGGGGGCTTACATGGACTTACCATGTTGTCATAAATGTCTGCCCATGAAGAAACTGATCACTTTAACAAGAATGCGTCCCTCCTCCTTCTCAGGATTTCTCAACCTCAGGGCGGGGTAGTGTGTGTGCGTGTGTGTGTGTGTGTGTGCTCATGCGTACATGCCGTCAAGTGTGGCGTGGTCTGCACAAGAGGCGGAGACAACAAAAGCAGGATGTGATACAGCAGGACTCTACTTCCTCATACAAGCTCCAATGACACCAGCACAGTGCAGAGAGTGCCACCTCTTGGTGAATGGGCGTCACAGCGGCAGCATGCTGGTAAAATTCCATTCTCACAGATAAGAAGCATACAAGTGCAAACAGGCCGCAACGAAATTATTGGATAAGATCCCAAGGAGCCTTGTTTGAGTTTTCGGGAATTCCAGTCATGTGTGGTTGGAGAAACAAAAAGCAGAGGTGGCCTGCAGTGTGTTGACTTCTGGAAGAGGATTTCTCTCTTTTCTTTTCTGTCCCTTGCATATGTTCACTGAAGGTCCAGCTGGACCCCACCCATCTCAACACACACATTTAGAAGCAACACACACTTCAAGACGAGGGACCCCCATTTAACAAAATCCACTGAACAGCCAAAAGAGCAAATAGACAACAACACAAATGCAAATTTGTACATCAAATGTTGCACATTGACAGAAAACTCCTTAAGCCGGCACAAAGAAAAGTTAAACATTAACGCTGCTAAAAGCCTCCTGGAAGCTTTGACTTCCATTTGAGGTTTTAAAAGCTGTGGTTTGAAGACTTGAGAGCCAGAAGCTATTACAAGAAGAGACACCGTATCCTTTCCCCCCCGGGAGCTCCGCTGCTATTGGCCCCGGCTGCATGAATCTTGAAAGCTAATTTTTAATACAAGATTAAGAGGCTGATGTCATTCCTCGGGTTACAGAGCGGTACCCAGCTCAGCTACTTATAGTCTATGTCATGGAGGTATTTGTGCATGAATAATAACATGTATATTTAAACTGGAGTGCACTTTGAATGATGGTGCTGCTCATAAAAAGTGATTTTGATATAAAAACTCATATTCTGGTCCAATTTATGTGTACAAAAGATGCCATCTTCCCATTCACAGTGAATGGAGCTTCTCCAGAGAGATGTTTGTATCCCAGTTTACAAGCTTGACTTCAGCTCTTCTTGTCCATGTGACAGATGTTAGAATATTACACTTCATAGGCAGAATAAGTTAATGAAAGTGTCTTTTAAAAGGAAATCTCTCCAAAGGGCCTGTATGAAACTGTTCAGGCCAGAGGGGAGGGGTCAGGAAAAGGGGAAGGTTGCATGTCTCTTCTGTATCCTTAAGGGACGAAAGTGGAACTGACACAATTAGCTTTCCAATCGATGGATTTTGGACCTTTGATTAAACAAAGTAGGACACTGGAAGATGTCAGCTGATATCCAGAAACTGTATGACGTAGCTGTAGGGGAGAGTTTAATATTTAGAATAGCAGGACAGGATCATGTTCTTGATTTATGAACGTAGATTCATATTTTATTTCAGACTTTTCTTTTTAAATGTATGTATAATGAAATTGTTTAAAATGATGGTTTAAGTGCTCACAATAGATCCTTAATTGCATCCTGTTTTTGCTGCCATATTCAGCGACACTGCTTTGGAGGCTCCACATTGGAATAATGTTAGATGAGCACTTGTGTACCTTTTTCAGCCACCCACAGTTTATATATTTTCATCCACACACGTCACTCTCAAGTGTGTGATTATATCAAAATGCTTCACTTTCTCTAAGGCCATAATAACAACTACCTGCAGATTCGTCCGTCCATTAACTGCAGTGGCTTTGACGCACGGAAGCATTTCTTGTCTTAGCTCCACAACCATGAATTATCCTAAATGCTCATTCATCTTCTTCCCCCAATAACATGTAATTGCACAACAGCTGAGAGACTTGCCTCATCATGTTGTGAGATCATCATAATGTTCTTTAGTTCTCGTCTGGGGGCCTGTTTGTCTGCGAAGTCTGCATGTTTCTGCACGCCAACATACATACATTTGCCTTTTGCACGTCTTTCATCAGTGTTACAAACATCCAGAAAAACAGCAAAGTAAAGCCATAATCATACAGATAAATCCTTAAACATCTTTACATTTTTTTTTTAGATTAAATACTTAATCTTTTGAATTGTAGGTGATACCTTCAAATGTATCCTACAGTTGTTAATACAACTTGTTGTTGTGGAAATAAACAGGAATACAGCCTGGGAATAACGTGGAAAGCCACGCTTAAATCTTTACATAAAGAGCTACAGAGCTACAGCTCACTGTAGACAAATTGCTGCATCACAGCAAAACTACAAGGTCCTGTTATTATGGTCAAATAACAGGTTAAACTCGCCACAAAACACCACAAGAATAATTATAGAAGTCAGAGTTCAATCTGCATTTATTTCAGTTTCTTAGAAAACATTATATCTAAATAAACATACCTGCTGAAATAAACTTATTTATAAGGAGACTTAAGCATGTGAAACTATTCAAGTTTATTTAGTTCCTTTATTTGAAACTTGTGGCAAACTGACTCAAATCCCTCATGATCATATTGAGTGCCTACTCCCGAGGCAACACCGCCATCTAGAGGTGTATTCAGGTACTGTCCTCCCTTAAAGACCGATCCAACATGGCTGCTCCCTTGTAGACGTTTTCATGTCGCTTCTTGAAGCTACAAACAATGAGGAAGTTCAGGTAAACTAACAACGACATACAGAGAGAAAATATTTTAATATGATAAGTGCTGCATATTGGAGAAAAACAACACATACAAGGACTTGTGCTTGAGGTTATAGATCTTTATTAGCACTTTTTAAAAAAGATCTAGTAGTTAGGTGTTATTTTACTATTTAAGTGCCATGTTTCTCTCTCTGCAGCCACCATGGATACAAAGGAAGTGGTCCACTGTGCTCTGCAGATAGAGAAATCCACTGCAGACCGAAGCTATGGGAACATCTCGACCCTGCTGGGTGACCTTGATAAGCTGCATGTCACAGCAGAGCAGCTGGAAACAAGCAACATTGTCAAAGTTCTCTACAGGCTCCTGAAAACCTGCTCTGATGAGAGCCTGAAGAAGACGGTAAAGAGCTTGCTGTCCAAGTGGAAGAGGCTGTATGGCAGAGAAACACGAGAGGTGAAATGCACAGAGGAGAAAGGGGCTCCTGAGCTCCCTGTCAGGGTGGAGGAGGCTGGAGATGGAGGGGATTCCCACTCTGCTTCAGCACCAACATGTGACAGCAGGGTGGAGAGCCTGAAGGCTGCAGAACAAGGAGAATCATCCACTAAAGATGGTCTCCACACCCTTTCTTCCCCTGCAGGGAGCTCATCTGCCTCATGTAGCTTCTCATCTGTAAGATCAAAATGTGTTCAGCTTCTCCTCGCCGCCCTCCACCCTGAACCTCCTGACCAGGACAAGGCGGCAGAGCTGGCCAGAGACATCGAGCAGCACATCAGTGAGCTCCACAACACCAGCCAGGTGAAATACAAAGCCTGCGTGAGGAGCAAGGTGGCCAACTTGAGGAATCCCAAAAGTAAACATCTCCGTCTGGGCCTCCTGAGTGGCTCCCTGTCGCCTGAGGTCTTCGCTCGGATGTCTGCGGAGGAGATGGCCAGCGCTGAGCTCCGCCAGCTGAGGGAGGAGTACTCATCCCGCGGTGTGAGCGAGAGGCAGCTTCCTCAAGGGATAGAAGGGACTCAGACGCAGAAGATCCGCTGCAAAAGGTGTGGAGGATCTGACTGCAGGGTGACGCAGGTGTCCAGAGGGGCCCTTTTCCTGCCTGCCTGGGTGAGGCAGGGCGGCCCTGACAACGATGCAATGACCTTTGTGACCTGCAGCGGGTGTGGGCAGCAGTGGTACCACAGCGGCTGGGTCTGCCTCTAGAAACAAGTGTTAGATTTAATCATGAAGTGTAAAAAATAATGAAAGTGCAAAATTTCCCAGTGCTTAAGTTTACATTTTCATATCACTTAAACATCTGAAACAGTTAGCAACAGTTTTAGAAGTAAGTTTTTCAAGCATGGATTAGAAATATTTTCTTGGTTCAGCTTGAAAATTGCATTCTGGGAAACTTTTGTGACCTATTTTTACTACCTTATGAAATTTTATTGACCAAATTTAAAAAATAATTTCAGAAAAGTTCAAACAAATCAATCAATAATTAAAATACTTGTTAGTTAAGCTTAAGACAACGGTCTAACTTTTTTGAAAAGGGAGTAGAGGGTTTCAGTTTTGTTGTCTGACACCAAATTAATGTTTAATTTCACCCTTAATCATCATAAAATTGAGGATCAAACAGTTATAAATGATGGCTTCAGGGGCAAAACAGATAATCCTTATTTTTTGAATGATGTTTTTGTCTTTAAACTGTACAAAATGGTGTAAAATGTTTTTTTTGTTGTTGTTTTAGCTCCTCTGTTATTTACTATTGTTTAAAGCTGCCCTTATTATGTTGGTTTTCCTGTTTTCACATCAGTCGAATGGTTCGTGTTTCTGTGTGAACTCAGGAACTTTTACAAACTTTCACAACAAGTTGAAAGACTTTGGTTGAGGCTTTTGTGTTTGCTCATTTTGTTTGGTGAGAAGGTGCAAACTTAAAGTGCTGGTGTGTCTTTTTCATGCTAAAATCGAAAGAACAAAATGAGAAAGCAGACTTTCTTGCAGAATGTTAAATGCATCAAGTATTTTAAACAGGAGGAATGTTCGAGGAATGCAGGGTGGAAAGAAAGGACAGAGCGGTCTTCCAGGATGGAGCACGTATTTGTGGTTCAAAATGGACTTTTTGGAGGATTTATCTTCTATTAAGCTTGACAGGATTTTGTATTTTTAAGTGTTGTCACCACTAAATCCACAACTTGAGCCCCTAACTGTGAACTACATACTAAAAAGCAGAGTCACTACTTCCCACAGTTGCAGACTGGAAACCACAAGTTCTCGAGAGGCATCTCTCGTCAGCTTCTTCCCGCTGAATCACTTCCTGTCTCGTCCAGTTTATCTCTACCTGCAACAGCTCATCTGGCTGCTTATCCTGCCTCCCTCAGAGGAAAGATGTGAAGTACTGTGGTATTGACTTCTACCCTCACTAATGAATCATCTGTGTGTTTTTTTGGACAAATTATACAAAGTATAAAAGCTAAAATTCCTTTTAAAAGAAGAAGCAGAAGAAAACATGCCCTCAGCCATGTAATAGTATCCCATTCATTTGGAGTAAATGGGCCTCAGTGGGTGAGACATGTGACCTTCGAAAAGGGTTAGCATGTGAGTCAGTAATCTGCCCTCCTGCCTCGAGCGTGGATATCCCATGGTCCTTCACTGGGTGGACGTGGCACAGTGACTCATTAACACGTCACTGTGACCTCACATCGACATGTCTTTACTTTATAGTCAACAGAGTTTCAAATAACTGTTTAAATCGCTCACTTTTGACTCTTGTTGGTTTGTTTTTTCAGGTTGATTTAGTCTTTTTCTGTGATGCTGTTCTTTGATTGGTTGGCCTTTTTGACACAGAATGCAGAAAGAATGAAAGTCATAGAGAGAAGTTGTATCAAACACTATTTTTAATGTTGTTTGGTGCCTGCAGGAAACTAAAATAGATGCTTCACACTGTCTGCACATTAGTCACACTACAAGTCGACTTCTGCTTTCGGGCCTGTGGCTCCTGAATGTGACTGAATATATATGTTTTTTAAGCAAACCTTTAAATTCCTGACATCTTTGTTCTTTGTCCAGTTGGATTTAAAATGACCAAACATGGAGGTCCAGAGTTAAAGTCCCTTGTAATTAAAGTCCCTCTGGTTGAAGGTGTCAGATACATGGCTGTGGATGTTCTCTGTGTTTTGTCTCCTCACAGATGCCTCTTATCTTATCTTACCTTTCTGTCATGCTGGCTTGTCAAATCAGTGCTCTGCAACCATTTATATTTTCCCTCCCATGCACATTCACAAAGATACAAACAGGCAAAACACACTGCAGACATAACGAAGCAGTTTAAGTTGGTTTAGGCTCCTTTAGTAAAGATGAACTATAATTAAGAGGCCCGTAAACCTGCAGAAATGCATAAATTCTGATGATCTCTGCTTATTTACATGCTGACTGGGCGCAAAGTTAGATTTAAATTTTTTTCCTGCATTGCAGCAGGTTGGAGGGTCTTTTAACCTGGTGTTTCTTAATATTTTTGTCATGCATGTGACCCCTAAAAAACATTTTTGTCTATTTGGAAGCCTGAAAAGGTGCAAAAAAAAGTTTTTACATGAAAATTGCAAAAATTGGAGAATTTAGGGGGAAAAAAATTACATAATTTGGTCCATTAGTAACATATTTTTCATCTTATAACTACTGACATCTTGTGACCATTCATGTTTCATTTGAAGGATCCCAAACCACATGTCGGGGCGCCAGTGCATAAACCCAGTGACCTTCCTGATCCATGTAAGCCATTAAAAATTAATTGTGTCCTAAAAAAATATGCTTGATCTTGTACATGTGCAGTAAGACAGACAAAGAGACTATTTTTTTTCACAAACAAGCACAATAAAAACGTGGATGCACGGACAGCATCCAGAAAAAGCGCATGATGAGAGGAGGCGGGACACTCCCGGGTCATATGAGCGTCATCAGCGGCTTCCAGGGCCAGAGAGGAGCGGGGACACCGGAGCGCCATGTCACCGGCTGACAGCAGCACCCTGCCGGGATGAACGAGGGGAATTTAACCGTAACGGCCTGGCTGTGACTGCAACACCGATAGGTACTGTAACTGAGATGGTCAAACTTAAATTTTATTGGCTAAAATCCTAACTTTCTGTCGTTTTAATTGCTCCTTAAAGTCGTAAGTGTGAAAAAAGTTATTGCGCCTAATATCGGACAGCTACGGTGTATGGGGAAGTTTCCAATATCGGACAACTGCAGTTTGTAGTAAAGCTTCCATTATCGGACAAACCACCAGCTGACGGCCACAACCCACGTATTTCACAAATATATGGGCGGCGATTAAACACAAGTAGGCGGAATTCAGAAATCCTACATGTTTAGGAAAATCTATGTGTTTTTTGAAATGATAACCATCTCTTTTTAAATGCTAATTTAAGCTAGCTCATGTTAACGTTAACTAGAATCCGTTAGGCGTTGGCACTACAAACTTCAGTCAAGTTAAACTATTTCTATTCTCTGTTTTGTTTTTTCATCTACCATCATGTCATATTAAACCCTACAGCCTAATATTTAAAATACCAGCAATGGTAAAGAAGGAAAAGTGACAGAAATATTAGCCGCACCCGGGCTCTGCTATATGTCCGGTAATAGACATAATAAAGGGTCGCTAGCGAGAAACCGCAAAAACATTGACGTGGTAGTGCAAACAAAGCTGTCACCATCATTTTAAAGTAAAATTATTTTGTTTATTTGTACCCGAAAGTTTGCTTAACTAACCACATACTGTAAAACACTATTTTTTTTGCTATCCTGTTTGACAGCTGCTTTTCACATGTTGTTGGAGCCATAAATCTCATTTAATGACATGTAGTTTTGTTTTGGCAGACATCAGACTTTCTCTGAACATGTAGAAAAAAAGTTTTAGATTTAAATCAAATCATGTGGTTGTTTGTTTGGAGGAAATGTTCATTATTTTATCAGAAACAACCCAGACAGCAGTTTTCTGCTGAATGAAGCACATGACCCGTGTGTGGCCATTCATTCTTGCCTCTTTGCTTTGCTGCTGTTTAAGAAAAGTTAATATTTCTCCAGAAGAAACGACAGAAGCAGCCCTGCAGCTGCATTTAAAGGTCCCAGGACAAAGACATCATTTACCCAATTTAGGTCCTTAAGGCTCAAACTGCTTACTGCTGCGGGTCCATGTGACTGTGCAGCCTGCAGACCCTCCTCACTTCATTCATGTACTTAAACTCTGCAAAGTAGCCTAACTTTTCGTAACAAGCAGCTGATTTGTCCAGTTTTGTCCTGACTGGCTGCAGGCTGCATGCA
The DNA here is from genome assembly GCA_029814765.1 of Acanthurus leucopareius. NCBI lineage: Eukaryota > Metazoa > Chordata > Actinopteri > Acanthuriformes > Acanthuridae > Acanthurus > Acanthurus leucopareius. Next base: position 3,043,169 of record JAQMCX010000041.1, on the reverse strand, counting down.
GAGCAGCAGCAGCAGCAGCAGACATCGTTTTTATTCTTGACCTAAATTAGTTAGATAAGTATTAGAGAGTAGATTAAACAATTGAAAACAATCTCAAACTCAAGGTCAGAATTTAATTTGATATATTGCAACATTTCCATACTTGTTCTACTTTAAAACTTAACTATTTCTAAATTTCACAAAGAAACACCTATAAAGAATTTAAAAGGCTATAATGAAATAGTTATTAAACCTTGCAAAGGAGAGCTGCAAGTTTAGATAATAATTTAAATTGATTTGTTAATTTATTTTTCATGCTAAAATACCACATGTTCACTGGTTCCATCTTATCAGATTTGACAATTTCATGCTTTTCTGTGTCATAAATGACAGTAAGCTGAATATTTTTAGGCTTTGGACTGTCTGTCGAACAGAGAAGACATTGGTACACTTCTAGCTGAGCTGGAAAATTATAATATGCATTTTTAACATTTCTGAAATTGTATAAGCATAGAAATAAATGGTTCTGCAGGAATAAAAATATATATCTTCAAAACTGTCAAGCACCCATAAGACCCTTAGAAGTCGGATTTTTTTTCCAGTAAACTTTAATAAAATTCCAAGATTGATATGGAAAAAAAACCTAACAAATTCAGCAGATTTAAAGATATTTTCCTCCAAGTGTCTAACTTTTAAGGTGGTTTAGCATAAAATAGGAGAAATGCTGTGTTGTGGAGAAACTTTTGAAAATGTTTGGAACACAAATAATCAATCGTAATAATGACTTGTGTTTATTAAAACATGATTCATCAGTGGGATTTATAATAATTAACTTAAGCCGCTGTTCATTGCAGAGGGAGGAAGCTACAAACACATTACAGGAGTGTTTTAAACTCATTCAGTGGATTTTTGTTGTATCACTTGCTGATACTGTGACAGTCAGTGATGGATGAGCTGACCTTGTTCATGTAACAAAGCTCCTCCTCGTCTCTTATTTAAAGCCCCTTCTGGGTGAGATTTCCCACTTTCATCTCAGGGATTTGTCCTGTTCTGTGGGTGGAATGACTGCCATTCAGCTTAAACCGGTATGTAAAGTATGCAAGTGTGTGGTATGTGATTAAGTTTGTGCTTAAAAAAATCCACACTTCTCTCTGCAGCCTGAGTGGGTGAACTCCTTTAGCCACTTGGTGATCTGTGAAGTTAAACTCTTTCTCTCTCTCTTTCTTTACAGATTATTGACAAAAATGACATCTGTTTGCTGATAGAACGGTAAGAAATTGCTCTAAAATCTCTCTGCTGTTAACCACTTTGATTTGCATCACTTGTGGCTGACTCACTGGTCCTGTGATCTGAGTCCACGTGATGTTCAGCACGGATCGTTTCACGCATAACGTATAACACTCCTCAGTGTAGGAAGTTCATTAGCCACAAAGTGTAATGAGTGGGCTGTGGCTGTTTAACAGGATTAGCTAGTCGACTGACTTTAATCAGTTCTCCTCAGTTCAATGTGAGGAAATGTGTAAACACTCTGAACTGTGGCTGCTCGCAGTAAGAGTGTAAGTGAAAGTTGATTGAGAGGCAGTTTGTTCTTATCTGAAACTCAACTTTATCTGAGGCCAAAGGTGAGAGACCATTCATGTCTGAGCAAAACATGCACAAGGAAAGAATAACTTGTTATTCTGTCAAGTGATAAGATTTTATTATTAATAATTAATCTGCTACACAAGTACTACACAAGAAATGTCAGTAAATTGAATGCAGCTTCAGTACAGGGCGACTGTTGTTTTGCTTTTTTGCTTTCTAAGTGGACTCTTTTAAACTCCTCAGGTGAAACTACTGCTCCATCTTCACTGTTTGGAAACTTCAGACTGGCAACACCGGATTCGGCCTGACCTGGTTTCCTGCAGCCATGACGTCCAAGTCAGCCCTCCTGAAGGTGATCCTTCTGGGTGACGGTGGAGTTGGCAAGTCATCGCTCATGAACCGCTACGTCACCAACAAGTTTGACTCGCACCTCTTCCACACCATTGGCGTGGAGTTCCTCAACAAGGAGCTGGAGGTGGACGGCCACCACGTCACTCTGCAGATCTGGGACACGGCGGGTCAGGAGCGCTTCCGCAGCCTCCGCACACCTTTTTACCGCGGCTCCGATTGCTGCCTGCTTACCTTCAGCGTGGACGACGGGCAGAGCTTCCACAACCTGGTCAACTGGAAGAAGGAGTTCACTTACTATGCTGACGTTAAGGACCCCGACAACTTCCCCTTTGTGGTGCTTGGCAACAAACTGGACGTGCCTGAGAGGCAGGTGTCAGGGGAGGATGCCAGGCAGTGGTGCCGGGAGAACGGCGGCTATCCGTACTTTGAAACAAGCGCCAAGGATGCTACAAATGTGGCATTGGCCTTTGAGGAGGCGGTACGTCGCATTTTGGCTTTGGAGGACAGAGCTGATCACCTGATTAACACCAACACAGTAGACCTGCAGAGGAAGACTCCACCTGACCCAACCTGCTGCTGAGCTCAAGGATCAGTGTGACTCACAGCAGCGGCTCATGTGATGCTGTGATTTAAGTGATTTATGACCCAGAAAAAAGAGGAAGTGATATTTGTTTACTAAGATCTGCATTTGGAAGAAAATATTATCTTTTTTTAATCCTAAAATGACCAATTTTGTGCATTTTGTGCATTTACATTTTTTACCACTCATTCCAAACTGATTCAGATTGTGTTTCTATTGTTATTTTTCATACAAAGCATTAATGAACAGCTAGTAGAATAAAATTTCTGATACATGATGTCTTTGTACTTGTATTTGTAGTCAGTGATGAACCTCACCTGAATCAGAGGTAGATAATAGTGGCTGAACAGAAAAGCCTTAATGGAGGCTGTATTTGATTAAAAGCTAAACTGCATCACCTTAAATACTAACAGTTATCCACCACAAACTATGTGAAACAGTCTGAAGTGTTTTTACAACAGTTTGGACGTCACAGATGCAGGTGTGACTGGAAGTTTTAGCCCACAAAAAAAGAGAAGTGCTGAGGTTTTTTCATGCCTCCAGATGCAGAAACCAGATGACATTTACAGTGTAAATGTTGTGATTCAGTCTGAAATACAGGAATATGACCTGCTGTCTTTCAACTCCTTATGAAACGACTAAAGTCCTAAACTGTTATTATTATTGGGCTGTTAATCTGTTAATGTTTGCATAAAATCCATGTCATGTTTGTAGGGATCGTTGGTTTTGAAACTGATTTCCATCAATAACCGCAACTGTTGACATGAAAGTACCTAAAATGTACCATAGTCAATCAGATTATAGATGGAAACTAAAACTAGCCAATGCAGCTGTTTCTCTGGTAGGAAAAAGAATGAGATTCATTTCTTTGGTTCAGATCTTACAGGGTTTATCACGTGATTTAGTAGCTTTCAGATCCTGTTTTTTTTTTTAAATTTCTGTTCTGTCTGAGTGATCGTCGTAAACCAAAGTTTAAAAATGCTGATTTGGAATATGCACATGAATGGAGTTTAGTGTTTGTTTAAAGGAAGGAAGCTACTCCTGTTTTTCTCCAGATGGCTGTTCAACCTGCTGGAGTCATTTATTTCCTGTATTTAAGTATTTATTAATCACAACCCCTCCTTTATGAAAAGTTGCACCATATCTGCCACTGCTGTACAGTTCGTATGACTCTAATTTCACTTTGGACTGTGTGATCTTTACTCTTTACACTGGAAATAAAACAGTGACCAAAAATGAAACTGAAGAAAAAAATCAGTTTAGTGTATTTTGTCATTTGAGGTGTAATACCCTTTTTGTCCACAAGGCTGCGCCTTTGCACAATTAGAGAGAGACACAGTTTGAGGCATGTCAATGACATTAGTAATCTCCATGTAACTCATTTAATTCAGAAACACACTCATGTTAATATCAAATAACAAATATTGATCAAAGTTTCTGCCTATGGCCATTTTCATTTTAAATTGAAAATGCTCATTACTGGAAATAAATCCATGTCAATATTAAATAAAAATTTGGTTTTATTCCCTTAAAAGGAGTAATAAAACTGGCAACAAACCAGCCTACACAGTTCAGAGCAGGCAGAAAGTGTGGGTGTATCATGGACGTGTAGGGCCATTAAACTCCCACTGTGAAGTCATGTGTAATTTAAAACCACATCCAGATTTTTAATGTCAGACCTTCATGGAGAAACTATGTCTATTTTTTTTAGAGGTGAGGAGACATTTGTACATTTAGAGCTTGTTTCATTGTGTTACTGCAGGAGGCAGCGTCTAATCAGCTCAAGTAGCAACACCTGTTGCCAGTTAGTCTGTGATTGCAGGAGACAAAATGCTGCCAAACAGGTGGGATTTTTCTGCTTTCTTTTTAACTAATAGGACTAATAAATGATTTTTTGCAGTTGTAGGTAACTTTTAATCAAGAAGTTAGTGCTGAAATTATTTTTGATTAATATATTATCAGTTAACAGAAAATATTTAGCTAAAAAAATAGCAAATATTTGATGGTTCAAACATCTTGTATGGATAAAATGGATGGTTTCCCTTTCGTGTTGTTACAGTAAATTAAAAATCATTAGGTTTATGATTGTTGGTTGAACTAAAAGGAAACTGGCTTAGAAATTCTGATATATACCACTATTATTCTTGTTTTATAGACCGAAAAATTAATGTATAATTCAAGAAAATACCTGTAGTGTCTGTGGTTCAAAGTTTTGAACAGAAAATAAAAATTCAAGTCACTTCGGAAACCCAAACACAAGAATGAGACAGGAGACAACGGTGTCACGATAATAAAAAATATCGGTTTTACTAGAGAAGGTTACAAAAATCATCACTATATAGGAGTCATAGAACTATTTCCAACTTAAAAAATAAAACCATAATGAAACACCTACAGGGACTACAATGCCATCAAAGTACAATGGAGTTTTTCTTTAGAAAAGAGTGGGTGGAGAGGAGGGGAAGTGTGGAGGAGGGGGGCAAACACCGCCTACCATAGTTGTCAGTACAATTGACTACACATCACCTGAAAAACTGCAAAGACACAGTCATGTCTCCTTCATGCAAATAACGAGGAAACAACAACACCCTGACACGCATCGTCTTATAGGAAATTGAAGTTTGCCTTTACATCAACCTGCTGGCAAAGCACGTATATTTATCAAACATAACACACATGGCAATATAGTCCTTTTTTATACAGAATAGACAGCTGCACACATGGACGATACTGACATGCTTCATCTCATCAAAGTTCAAAAATTTGTCTTCAGTGTTTTTTTTTTTTGTTTTTTTTCTTTAAGGGTAAAGTAACCCGTGATGATGAATATAGAATATAGTTCATGATTATTAAAGAATATCTGATTACAAAATTAATGTATGAAAATTCCTGACTTGTTTTATTCAGAGTGTAAACATCCAAAACAGTCTCTGTGGCTCATATGAGAGGCATGACGCGAAAAAAAGGAAAAAAGAAACAAAAAAAAAAGTGACTTTTTTCTCAACTCACATGTTGATGAGTCACTCATTTGGCTGGCTGTCGAAAAAATAAGCACAAACAAGTTCAATAAAATCATTACTGAATCACAAGAAGAGCTCAGCTGCCTAAAAGAATGATAAAACGTTAAAAATAAAAATCAATTTCCTTTTTTTTTCACATTTTAAAATGTATACGTCACAAGCACCTCAATCCATCATATCATATCATGACTGCACTGTATCCCTCTCACAACATATCATTTAAGATGTTACATTACAATTATTATATCAAATGCAGAACTAGTATTCGAGTGCTAAACACATATGTCAAAGGGGTACATTTACATATATCTGTGGAGAAAAAAATTGTAGAAGAGCATGGCAAAACACTGACTGTGTTGTCCCCGTTTTGGGAGAGGGTGTAAATTAATATCTTTTAGGGTGACTCAGCTATTTACAGGTGAACTTCATTTGCAAAAACTGGTTTTCACTGTATAATTCAAACTGGACAGCGTATTAATCCAGTAAGGGTTAGTGTTTAGATGGTAAAGCTTTGGAAAAGGAACACAACTGGCTAAAATTAGATTTGGTTCAATACCTGAGGTGTGTGTCTTTCTATGTTAAAAGACCCAGACAGATTTATCTTTGATTTCTGCTGCCGCTGGTGTTGAGTGTAGCAAAAACAATGGTCTTACAAGGAATAATTTGACATTTTGGATAATATCCTTGTTTGCTTTCTTGCTTAGAGTTAGATTAGAAAATTGGTACCACTTTCACATTTATATGGTAAATGTAAAGCTAACGCCAGCACCTAGCTAGCTTAAATACAGGAAACCAGGAGACAGCTAGCATGGCTTAGTCCAAAAAGGAACTAAAACAGCCTGCCAAACTCACTGTTAATACAGCATATCTTATTGTTTGGATCAAAAAAAATAGTGTCAAATCAAAAAGTTGTGGTCTCTGCGCTAGCCGAGCAATTACCAATGCTTGATTTTAAACATAGTTCTTAGTACAGATTAAGCAACAAGCTATTATGTAGTAATTAGTGAGTTTAACGGGTGCGAAGAGATGGATTTTGCTACTCTTGGAGGGAAGCAGGCTAGCTTTTCACCTGCCTCCTGTCTTTATGCTAACCTAGCTAGCCAGCTGTTAGCTGTAGCTTCTTTGCTAACATGGACATCAAGTTGATTTCTATCTTCTCATCTAACTCTTATCAAAAAAGCAAAAACATGTATTTGCCAAAGCAATTCCTTTGATAATAGTTTGCTACACCTCTGGTCTGAAATAACATTTAATACCTTGGCGAAGAAATAATCACATAATAAATATAATCATGTAAATGCACAATAATCCTTGAGATACCACATGATTTAAATTTAGGTTTTTCCATAAGAGAGGGTTTACTGGGGTGCTCTGTTTTTCATTCTCCCTTATAGTTTTTGTTTCATAATAGTGCAACAACATGTTGAGCGTCAGCAATAAAAAGTCTAAGATGGATAAGAAAGTAAAGGAGAAAAAACCTATGAGCGCAAAAACATAAAGAAGAAGAAGAAGATCATAATAGTACCTGGCATACTTTTCAGAGAGTATTAAAAAAAAACAACAACATTCGTACACATTCGCACAATATATTCATATTCATATATATATGCATATAAAACACCAAAAAACAGAGGAAGTTGGTCGCTGCCTGGCTTCCCTGTGGCTGAAGCAGACAGTGAACAATGTTTTTTTTAGGCTGTTAGGAGTTGTGTGTTGAGAGGCTGTGCTGGCTCAGGGCGCGAGGCCATCACAGCCGGGCCACGTTCACGAGCCGCCACCCAAAAGCACGGGGGAGGGGACGCTTCTGAACTGATGTATCATACCTGAGCTCGACCCCGGCGGGCGAGCTCTCCCATTCTGAAGCATCTGCCTCCATCTGGGCCTGCCGCTCCTCTTGATCCTCCCACCTCTTCCCCTCTGGTGTGAGCACACAGCTCTTAATAAACATCGTGGAAGGGAAGAGGATGGAGAATCAGGAGGTTGGGGGACAATCTAACATGGCCGAGGTGGATTGTTTTTTTAGCGGAGGGAGGGGGCGGGTGCTGGGTGTTGCAGGGTGCGGGTTGAGGTGTGGAGAGGAGATGGGTGGTGGCGGGAGAGGATCCTTTGTCCTTATGAGTAGGAGGAGGAGTTCTGGCCCTCCTTGGAGCGCGCCTCAGCCTCCAGATCCTGGTCATCCTTTGTCTTGATGTCCTGATACTCGTGCGTGGAGACGGCACTCTTCAGGTAGGCCCAGTTGGCCGCCAAAATCATCAGGTAGTGGATCTGAAGATAAACAGTGGTGTTTTTTTTCACTTAATTTACAGACAGGAAACACGAAAACCACTGGTCCCAAACAAACTAATTATATAAATACGATATTGCTATTCAAGGGTGGTAGACCTGGAGCTTCTTCACAATTCCTTAGTACAATACCAATTTTTTGCAGGTTCTGAGTGTATGTTGTGTTCACATAGGAAATGTTACAAATTAATTATACTATAAAAATGGTATACATCCTGTAAAAATGCTTTTTTTTTTGTTTGTGTTGTTTATAGAAACTATTTTACTAAAATGCAATGCACAAACGGTAAAAATATAGAATATTTACATCACAAGTACAAGTTTAACTGTTGTGACATTCAAAAGCCATGATTTGACTGAGATCTACTTGTATTTTTTATTATTTTCTGTTAGCATAAAATGGCAAAGTGTGTTAATTTCTTGTAGAATATTAAATGCAACTGACTGCAAATTTGGTATAGTGATTTATTTAAATGATACTGTACACAATATAAAATGTGAACTTGGGAAACAGTGTATCAATTTAGAGAGGCACTACTATTTAAACTTTGCAGCGAAAGCATAATTTTTATTACAGGAATAATTTTAAAACAATACAAAGCTGTTTCACCACCATTAACAATGTGCTTTGATGTCCTGCAGCTGTGAGCAGCTCCTTCATGTGATTTGCGGATGCATTTGGGGACATTTGTGTAATTTATGATTGACTTTTTCAAGTACACTTGATTTAGTCACTTTCCCAGTGTGAACAGCGCTATAAACTCAAATTCTGCCTCCAGGTAATTCCTCTAATTAGTAGCTGTCAGTGAAATGGCCTGGTAGTTTTTGTTTGAAATAAAAACCAAGGTTGACTTCAGCTCTGCCATAATGCAGCATAACAGTATTTAAATGGAGAGTATAAAGACAAAAGGTTCAAACAAATATTTAGTGGTACAACACTGCCTTAATGTCTTAAAAATTGAATGAATATGAACTATCCCACAGCACCCAAAACACAGTAGGTGATTTTACTTCATCATTAGTTGATCACACTCTGCCACTCGTTTACCTGATGCTGTGCACCTGTTAACTCCTATTTAAGCTGCAGAAGTCTGTTTGTCTCAGTGCATCAATACTTTTCCTCCTCAGCTTTTCACCAGCCCATGTGTAGCTGTTTTTTAAATGTGTGTGGAAAAACAAATCACACACTTCAATTCTGCATTTTTAGACATTTGATCCTCAAGAATTTTGACCAATGCTCCCATGATCAAAGTGTCTATCCTGTCTTATCCCAAAATCCAGAAAAACTTGAAATCCTATTTTTACGACTGGCAAATATGCCAATAATCAAATGATCAAAATCTGTCTAAAATTAAGAAAAACAAGCAGTTTTGTGTTATGGGTACCTTTTGCAACATTACAAACCGGTGCAGATTTCACTTTGCACAGCTAATCCTCTCTTCTTTTCCTCATCTTCTCAAAATCTACTCTCTATCTCTTTCTAAAATGATTTGCTAAAAAAAAAACACCGTAGTGTAGATCACTGTCAGGTGACCCATTATAACATCTGGGGTGCTCCTCAGTGGTTTTTTTTTGGCATCTCCATTTCCTTGGACGTAAAACAAAACAGTCCGCCTCCACAGCAGAGTATAACACTAACCCTGTCTACACACACACGCATGCAGCACAGGCAGGCTGCACGGTTGGCTTTCAACCCGTAGGATGACAAACTGACAAAACGTTACATGAGTAGTTGCTATGGCAACAAAAAGAAAGCAGGCCATAGCAACGTGCATGATTTTGAGAGGCACTATCAGTTGGATCACGAGCAGCTTACCAATGCGATGACAGTGGCACCAGCGCCTGCGAACGCAACGATGTAGAGGTGGTAGGACAGGTAGAACTGTGGATGAAAAGGGAAAATTAGTGAGGGGAGGGAAGAAAAGATAAAATAGAGGAGGAAAAGATCAGGTCAGCGTCCCCTCACCTCGCTGGTGTTACAGATGTCCCCCAGTGTGGCTCCACAAGCCTTTCCTGGTGTGGCGTTCCAGGGAATAATACCTACAGGATCAGAGAGATGAAACATCACAGGACTGCTGCTTTCTCATCTGAGACAAGAAGCTTTTTTCTCCCCTGAGACTATATGATTGAAGGCATTATGAATTAGGCTCGGATAAAGATTAAAGGAAACAGGGCTGCTGCTGCGGTCCAGGCCTCTGAGCCTCTCCTACAGGAAAAATATGGGTCATTATTTTGATTTATTTCTTTGCTATAAAAACTGGCTGGTATAAGCTTATTAAAGGCTATATTCATCCCACGTTTTCTTCTTTTTTTATTAATATTATAATTATAATTAAGAATAAAATGCTTACCAAAACGTGTCACTCATGCTCAACTCCTGATAATAATTTGATGTTTGCCAGTAATTGGGGTTAATATTTCATACAGTGCAGTACAGTATGACTGCCAATGAAGCATATGTGATCCTCATCCTACTTTGTAAGCAGGCCAGCTGTCCTTCAAATGTGGGTCACATACTGTACATTAGGCGAAGAGCGTTGCTGGGCTGTAATACTGCAGAAAAGGTGGATTTTCATAAAGATCCAATCAGGCCTTCAATAATCTAAATGTATTATTTGACCTCTCCCTGTATAGAGAATATATTTAAAGCAAACTGTAGCTGGAGATAAATATGTGATATTTCTACTATATATGGACAGAGAGTAAAGTGAAGCCTTTTTAATCACACTGCTGAACGGAAACATAAACCCTGGAAATGAAAACATGTCAGGAAAGATCCAACTTGAGAGTATTGAAGCTTTGACCAGTAGCTTACAGCAGCTAATGTTAGCTAACTTTAGACAGAATAAAGCCAGTAACTTCGGCTGGCTAACACTGACTATTTTAAGATATAAATGGACGAGAGTTAACAGAAGTTAATGTTGGCTAATTTTAAGAATCATGGGCAAAAGCTTATGATTGCTGATGTTAGCTAACTTTAGACAAAATATGACTTGGAGCTTGCGGTGGCTTAAACTGGCTAACTTTAAATAATATGACCAGAAGCTAATAGTGGTTTATGATGACTTCAGTTTGTAAAATATTGGCTTCTCTCTAGATTTTGTTGTCCTGTAGTTAGAGGCCTCAGTCATAAATGTGGAAACAATGTAAAAAGCTCCAAGATGTTCTTTAATGTGCAAAGTGAAATGCTAGCTAGCATGTTTGAGCTCACTTGCTCTGATCAGAAGAACATCTTTTTAAACTAAAGACAAGTAACACAGCTTGTAGCTGAAACCATTTTACATCTGCTGCAAAATAAAATACCAGGGAGACATGCAATATTTTGCACATAAGTACTTGTTTTTGGCTTAATTATAATTATTTACTAGACAAAGATTGTAAAAAACAGCCCTGTTAGGAAACAGTAAAAGCACAGAGGGGTTATGTGTTTAGCTGATGCTTTGGTCTTTCACAGTTTGCTGTTGGGTGTTGTAGGATCTCAACTCAAAGGTCTTAATGTGGTTAAGTCACAAGTATAGCACCTTTTTGTTTCTTATAAGTACCACATTTTGCCAATAATCCCTGTTGCTGGCATGAAGTTGCCACCTTCTCAACTCTAAGAATAAAGAGATGTGAAGTTGAGGCCACACAAGTAGAATATTAAGCCTCAAAATCTTTTTTTTTTTTGGACCTTTCCTACAACTTCTGCTCCTGCACACCTGATGCAATTAAACTGGAATGAAAATGTGTCAACTTCAATTAGATCAGGTGTGCAGAAACAGAGCAGTGGCATGATGACTCGAGCATGTGCTTAGAAACACAGCTCGGAGGCTGCCAATCTTCATAGATGCATAGATCTTCATAAACACGTAATGGCGCTGTGCTGAGGGAAAACTCTACCTTGTTATGCTGCAATATTGCCTCAGAAGCAGGTCTTGATTCCTCAGATTTCTCAAGAGACTTTATTCATCAGATATTCCCACCCCTTATTTAATAAAAGGGGGCAGTGGAGGAAATTTGTCAACCTTGTATTAACTGTCAGTTCCTGATGTTTGTCCCCCATAATCAGTCTGTGATTCACTGACACCCAACCATCACATAATGGGAAAACACTGAAAGCAGAGAGACTAAATTCACTTGCTTACATTAGCCAGAACTCATTTGTTAAAGCCTCTTGCTATGTTTTTTGTCAAACATTATGATGAGAAAATATGAGAAATTGAGGTAACATGCCCCCAAAATGTCACAAACTCAAACAATAAGGACCACAGTGGTTTGTAGGTGAGACAACTGACCGTACTGCCTGACATCCACACAGATGGAGTCAGGTGAGGTGATGTTGGCGTCGGGAGACTTCATGGCTGCACAGGTATTCCACATGTTGAAGAAGAGCAAGACAGGTATCGCCGTGAAGCCGAAGATGGCGAGAAAGGCCAGAGCGAGGATGTAGGTCAAGAACATGAACTGAGGAGAGGAGAGAGGTGACAGGAAAGGAGAGATATGAGTTGCATTAAAGAAAATAGGTCATTATTATTCCATAAAGACCACAGCTCTCCACACACACACAAATGCACATCCAGAGTGTGTGTTTAAGCTAATGTTACTGGACATCTGCAGCAATTAGAGTAATCAGGCTAGAAAGGACAAACTGTGCCATAATTACCCTCAAGGGCTCGAGAGGGATTTTGTGTGTGAATGTGTGTTTGTGTATATCTCTTTTCTTATGTGTTAGTGTTTGTCCAATAACGCGCAGTAGAGGTGTGTGATTGTGCCTCTGCAACACTCTCATAATGGCCTCTGTCCTGGCTTGTAAAGTATTATAAATTACTGCTGTGTGTTTGTTTTGCTAAGCCTGCAAACACTATTTTCAGCAAGAATATTACAAAATACACATCAAATTAATTAAAATCTCATTTAAGGGCTTTAATTTGCAGTGTAACTAGGTCAGCGGGTGTGATGATTCGCAGCAGTTTCTTGTGTGTGTGTTTTTGTGTGTGTGTGTTGACATACGAAGGCAGTGATGCAACGTCCGCAGACGGTGGTCTTGAAGTCACTCTGCAGCTCCTTCTTGATGGCGCTGGTGGTGTAAAAGCCCTCAGCCAGCAGGATGATGGCGTAGACGAAGAAGAAAGACGCGATGCCGTAGATGATGTACTGAAAGATCTGGATCCTGAACACACACACACACACAAATGCACAAAAGAAAGGATAATGTTAAAAAATCCAAGCAGTTGTAGTCGTGTAGTGACGGCTGTTTTTTTTTTTTTTTTGTAGCCAAACTGAACCACAGTGGGTGCTTACACCAAGGTGAGGGTGGCGTGGTCGCTGGTGACCCTGGAGAAGTGGTTCTCCAACATGGTCAGCGTGCTGGTCAGCGCCACATGGCCGCAGCCGCAGAACAGAGCCACGCCTGAGAAGCAGAGGATGGTGGCCAACAGGGAGGCGTAGGGCACCCCGCCCAGACACTTGATGCAGCACTCGAAGCATCCTGCAGGGGGAGACAGAAAGAGCAGGGTAAGAATTCACTGATAAAAAAGAATTTCCTGTTGAAAACCTCCCCTACAGCTAAAAGTCCTTTTTAAAGGGGGATACAAGAACAAACAATCCAGTTCATATTTGAAAGTGCACAATTGGAGAAAGGAACAACTGCAGTCTAAAAAAAGGCTCTAAACAGAGAAGCAAACAAAGCAGACTGCTGCAACTAAACACTGCATGAAGAGGCCTGATCGGCTCTAGTGATGACACTCAGTGCAACACTTGACGTTTTATTGTTATTCGCGCAGAAACCTGCATGCATGCTCACACTGCCATGCTTTTCCCCTTTTTGTCTTCAAAAGAACTACACTTTTCCCTGTCAGGCATCTTTCACTCAAACATTTTTTCCCTTTTTTTTTAATGAAACATTTAAAAAGCTTTTGTTCTGATTATAACCAGACAGCATGACCACATCCTAAATAAATTATTTGAAAATAAACGACTAGCCATTTTAATTTTCCATGGCATCAATAGTGTAATTTAAGTCGTGCTTGTTTTGAGTCAAAATCCTGAAAATGTCTTCGTGTTATACAGTGTTACTCTTGCAGATGAAAGTGAGAATCAGACAGATGTTTTGCTTCATTTATTCTTGGTTTCAGGGCATTAAAAAAAATTCCATTACAAATACAAGAAGCTAAAATTGGCCGACACACCTGCTCTATATTTTAATCTTTCTCCTTTTTCAGTTTTCACAACTCCAGAGCGTTAATGATCAAGAATCCCCCCATGTGCTTGAGCAGCTTCCACAGACTGATAATAATGATGAATTAGAAAAATTGTTTTCCATTAACTGTGGCAGCGTTCGAAACGTCTTAATAGAGTTATGAGCGACACAGTTTGCAGGTACGAGGTTCTTACTGTTTCCATCATAGTCAAGGAGATAAAGAGGAATGAAAAGGAGGGAAAATAACACATTGTATTTAGCACGAGCCGCTTCTTATATAACACCCGTTAAAAATAGCTCCTCCAGCAAAGCAGGAAGTTACTCAGGGAAAAAAAAGGCGAAATGAACGGTCTTGTGTGTGCCACTTGCTGTTTCTATGACAATGTGCCCCAGTTGGAAAATCTGAAGCATCTTTATTTCATCGTCAGAAGTTTGTTAAAAATCTAAACAATTTCATTCGTTATGTTATCGGCCATATCATAATCTGTCAAACCTGTAGTAACCTCTCTATACTTCCAGTCTTATTTTAATCAACTGCTGAGGGCAGGTAGTGTTACAAGCCTGTGGAGAGTTATTATCGATGGGTTTAAAAGAGCAGATTGATTTCAGCCTCACTGAAGGATCATTGATAGTATCACTCCTGGAACAAGTCAGTCAGCTCGCAGCTGTTGTTCTCAACAAATACTTACGGCACTTAAATTAATATCTGTAGAGAAATTCATGTTCTTGGATGTGATTTTGATAATCGCATTACTTTTTTCTAGTGCCACCATAATGTTGACTCTTGTTATTTTTCCCTAAATATCTAATTAATTATCAGATGAATTCCTATGAACTTTGGTATAATGTTGTGCAATGTGCAATACCTTTCGGTCATCAATTATCTGTTAAAATATTGATTTTTCTCGTTCAATATTTTGGTTTATTACCAAACACCTGCAAAACTAACAGTGTCAGCTGCATGTGTGTTTAATGCTAATTAGCAAATGTTGGTATGCTAACATTTACTGAGCTACCACAGTTATCTTCGTAGACGACATAAATGCTAACATCCATATGTTAGAATTTTCAGTGTGAGCATATTAGCATGCTTGCATAAGCTTTTAGCTCGGAGCACCTGCTGTGATTAAGTCTCTCAGAGCCGTTAGATAATCTGCACACAGTCAAGTTTTCATATGGTTTAAATAAACTTGTTCTTGCAATAGGAAGAACTTCTCTCTTCTGTTTAGCGCCCCCATTTATTGAGGCTCAATGAAGTTTCTGACCTCAGCGTAGGGACATGTGCTGCCATTTACTGAAGCCCCCTCCTCTCCGTGTGCGACTGAACCAAAAACTCACGCCATAAATCCAAGATGCAACTGTTCCCCCTCCAAAGTGTGCCGCTGCTGCTGAAGACTCAGCGTTGCGTAACCTAGCGGGGGCTCGTTGCATAATAGATCCAAATCCTATTAATGTTAATGAAGGAAGCGGGCTGATGGAGAGGTGGAGCTGATAAGGCTGGATGGCTCTAAAACCCAAAGCTGAGACACATGCCTGGCCTTTAGGGGCGGGGTGGAGGCAGCGATGGACTCACCGGTCGATACAATGCCGACAGGGGAGGCTGTTAAAAAGCTGCTCTGCACTGATACTCCATCCTGCTGTGAGAGGTCAGTCTCAACAGGTAATTCAGCGTGATGATCTCCTGACTTGAGAGGAGAATAAAACCTGCCAGGGAGCCGTAGTAATCCTGTGTTTTTAAATGCAAATGCATGGAAGTGTCTGTATCTCCTTTCAAGGAGGGGAAAAGCAGCCTATTTTCAGATTCTGCCTATTGGTTTTAAGGAGGTTTTTGTTTAAAGCTCCTATTATTTCTGCTTTTAACTCTCTCCTCCCCCTGGCCTCTTTTTTATAAACATTAAACGGGCCTCTCATTTGGTCCGCCTGTGGCTATGACTGTTTGTCAGCTTCAGTTTTAAAAGTGCGCTAATGGGAAACAGGCAGACCAGAGTGGTCAGCTCCAGCCAGCCCTAATGGAAATCAATGGGCTATTCATTAGTGCAAAATTTAGGTGACACACAGAGGCCGGGCCATTGCTCTCGTTTTATACCTCGCTGCATCTCGCTACCTCTCATCTCTGCCCTGCTTGTCGTCTTCTCTGCTCTCACTTTGAAATATGACTGCATGCCCACGCTGTACTTATAGCAAGACAGCTGGAGTTAATAGCTTAGACAATATGTTACGCTGCTGTTAAGATGTTGTATCATATATCATCTCAACAAGCTCAAACCAAGGACGATGCATCAGGTTGTGGGAACATTTCACTGGCGGTCTGTGAAGGCGCCTGAAAACACCAGCTTGCCAGTCTTAGAGAACAAAAGATTTGGTATTTTTGTCAGTTTTGTCAAGCAAAAGAACAGCAAATAATTTGACAGACAAAAGCTTCAATTAAGGATTAACATCCCCTGCTGTTAGAGCTTGTTCTCCGTCCAAAAGAGCTGTTGCGGCCTGCAGGACAAAACAAGAAAATGTTCCCCTGCTTAAATTAGGATTTCAATTTGCAGCTGAGGCTGACTGCTAAGAAAGTTATGATAATAGATTCCTATTCTTTTTTTTTTCCGCACACAAAGACAAAGAAGAGAGAAGAGGGAAGGAAATGAGGAAAATGAGAGGGGAAGGATGGTATAAGTCAGGAGCAAGAGCGATGAAAAGGAAAGCAGAGGTGAATGGAGAGAAAGATCATGCAAGAGATCGATAGAAAGCAGGCCGTGTAACACAGAGAAGAGGAAAAAAGAGAGGAAGGTGAAGAAAGAGGCCGAGGGAGCAGAAGAAGAGTAGAGAAATGAACAGAGAGAAGAGCGAGAATCGTATGCGAAAAAGCAGTTCTTGGCCCCAGGGCCGGCAAATACAAGTTGCCATAGCAACGCGTTACCCACGACCCACTTCAGCAGTAGCATAGTCCTTTGTAGCCGCCTCATATACACATTCACTCACATACACACACCAATGAACAGTGATGTAACCTGGATCACACCTAAAGACTGGATGACAACAATCTGGAACTTGAATCCAAAATAACAAACACAAAGCAGTGCGTGAAAGCAACTGCAGGGATGAAGACATATGGAAGGAGGGAGATGAAGTTTATTCTGCTGGTAAGGTTTAAGGAAGTGGGTCAATCAGATATTGTATTATTTGACATGAAAGAGGGATAGACGGGGGAGAGAGAAGAAGGAGGCTTTATTTTATCCACTCTGCAAAGACTTAAAGGACTCCCATTACAACAGGAAGTTGGGCATGCCAACCCTTTCTCACTTGAAACCCGTCACATATGGCAGTTTGATCAGGACCCCCTAATGTTCCCCCTTTAGCATCTGTTAGCGATGCACTAGGCTTGACCCTTTACGTCCCAATGGACATTCACACCACCGACTCCACTTTACAAAGTATGGGTGGAGGTTGGGGTACAAGTTGCTCAAACTTAAACAAGTTGTGGTGTCAGAGCCTAATCAGAAATGTGACGGTGGCTTTGCTGAGTTCACAAGCTTGTTGCAGACTTAATCTGTTTGCTTTGTAGTGCAATTGAAGAAAACCTGTGAAGCTGCAGACTGTAAAACCAAAACAATGAGCTGAAAGATGCTAAAAAGTTCAGTTAAGCCCTGGGTTTTTTACTAAGAGATTTTTCTCCCACATTAGTTCAGTCACTGCTTTACATTGTGTCTAAAAATATTGATTTTAGCAGCTTTCTGTTAAAGCCACCAAAAATTTTTGTAGGTTTAAAGATTTCTACTCAAGTTGATACAGTTTCAAAGTGATTACGCAACAACTAATGAACAAAAAATGATGTGTCAGAAGCTGTGCAGCTGCACAAGAAAAATAAAATCTTGGTCCAAGTGAAACTGTCCAGAGTTCCTTCATGTTTATTCATAATTTTACCAGTTTTTGGTCCAAAGTAGCGGTTTGTGTCATCCAACAAAACATCTTTCACAGCAGCAGGAAGTTCACACAGTCAATACAAAACCTCCATTTGCTTCTGTCCTCTCTTCATCACATTTATATTCCGAGTCTTCTAACTGGCCAAGAGGACTTTTCGGGCTCTTTGATTGGATAAACGAGGTGTGACACAGAGTAAACATGGTTGGAGACAGAATTTGTCACCGACAGCTGACGTCCTTTGTGATTATGCGTCTCTTCCTGTCAATCACCTCACACCCACGACATGAAATGAAGAGAGTTTGCCGTGACATAAGCCTTCAAGTACATGTCGCCTCGCTAACTTCACTGTCACGCTGTCACTGGATTTGAATATGTGGCATTAAAAGCAATTTGAAGAATCAAAGTACAGTGTACATTGACGAATAATTGACAACGACCCTTAAAATCCTTTTTTTCTGCTTTTGTAGCAGCTTTTGTCTCATCTATAGATAATACGGGAGTATTTCCTTGCAGAAAAATTAAAATCGGAAGTAAAGGAGAAAGAAGATTACATCGTCTTTCCTGATACGTCATAATTTGCCATAAACTGCACAACCCAGTGGCTCAGCACGATTATCAGCGACTGTCCGTACGCAAAGTGCATCTGCCAGGAATAACAGCTTTATTAAAGCTTTGTGAATATTTCAGCGGCCGGTCTGGTCCCTGCCTGCGGCTGTATTCCAATTTAGAAAAGCTGTATTCATTATGGAGCAATTTGCTCAGAGTGCATTGTGGGTAGATTCCCACAAGAGCATGGGGAGGCTATCGGAGACGGAGAGGAGGAGAGGAGGAGAGAAGGACAGGGATGGAGGTCTCTGTCTCCTCTGGCTGGGATGAAAAAGACGTCTCATCTGTTTGACGGCGGCAGATTTCAGCCAAACATCACTCACACAAACTCGTAACCTCATAACTTCAGCCTGGGAGATTTCCGTCTTTCCACTTGAGCTGAAGGATAAAATTCTCCGCTGAGCTTTTATGAGACGCATTTGAAAATCATGAGAGAGCTTCAAAACCGCATCGTCATGAAGTCAAAAACAAAGCTGTATATTCTCAAGAGGATAAATCCACTTCAGTACATCTAAGGTCTTGTTTTTGTAGTTTTTCCGGCTGCGTCTTTTAATTGTGACACCAAAGTAATTCAATAAATCTGGGAACTTAACGACACCACCATAACAACATCAAACAGGAAAAGACACACAAACAGCTGAGAGATGAAAAAGACTGTAAACAAACAGTTTTGTCAGATTATATAAAGTTGTATAAAACAGATTTAGAAAGTTGCTAATGATCCCTGATTGCACAACATTGAAAAATCAATGATATTTTTGATCTAAATTCTGCCTGTTGGAACTTTCCATGTCCCGAAGTGAATACACAGGAGGGGAAGTGAAACAGCACATTAGCAAAGCAGCAGTTTCAGTCCTCTATCAGTGTCTATATGTGATGCATGATGCATTCAGGCACACTGCTGGGTAAAGACTGTGTTCATTTGGCATTTTTTGGAGCGAAATACATAAATTGTCCATGTCAAATGAAGGATTAGCTTTGTTTTTGTTTATTGCATGCCTCTGCAAACAGCTATCAGATATCTGTTAGACCCCTGTGAACGAATGATCCAAAAAAAGTACCTCAAATCTAAAGCTCATTTCGATAGTGTGACGAAGAAAAGCAGAAAATTCTTCATTTTTTCTATCTTCTAATTGTATCAACCTGCTCATGTTCCCAAATCTGAATGATCAGCAGTTGTTCCTTGCATTGTTTACAACTGGTCCAAAATGCTGCTGCTTAACTGTTAAGAGGCCAGAGGAGAGCATCACCATAAATGTCACCACTGGAGGACCTGCTTGTTATATCGTGAATCCAGTTTTAGGTTTAGTGGATCAAACATGGAGCTCTACTTCAGAGATCTGCTGCCTTCTTTCTATTTATATGTTTTAAATGTATGTTTCAGCACTTTGTGACGTCTCTGCTCTTGAAAGGTGCTTTTTTTAAAATAAAGTTACTTCCATACTTTGACCTTAGTGATGTTATTGTTTGCAATAGAAATGGATGTTGGACCCCAGTTAAAGTAAAATTCACCTGCTGCAGCCTGTAATTAATGTTTAAAAGATATTTATGTAAAAAGGACTTCAGATTATGCATTTTGTTTAATTTCCCATTGAAAAAATCCCCCTTTTTAAATCTCCTCCCTCATCTCAGCACACATCCATCTGATAACCGACACATTATCAAAGCAAATGTTTTCAGTAATCGGCTTGTTTGCGCCGTTGATCAAGAGGACACAATATGTTCTGTGCCAGGTAAGAGGATGACCCCGGCCACCATCATCATTCCCAACCACAGCAAACCTTTCTCCCTTTTTCTCCCACGGTACATAGCTGACCCTAATCTTCTGTTTGTGAGAAAACCTTGGCTGGTTATGCGGCATTATGAATGCCACAAGGTCAGCATCTGGCCGGGCGTAATTGAGCACGATGGACCGCACAACTCTGAAATCCCGTTCTCGGCGCTCTGCTGCGTGATCAATACTTTTATCCTGCTGATCTGCTGGATGATTTTTCCCTCCATCGCTCTCTTTCTGGGGCCAATCTGGGCTAAACTCTGACAGCTGGGTGAGGGGCTCAACTCCCAAGACACACAGCGAACACACCCACCTATGCTGGTCGCAAAAAAAGAGACTGGCACACACAGATGGGGCACATGATCTGATACTCGCAGATGCAGAGAAACACACACAAACTGTTCATCTGGTGCAAATTACAATCAGCCTGTTTGCATGTTTGCATCTGGACCTGAATGTTTAGCGCTGACTCACCCAGCCTGTGCATACCAAAAACAAAAAACTACCAGCGAGTAACTATGAGAAAACTTCACATGTGGCTGCAGTATGCTCACACACTCTTTAAGTGTTAAATATTCATCTGTTCTCTGGGTGAGCAAAGGTGCTTTTGCTTGTTTCCTGTCTCTTGGGATGGGGATGTGAACTGAGCTGCAGCTGGAGTACATGAGAGGAGGAGTTCAGTGTAACAACCTTCACTTAGTGGCCTGATGTTCGCTGTCATGGTTCACAACAGATACAGTGGATTTAAAGCAGATCAAGAGGCAATGCTGAGTTTTGACAAAACAGATATTTCTGTTTCCTCAATAGGTGTGGAGACACTGATACGTTAAAGTTTTTTTTTTAATGTTTAATTTTCTTACATCACTTAGACTGATAAATAGAGGTTTCTAGCTTAACAAATGTGTTAGTTTTGTAGTTTTAATAGAGATTTTTTGAATTGCTCTGTAAAATATGAAAAATGGAGGTTCATTTCCACCAGGACAAGAAACAAGAAGAAACATAATCATGATAATGGGAATGCTCATGGGAAGTCAAAAGTCTGAATGTCTTTTTTTAATTGTGGCTATTTAATTTACCTATTCTTTCAGTCTTTTATGTGTGAATTAGTTTCAAATATGAATTGAGTTATGAAAGTTTAGGAGTCTTGGTTTATCTTCGGGTGGTGTCATAATTTAGAGTTTATTATCACACAAAATGATGCAAGAAAGCTGTGTTTGTGTCCTTTAGGGCTTTTTTGCATAATGATGCAAGTGCAAATTAACAGCAGAATATTAAAAGAGTTTATTTAAGGAGCCTGGCTGTAGGGTGCGGTGGACCAAAACAGAGATGGCAGATAGTCCACTGATCACCTACACAGTGTGAGCTCTCTTTCTCGTTTCTTGTCTTCTACTATTCAGAGGAAGGATCACCTGTAATGAGCTGCCGTCTGCCGGCTCAGTGGAGCAGAGCGAGTGCGGTTAGTTTGGGTCTTGTTCCACCAAAATGTTAAAATGGCCCCTCTGGCCAGAAGTGCCCTGCCATGGAGCTGAATGGGTCAGCAGTTACGCAACCAACTTGGCCAACGTCTCTTCTCCTGAGATGTCAAAGAAGTCGGTGGCCCTCGCCTCGCCCCTTTGCCTCTTCTCCACCCTCCTCCCCCTGATGTGATTATGGAGATTCACTTTCCAGTAGCCTCAGGGTGTCGGTTAACACTGTGTGTGTGTGCGTGAGTTGGTGCAACACATTCACTGTAACTCACATAATTTTCTATAATATTTCTTAAATATCAAGAAAATATTAAACAAACTCTCATAGAGAGTTTGGTGTTGAATGTAACTACAGTTTGTTTAAGCTGTTGATATGCAACAGAGGGCCACCACAGACACAAAAACCGCTTATAGCCTATCATTACTTGCGCTTTTAAAACAGGACCTTGACAGACCCCAATATGCATCTGAAATAGAAAATGACCTCATCATACAGGCCCAGTCATTTATCAATGTCAGCCACGGCTGATGATGACGAGTGCTAATCGGCATCAGGCGTTTTATGGGCTATGGATGAGAGCAGCAGATTGGGCATCAGTGGGTGATGGAAGGAGGCCAGAGGAGGTTGGCATCACTCAGGAACAAGGCATGCTGCGCCATCCTGCCACTTGCTGCTATTCATATACCCACTGCAGAGGGTGGTGGAGGGTGGTGCATTGTGATTACTGTTGTGTGGTAGCTTGTCGGCGTAATCTGTTGCTTCTTTCTAGGACTGCATGATTATTTTTATTTTCAATTCAGCCTTGCATTGTTATTTTTTAATGAATCAGTTAATCATTTAGTGTATAAAACATCAGATAAAAGTGAAAAATGGCTATAAAAATGCTTGTGATATAGCATATTTTGTCATATAAGCAGGACAAAAAAAAGTTTTATGGCAAATCAGAGAAGAGCAGCTACTCCTCACATTTTGTGAGCTAAAATCAATGAATGTTCAGGCCTTTTTTGCTTTATTAGTAAGATAAAAGTGCAACAATATGTTACTTTAAAGAATTAATACAGCCAGCACAAGGCAGAAAAGCTTCCTCTCATACAGCAATCCATTTCACTCAGCCATATTGCTTCTGCCTCTATGAGCATGTCTTTTAAACAGTACCTTTATAGGCAGTTAGCCCAGTTTTTAAGGTAAGAAACAAAAAAGCTATTTCAAACAGATTCTCTCCCACTCTGCATGCTTCTTTTAACAGAAAAGAAATGGCAGCAAGACACATCCATATCAAATACTGCTTGTTTAGTATGAAAGCAAGCAGAGAAAGCACATTTAAATATAAATGTGTCCACAGTGTGGGGACTGAGAGGGCTGAATATGAGCACAATGGCGCACCACACAGTCTCACCCACACTTGCAAAAATAGAGCTTTTCCTTCAGTGCAAGCAAAGCACCGACGCAGACATTCCCCTAACTACTCCTGGTCATTGACACGTAAACAAATACAAGCGCACACACTGACCCTGACACACACACGCACACACACAACAACACACAGAAACACACACATCCAGATGGAGGCTGACAACACGCTTTGGGCAAATGACTTCAAATGAGGAACACATGAGCCTCTCCCTGTGTGACGGCTTTCACATGCTCCCACAACCTCACACACCTCCAGGGCGAGAGGAGAATAGACGAAGGGTTTTGTGTGTGTGTGTGTGTGTGTTTGTGTGTGTGGGAAAAGTTAAGCTAGAGTATCAGGACAAGACAGAGGGGAGAAAAGAGAAGATGGAGAGGAGGACTGGAGAAGAGAAGAGGGTAAAACAGGAGGATTGTTGCAGTTTATTTACAACAATTCACTCAAAAAGTCTCACATCTGCACATTTGTGGGAGCGAAACAACTTTTCAGAGCATGCAAGGACATAATCACAAGTGTAACTAATGTTTAAAGGGGAGTGTGTGTGACCAGATTTGATTTGAGAAAAAAAGACACCCCTTTGGTTTGAATTCCTTTGCATGCAAATTCAAACTGAAAGCACAGCAAGCCTCATCCAATTTGACCTGGAGTTGAAATGTTACTCTTTTAGACAGATTTTTTTGTTTTTCTGGGACTAAAGATGTTAAAGATAATAAGAGAATCTGGAAAAACAGCCGAAGAAAACAGAGAGCACACCTCAGTGAGCAACTTGTTTATGGCCCTGATTTGTTGTTTTGTTTCACTGAGTATTTTCACCAATAGATCTTCTTTATAGGAGCATCAATCTAGTGTGTGGGAGCCTTTTTTTGTTTCTTGATATTGTCATTGAAAAACTGCCATGAAGAGATGAAACCAGAGGGAGAGTTTCAGCCGAAGTGAGAGGTGGTTATGTGTAACAAAGTCAAGTAGGAGATGGATGCCAATAACAGCATGTCTAAGCATTAGAGTGTATGTGGGTGTGTGGGAGAGAAAAAAATGTCCAAATCAACTACTATTATGGTCAGTCATCCTGCTGGTGGTAAAATGCTTTGTTCCTGGATTCAGATGCAAGTTCAAACCTTGAATTTGAGCTCAACAAATAGTGATAAGCTTAAAAATGGACACTTAAAAACATTAATTGGTCAAATATAAAGTTGGCCTAAATGATGCTTGTTAGCACAGCTGAAAAAAAGCTATGTGGTTTTTCCATCATCATCAGCATTATCTAAAACCAGTCTGTTAAATTAAATTTGTTCTTACATGGAAACGAGCAAAGTGTTTAGGTATTAGACAATTTTGCCATTAGCAAAGCTGCAGTAGATAAATGTGTGTAGGGTAACTGAGATGATTTTTACCCGATTTCTGCCCTAAGGTTATTACACACATACAAGAGCTGAATAATGAGTGACTCTCAATCCTTAAAGAGTGTGGAGAAGAAGCTTCTTAGGATTTATGTGTGTGGCAGCAGTGATTTGCTTTGGCCTGTAAAGTGGATTACAAGGCATAATAACACAGGCAACAAGTTCAATAAAGGAGAGCAGAAGTCGCCACCGGCCACCTTCAAATATTTACAGTACAACAACAATGATCCATAAAGGATTCAAATGTTTTTTATTTAACATAAAACAAGTCATGCTCGATCTCATGTTAGGTTAAGGAGGCGGAGAAGGGAACCTGTTCAATATTTATCAGCGACACAAACTAAATGTCAGCAGCAGCAGGGATGATGGTCCAACTCCTCTCCTGTCGCCTGATCATCAAACAGGGTTTGGCCTTTAGATTGGAGGCCTGAAACAGGGTTCAACTGGACTGTGTTACTGAGGCTTTTTTCCCTGTTGTGTGTTAAAAATGGATTTTACTGGTTGAGGATGAAAAAAATTTTTTAAATCAGTACAATTTTTTTATGAATGACATCTACTTTATTTTATTCTTAAATTCTTACGCATTCAATTAACTTGTGGCTCCTTATATTTTGGGGTTTGGTACTAATCCATTAATCAACTAAGTGTTTCAGCTATGTGTGAGATTTAGCAATAATTTTAATCAAATAACTAAAAAAATACCAGAATAAGGAACAGACCACAGATTTTTTTTTGGTGCAACAAGAACACAACAATATGAAATCAGCCATTTCCTCTTAGCAGTGATGCAGCTGAACAGTCTTCCTCATCTGCCAACCACTGCTGAAATGCAAATGTGATATAAGGCAATACAATCTGAGTTTATGTTATTTAAGAGGCATAAACTAAAATGTGACAAAGTAGGTGACAAGCTTGAGCTTCGATCGGGTCATGTAAGGCAGCTAAAATGTGCAGTCTGCTGGCTATGTTTGATATGAAACTACAGCAAGTAGCCAAATAGCTTAGCTTAGCATAAAGACTGGAAACAAAGGGAATCAGTTAGCCTGGTTCTGTCCAGTGGTAACAAAAAAAGAGCTACCAGCACCTCCAAAGCTCTATTTTTAAAAGCCATCATCTTGTCTGTTTAACACGTACAAATACTGAAGTGTAATAACAATTTGTTTTTCTTAGCTGGGAGCGGGATCTGCTGGTTACCAGGCAACTGGTCCAGATCTCTCCATCTAATTCCTGGCAAGAGAGCAAATAAGCCTGTTTCCCAAAACAAAACCTTCCTCTTGATTTCTAGCTCCATCCATCTTCCAATCTGTCGGTGCTTCGTTTAAAATCTTGCATTAACCCTCTGTCACAGAGTCTTAGCATCCTGGTCAGCTCGGGTCAAACATCCCAGATTTTACTGGGAAAAAAGGAAACTAGACAGTCAGATTAGGAGGCGCTCTCTTTGTGCTTCAGAGGCTGCAGCAAGCTCTGCCCTTCCATGCAGAAAATTTAACAAACCTGCACCCCTCCAGACGATGATGTAATCTCTTACGGTTCTGATCTGAACATCATAACTGAAGGCGGCGAGCCAGCGACGCGTTATGTAAGAGTGGGCACACACACACACACACACACACACACAGACACAAAAAGGGAAGCAAGAAAGGTGTGTGTGAACAGGCCAATCATTTACAACCAAGGGGAGGACAGACGGATGCAGGGTGAGGAACTTGAGGAACACTCTGGGCCACTTTACCGCTTTAGAGAGCCACATTGAAGGTAAAAATAAAAATGTCACATGGGAGGCGCTCGTTTCTAATCAAACCTTCAAACTAATGAAATCAGATATAATTGTACCTCAGAGAGCGTAGCTCATGTCTCGTTTACTAAGGCCCCAGCATGGCGCACTCCTACAGACATACAGATTAGAGATTATAGGATGCAATCAAGCAAAAAGATCAATCCATAACCACAAGCACCACCACCGCCGCCACCACCACCACCGCTGATGCCTGTCCTTCAGATTATGAACCCCTGCCTGTGTTCTGTGTTGGTTTTCCAGGTTGTAATTACTCTCAGCTCAATGTCATGTGAGACGCAGCAAAGAGACACAACAGAGGTGCAATCAAGAAACATGGAGTGTTTACCATAATTAAAGCAGCTAATGTAGTCGCAGCTAATCAGCCTGCTCTTTACAGCTAAACTGAGAATGTAGCACCTGATGCTAATACATAATGTGAAGAGATCCGCTTCCGTTTTTTTTAAAAATATATAATATTTAACATATTTTAGAGAAATTAACTCTGTAATGGATACATTTTCTAATGAAGCCACTTTTTCAAACATGTTTTTAGCTATTTTCCTTTCACAATTCCTCTTTGGCTAACACATATACTGATGCATTTTGCTAACACTAGCCACTACATAGGGACGCACCATTAATTAATTTGACTCCATAAGACAATCCACAGCATTAGCATCAATAGTTTATATAATCAGTTTAAATGTGCCACAAGTACAGCTGGGAGCAGCAATTTCATTATTAATGTGATCAACTGAAACCTAATACATCTGGAATGACTTGGTTTGAAATACTCAGACCCTGTCTGACCCTGTCAGCTGCTGCAGAAAATACAAGACGATTCTCTGCTGGATTATTTCATACAAACTGCTTCATCGCCATGTAATGCATCTGGGGGTTATGACTTTGAAAAACACAAGTGTTTGCTCCAAAACTTCCCACATCTGCTTCCTGAGTCAGAAATGTGTTGTTCTGAAGCAGAAGAGGCAGCGCTGGCACACACCAACACAAGCTCCTTACATGACAGCTCTCGCCTTCTTGCCCCCCCACTGTAAATCTTCAGCTTCTTAATGGATGCTATAAGCTGATGGTCACATTCCAGATGTCAAAGGCACACACAAATGATTACACCGACAAATAGGCCATCCTCCAATCTGGTCTATTTTGGTGCTCTTCTGTGGGTGGACTCGGTTGCGCAACATCACACCTGGAGCACAACAGTCCGGAGCAGCAGAGGTGATAATTTCACAGCTTCCATATAAAATGGTGATTAAGGAATACAGAGGGTTAATTTCTATAGCTATAAATATGGCGGCCCTCCTGCTCAACTTTCCTCAGGGTCCTCAAACAGACGCGCCCACTCTGTCTATTTAAGTTTCATTGTAAAGTCTCTCATTGGATGCCGGCTTGTGCGTAGCAGCGTGCCTCAGGAGAGGATGATGTAATGCCTTTTTAAAACATCACTGTTGAGGGACACCCTACTCTCCTGAACCTTACGTCACAGATAGTGTGACCCAGCACTATTATCGCAGCAGGGTCCAAAATTCTGCAGGAACATGATATCATTATTAAAGAATGCTGGCGCTAAAGTGTTGAAGTCACTCAATCAGATGCAAAATCAGACGCAAAAAATACAGTGTCTAGAAATTTAAACCACAATAGTGATTTTCTTACACCTATAGAAGAATATGTTTTCACTTTAAAGCTAAAAAGGGAACATTAGATGTCCTTTATTTTGTCCCAACTGCACATGTGAAAGGTAGGGGTGTGGTGATACATCATTCTGAAGAGATGTATCACATCAATGATCAACAATCCAATATCAACTGTGCAAGTTTGAATTATTTATCTATCTTAATTATATTTTTATCTTTAGAATATGCCTTTATTTTAAAATGGCATGTCTGTGTCCTCATGCTAGTGCCGGTAAAATAAAGCTAAGCAGCGAAGAAATGGCGTTAAGGACATTAACGCCCCCTTCTGGAATAAATCAGCAGTGCGGAAATATTGTGGATTTCACAGAAAATATGGGTCAAGAGACAAACACTGTCGTCAGGAGATAAAGTACTAAGAAAACATGAGGAACCCTTTTAAAGCCAAAAGCTGAAAAGAAAGGGTTGGCAGCCTCTTTTGTATCTGATGGGTTAAAAGGGTTTACGATATTGCTTGAAATCTATTGCAGGCCCCTGAATTAAATCAATTAAAATCACACTGTGGCAAACTTTGGAATCAAGAATCAATGTTACATCAATTGTGATGAACTTGGGATTTAAACCCCAAACAGTAAAGTGCAGGGAAAATGCATAAGAAAAAGGAATAAAGCAGGAAACACTGGATGTCTCTGGGAGGTGAGAGTGTGTAACACCCCTTAGGCACTCATACATGGTATCAACTTTCCTGCTCTCTAACAGCCAACAGGGCAAAAAGGCATCATGCAAGATCAACTGCAACACTGCCAGCGACTCTGCAGGGATTTGTAAATAAAAACCCCATTCATATTAATGCTCATCTTTATCATCTTTAACTCTTTGCATCCAATTTTACATCATATCAATTTCTACATCACTGAGTCTAGAGACAAGATGGCTTTGATGAGGAGCTTGTTTTCACGGATCCTTCGCAAACAAAACTGCTGTATCCAAATCAGAAGATGTGATTTTACAACCAAGCCACAATGAAAACAAAACGTATCACATCCACTCTGTATGGGCAACGAGTCCTCCAGTGCAGAGACACGCCTACACCGTTCCTACACACAGATTCAGGAAAGAAACAGCAACACTTACGTTGGATAAAATCGACTAATTTAAGGCTGTTGTCTGGATTGCACTTAAAATAGTATTTACTACCATTTGCATCTTAATTTCTTGGCTCTAAAGAGCAATATTGGTGATGCTGTGAGAATTAAAGGAGGCTTACTGCAATCACCTCAACCTATCTCACAAAGCAATCTTTACAAAGCCAGATTTGAATGTGTGCGCCCCATAGAGGCTCTATTAACATGCCTGAGCTGTGGGGTTGTAACTGATGAACACATGCATCCATCTGCGCCAAGTGCGCCGCTGATCATCTCGTTTGCAGCCTCCTGCTCGACCAATGAACCCGACTGCTGCATGCATACAAAGCACGGGCTGTGCATGTTGCAGCGCCGTCGACTAATCACGCTCCTAAAATCTCACATCGAGTCTATGTGGAGGAGGTGATCGCCGATAATGATCGAAGCGGCTGCGGCGGGAGGATCATGATGAGGCGGCTGCTCCACACCTGAACCTGAACAATGCCGCCGCGCGTCGGGCGCAGCCTCCGCCGCTCCTTTATCAGCCGCTCATTAGGCACAAATAAGCTCATGATGGTGCCAGTATGCAAAAGCAAATTGGCATTAATATATGCACCATAAAGCCAGACCGTGCACGCTCCACAACCCAGCAACCCGCCCACCCTCTTATTCCCCTCCATCAGCCTCCAAAATCCTTTTGAAGGCACAAAATTACGCATGAAAACGTTAAAATACGATCATAAATCGATGGGATGATCTCGATCAACTGCAGTAGAGGTACAGTTATTGCTTTTTTCCCCAAATCGCCTACATGTAGGTGAGAGGCCAGAGGGAAAAAAACACCGCTATTGTGTCGCGCACAAGCGAGGAGCCATTGCAAGTAGGTTAAACCGCTCAAGCTGGCGCAGACGCGAATGACTTCAAAGAAAAAATATTCAAAAACGCGCAAATGTCAGCGGTTGATGGAGCGTACCTTTGCTCTCCTGTCCCTCGTCCTGAGTCTCCTCCGCGTTGGACTCCATGGCTGGCTTTGTCCCATCCATTATTTTAGCGGAATATAGTCTCCTTGTGGCACTTGTACCTCAGTCTGTGGATGGTGAAGCCTATCCTGGTGACTTGATGCTCTCTCTCTCTCTCTCTCGTACACACCCTCCCTCCCTCTCTCTCTCCCTCCCTCTCTCTCTCTCTTCCTTCCTGTCAAAGCTTAGCACTGTCTCTCTATGTTTATTAACAATCCAGCTAGAAGATGCAAAGGCGCTGTCAGATTGGATTTATTTGTCCCTAAATGATGCCAGAAATGGCCTTTTGGACCCTAAAACCACTTATGGTTGTTAAGAAAATTATGCTCTTGCCCCAGTGTGTTTCTTAAATATCTCTCCTGAGGATTTATTTATTATATCAATGATTTTCTGTTTCCATTATGTATGGGGTTTTTTTTAGGTTTTTTTTGTCACAGTGAAGCAAAGGAAGTTAACAGAAAAAATGTGCAGGAGGTGTAAATATGCAAACTCATGGCTAACCATGCATGCACGATTACATGCACACACATATACACACACGTACACACACACACGTATATAACCACACACTCACCGCCCCCTCTCCATCTGGTGAGCTGAGCGTCAGGGAGGGAAGAGAGAAAGGAGGGATATAAGAGAAACAGAGGAGGACCATAGTATGCAAAAAGGGAGTGTGTAAGATGAAAGTCAGGGGCTTTTTGGTTTTCTGTCTCACATCAAAATGACCTGTGCAAATGTAAACGAGAGAATGACAACGTCAACACCAGTCATGTTCTATTTTAACACTTTCAGCTTTTTTAAGCATCCAATGATGCAAATTTGCTGATGTCTTCGTCAAAAAAACACTGAACATGCAGCAAGATCAAACACTCATTCCCCATGTTTATCCCCACTGGAAAAAAGAAGGCAAACACACACACACACACACACACACACACACACACACACACACACACACACACACACACACACACACACACA
>JAQMCX010000041.1:2966481-3011974 GCA_029814765.1 Acanthurus leucopareius | reverse complement strand
CACACACACACACACACACACACACACACACACACACACACACACAGACACACACACACACACACACACACACACACTCACACACACACACACACACACACAGCTGTGTGTCCCTTTAAACCTGTTTCACTGGTTTTTATTCAGAGTTTTCAAACATAAAGATGATTCAAAGACACAAAATAAAATAGGAACTTTGAGTTTTTAGTTACGACTCCTTGTTGGAGGAAGTCGGATCTTCTCAAAGATCCTTGTGGACCAACACCTGTGATGTGATGTCAGAGCTCACCTGTCCTGCAGGTGAGGCGGTCAGTCACTCTGTTCTCGTCTCTCTCAGGAGGATCGATGTTTGTTTTGGACGGATCGTGCTTCGTCTCTCTCCCCCTCCTCCCCCTCCTCCCCCTCCCCCTCCTCCCCTCGCCTCTCCAAGTCCTCCCCCCTCCTGCCCCCCTCCCCCTCCCTCTCCTCCTCCTCCCCCTCCTCGTCTCTCCTCCCTACCCCCTCCACCCCCCGCTCATTCAGACCTCAGTTCTCCCCCTCTTCGTCTTCGTCTCTGGCGTCTCCGTCCTCGGCCGCCGGTCAGCTGACGCCTCACAGGTGAGACGTTCAGAGACGTTTCCATCGGTTCGCTCGCCTGTTTTCGGAGCGTGACCTCTGACTTACACTGCGACTGTGTTTCAGCAGGAAGTCGTGTAAGAGGAAGCAGCTGCTGCAGGCCGAGACGCCAAAGAGGAGGTGAGCTTCAAAAACAGCGTCTGTGTGTTCATGTGTTGGTTCCTGTAGATGTTCTGAGGCTGATCTCAGGCTCCGCCCCCTCTGTCTCCTCAGACATCCGCTGGTCACGTTGCAGCCGGAGCAGAACAACCAAACAGGTGACGTTTCCACGTGTTTGATCCATCGTTGTCTTCATGATAATCAGCTTCTGTTTCTGACAGAAACCAAAGAGAACAAACTGAACTGAACACATAAACAACAACCCGTCCTCCTCTGTGCCCGACCCGCTCGGTGGTGGCGCCCCCAGTGGCCGGGCCCCCACATGACCTCTCCTCCGTCACCTTCAGAACAATCAGCTTCTTTATGGAAACTTACGAGACAAGAAGTTCATCAAATTTATGAAAACGTTCTAGTTTCCTAAAGTAGTTGTTTATCGAATCTAAATAAAAGTTTGTTTAAACTCCCATCAGGCATCTGGGCGTCGTCATAGCGATGTAACAATGATGATGTGAGCCTCATTGGTGATGAATGTGTGTGCAGTCATCCTGTTCGAAGCCTCCATGGAGTTTCTGGAAAACACAAACACGGATGAAGATGAGGATGATGATGAAGATGACGACACCTCGTCTTTCGTCACCGCCCCCCTCCTTCCTGCCTTCTCGCCTGTCGCCACGGAGACGCTGCCGATTCGTTACGACCACGCACGCAGGGAGGAGCAGATGGGCGCCGTGGCGATGGGAGGGAGGGCGCTGACCGTCGGGAGGTTTGACTCCGCCCTCGAGGACTGCTACGCCCTGAGGCTCAGAGGTCACTGCTCATTGGCTGGTTGACTTGTGTGGAATGTCTCGTGTTGTTTCGTGTTGGTGCACGAGGTCGTTGTAACCTCCGCTTGTTCTCCCTGCAGCTCCGTCAGACGGCGTCACGCTGGACGCCATCTTCCTCCCACAATCCTCCTCTTCCTCCCCGCCTCCTCCCCTCCTCCATCACTCCAACACCTGGACCTCCATCTTATCACACGGAGCCTTCTCCTCACACACACCTCCACCTTCACCAGGTCAGCACCGACACACACACACACACACACACACACACACACACACACACACAGACACACACACACACACACACAGACACACACACACACACACACAGACACACACAGGAGGATGCTCAGTTTTGGACCTTAAGCATTGTGTGTGTGTGTTGTATAATGTTATTTTTATTCTAACTACACAAAGCTACTTATATATGTTTTCCTTAGTTAATTGTGGAGAAATATCTTCTTGTAAATTGATTCAAGCTGATTGGATCACTGTTCACCAATCAGAGCTTTTTAGCTGCTAAACAGCCATGTGCCTGGCTTTATTTAAGAGGGGACCCTTTGTTTGCCTCCAAGGATGCTGATTGGCTAAGTGCATAATCTACCAGACCAATGGAAAATCAAGCAAGGTGAGTCTTTGAATCCCTGAGAAATGGCAAAGACAAAAGTGGGTGTGGTGTGTTTATTCAGAGAGGAAGTAGGTGTGTGTGTGTGGGGGGGCTGTTTCCATCATTCACCCCATTTTCTAATAATAAACACACCCTGAAACAATGGGACACCATCTGTCCTGAATCCTCTTAAATAAGGTTTTAATTCGGGCCCACGTGGCCCCATTTCAGACAAAGCCCAGCCAGGGACAACCCCCCCCCTTTTCCTCACACACACTGCAGACAGAGGTGACCCCCAACCAGCCGCTGATGTTTATCTCCAACGAAAACGTCTGACATATATGACATTTAGTGGATCCATTTACCCTGAGGGCTGAAACGAACACCCACTCCACACCATATGCTGGAGAATCAAAGAGGGTCACACATCTCACTGACTTTCTAACATTTGAATGGCTCTCTGATATGGAGCCAGGAGGAAACCTGATCCACTGCTTGAATAAAGGACCAGGTTTGAAGTCTCTGTCTCCATGAAAAATTACTAAAAGAGACTGAAAGCAGTTTAAGGGAGCCAGATATAAAAAAAGAGACATAAAGTTAGCAGCTTTATTGTAGTCATTAGGGCTGCGACTAATGATTACTTTATTTAAAAGTTAATCTGTAGTTTTATATCAATGTATAGATTAATTGTCTGGCCCATAAATAGCTCAAAAATGTAAAAATGCCCATCACAATATATTTATGCTGCAGATCATGGTGTCCGATTGTGACCATCATTGGCAAATACAGATGATTATGAAGGGAGAGCTGGAGAATATTTTGTTGAAATAACAGCTTGAAATAATCAATAATCTAAAGAGTTTATTAATTTTCTTTCTAGCTGATTAATTGACTGTTTGTTCAAGCTCTAATTATTTTTTTTCTCCCGAATCTTGTCTGGAAATAAAATTTTATTAGTTTCATAAACTGCAGTGAAACTAAATCCAAGGAAAACAATAGTTTGCACGATAGTAACAGAAAAAAATCAGATATTACAAAATGTTTTTAGCCAGTTTAGGATGCCAAAACGTCAATTCAGTGACCAGAGTTTGTTATGAGTGCCTTGTGTATTTGCTTAGCTAATGAAAAACATGTGGCAAAAGATTTTACCATTTTTGATTTAGATATATACTCTGTTTTGTTAGTATTTTTTATTTGGAGTTCCTCAGCACATTTCAGTACAGATCTTCTTTCCAATTGCCCTTTAATATTAAAAGTCCCAAATACATTTCCACAATAGTGGTTCTACAGCGGTTTATGGTGCTGCTAATATAATTGAAGCCAACACAATGAGACTTCCCTGTACATGTAGAAGCATAAAGCAGGTATAAATGGGGCATGATTCCTTCTCACAGTTTGTATGACATGTAGACAGAAAAATCCTCCCTTTTGTAATAAGAATAATTCACACACACAAAACACACACACATGAACTCTAAACCGTCAGTTATTAGGCCTGAAGGGTGAGTTTCAAGTCCCATTTTTCTCTCAGAACCCCCATAATCCCTTGCTGGGTCACACAGATTAAATACTTGTCCAGAAGATGAGATACAGTGCTCGCTGGCACTCTTCACCGTCACCCTGTCACACAAACACACACATGCACACGCACACACGCACAAACACACATAACATTCGGTCTTTGGACCAAGGCCCAAACCTCCAAACTTCCAACCTAATGTTGCGTTTCAGAAACGTCAGAAAGTTGGAAATCTCACAGTCTCTACTAGGAAAAATGCAACAAAACTTTTTTTTCTTAAGTTTGAATTCCAAGTAGGATTTCACAACTTGGTTTTTTCCCAGGATTCAGTCACTGTCACATAACAGCTTCACTGACATTATCTGTGTGTGTGAGAAGATATCACAGCGGTCGACTGCCTGTTTGACTGACAAATTGTCTCTCGGAAACAATGTGTAGCACTATTACAGCACAGCAAGAGAGAGAAGACACCTGCACGATATCAACATTCTGCACTTTCATATTAAAACACCTTAATCTACCTGTCTCTTTTATTTGCATCTCCTCCCACGATTGTTTTAGGCATCTTTTGTCTCCATTATTTTTCTACTCTCAGAAGTCCATAAAGACAAGATATTGAATCGCCAACCAACAAATCTAAGAGTACACAACCATGCTAAAAGCTCTCTCAAAGACAATGCTAATGTACTGATACCTAGCAGGCAAGTTTGTCATATTTACCATCTTTGTTTAGCATGTTAACATGCCAATTTGCTGAAAAA
Source organism: Acanthurus leucopareius (assembly GCA_029814765.1). Taxonomy (NCBI): domain Eukaryota; kingdom Metazoa; phylum Chordata; class Actinopteri; order Acanthuriformes; family Acanthuridae; genus Acanthurus; species Acanthurus leucopareius. The sequence continues at coordinate 3,007,555 of JAQMCX010000041.1, read as the reverse complement.
GCACTGAACAAGTGCAGCTGAGACTGATGTTATTTAATGTACTGGACAAATCAAAGTTTCCCCTGGTGAGGACACCAAAATAAAAGTCAGGGCTTTACCAAATTTTTTAGAGTCTGCAGTTGGTCTGACATTTTTTAAGACATTTCAATCAAAACCAAATATTTTAACTTCAACGTGGTGCGACAGAAAACATTAGTGATACACCAAAGTTACAGGGAAGCTTTGCCTGGGGAACAACAAATGTTTGTTGAGAATTTTGCAGACGATCCATCCAATAATCAGCTGACAGAGCCACATCATGCTCCTTAGACCCACACTGCCAGATGAGAAGATTTGTAAGGGAGAAAATGATTTGTGCAGCTCCTCATATTAAAAGTCACGTACGCTGTGTGTGTTTGTGTAAGTGTGTTTGTGGCTGGGAGTTAGGATTCACATATAATCCCCTTTGGGCCATATGACTATATGAGAAATGAGAAACAATAAAGCGAGGTTTAGAGTAGATAAAAGACAGTCTACCACAGATAATAACCATGCACACAGCTTGTGGTTTCAACCTTAAACAGTGTGTTTATTTTGTGTGAGCATGTGTGTAAATATGGGCAGCGTGTTTTAAATGCCGTTGATCCATGCACACTTTGTTGACTGTCTTTGTTGAAACATGTATCATCTATCAGCAATTCTTACCAATCGCTCACAGAGAACTCAGTGAGCGACTTTCTTATCTGCCTCTACAACTCTGGGCGTCCATTAAAGGAAAAGCTATGAGTGCCTGTCAAATGCCTGTCTCCCCTCATTACAGTGAGAGAGAGGACGGAGAAGTGAAGCCCAAATGGGTCGTCCCAAAGTAATGAGGACAATGCAGCTCCTTCATGCCATCAGATGTTGAGTTAATGTGAAACGAGAAGAGGAAGAAGAAAAGGAGAACAGAGCAGTCTCTGGACACCTCCAAAGACAGACGTAACTGGCTTCCACTTGATTTTAAACCCCCGTTTAAAAGATTTCCACAGCACGCTGAAACTCTCATGGTCACATTGTCAACATCAGAGTGATCGCAGAGTGATACTGGCTCTGTTGTTGCCATGGAGACGTGTAACACTGCGGGTATGGCTGAATTGATTTTTTTTTTTTTTCAACAATGCTATCAGTTCCTAGAAAACTTCTCATATGGTCTTGTAACAGCGTGAATCTGCCAGGAGCCAGAGACCAAAACCAAATTCAAAAGGCAGCCGTGAAGAGGAACTGACTGAAGAAATCGTATCAGTGAAGCATCAGCACACTAGTTTCTACTCCTACGATCAGCTCAGCTGAAGGCTGGAGTTGTTGTTGACATGCAGCCAATGTGCTTCAAGCTTTCTGTGTTGCTGCTTAAAAGCATCAGAAGAGAAGGATCTTGTGGACAGTTAAAGTGGGGTGTAAGTAAGTAAGCTGCCCCCTGAGAACAGAAGCAATCAGTTACATGATGCATCACATCCTTCGGGTTTTGCAGAAATCAGCGTGGTGGTGCAGCATTAAGTCCTCACTTAACCCCCATCTGGCTAAGCAGTTTTTTTTTTTTAAAACCACCGTCCACCACTTTGGTCAAGACTGAAAATGACACGGTCATGTTGCCAATATAATGAATTGTTAATCTAGCACCATCATCGGGCTGTAATTGTAGCAAATGTAAGTATTCTAAAAAGTCAAAAATGAAAAACATTGTGCTTGTAAAACAAACATTTTAGCATTGTCAATGTACAGTACGCATGTTAGCATTTTGACATTAGTATTTAGCTTAAAGTACTGCCTCATAGAGCTGCTAACATGGCGCTAAACTCTTAGTCTTGTTAAATGTACGATCTCACCATCGTGTATCAATGCACACCAATAAATTTTACAGCCGGTAGATTTTCTCAAATTACATCTGGAAACATGACATTAAATAGCATAGCAAATAAAAAGCATTGCAAAAAACAAAGAGTTGCCCTCTTTAGTAATGAAACAACCTTTATACAAATATGTATCAGTTTTCTGAGAGCTGAAATCTCACATAGTAGGACGGATATTACAGCACTGAATAGCAATCAATGTTTAGATTCTGGTTATAGTCTCTTTGTCCTCTCCTTTGGCCCCTGTGTGATGCTCAGCCTCACTACAGGCATCACATTGACCTTTTAACTGTTTTCCTGACACGCTGCTCGGGACCATCATGCATCTCTCACTTCGAACACTGACACTGACTGTCAGGATTTGAGCTCTGATCCCTGAGGTTGACCTCACCATGACCTACAGTGTTTGTTGTCCCAAGCCTTGGGAAATGATTGCTGTCCGCTCAGAGCTATTTATAACTGTTTCTGTCTAATACAAGGATTACACTCCTTCAGAGTCAAGGGTGTTGCCTTGAGGCTGTCTGTTTCTGCAGCTGTCCAAACTTTTATTCTTTTTAATTGAACATCTTAATAATGCCTAAAAAATTGCACTAAATTAACCTAGAAAACCTATTAAGGCAAAGAAACACCACATTCAACTATTTGGAGTTCATGCATGGTGTTGGTCTCTTTTGAAAGGAATCATTTGGGGGTTTATCACAACAAAAGCCTGCAGATCATTATAGATGAAGGGACTACTTTCAAAACCCAATGTTACTACAACATTAAGCCACACATTTAGGTTATAATCAATAAAAAATATCATGAAACCACATGATGTGAAGATTTAACAGGTTTTCAACTTAGCCAAGCAGCCTGTGAACCTTAACAAACACACTAAAAAGGTTGATTTTGCGAAGCTAATCAGCTGTCAGAATCAGAAGAGATAAGTACCACAAAAGTTGGCATTAATGCTAAATGCTTAGTGAGTGCTAATGCTATCCTGAGTGAATCGCTTGAAAATACTTGAAAGTGTTTTGGTAAATTTTGCAGGATTTTTGTTAAAATTGAGCTGCAGTGTACATACTGTCTATGGAAAAAATCAACTTGAGTACCAACAATACCTACAAGAAGAGAGAGGTGAAACAAACTGAAGACACTGAAGGGGGCGTCACCAGTCAAACTGCCAGTAAAAAAAAAAAAAAGTTTTTATCAGCCTCGATTATTTTGCAATTTCAGTTTTTAGCTCAGTTTGTTTTATGTGCAAATTGAAAATGCACGTCAAACAGCTGGATGAAAAATTACGTATTATTGCAGCTCCTACATACGCAGAGGCAGTTTCTTATCCATCATGCACACTACGTCTGCTGCGGGAAAAATGTCTGTTTATGCCAACAAAGGCTCTCTCAGTCGTGCAACCATAAGCAAACAAAAGATTTAACCTTGAAATAAGCAGTAAATAATGTCATAATGCGACAGTTTAGACGTCTCCCACAAGTTGCTCATCTTAACCTGTCTGTTTTTATCTGTTTGGCAATTGATTTATCTGCATCCATTGATCAAATAGAAGCGTTTTATCAGTAATGCTGCATACAGGCCATCGCTTAAACAAACATACACAGACTTTGCTGCATTCACACACGTACAGAGACAAGCAGAGTGTCTCAGCAACAGCTTTATCAGCCTCCCGCTGTTGCTTTAGTCTAATCCTTGCTATTTTAATGGGCTTCTGGCTTCCTCTAAAAGGGAAACCTTTTGGCAGAGAGCAAGATGGAAGCATTACACCTTTCATTGTCTTGTCTCTCTCACCTGGAAAGTTCCTCTAATGTCTCTGCAGAGATAGCGTCGTTGTGTAAGCGTGTGAGTTTGTGCGTCTATATGTTTTCTTTGGTGTGTGTGTCGAGATCCGGGCCCTTAATCTGTGGTTGTGATGATGACCCAGTTCCCCACTCCCACCCCGCCCTCAGCAGTCGGTCGCCAAGGAGACGCTTCCCTCTCATCCCGAGAACGGAACCGTCGGATGCTGACAAAAGGTTAGTCCATCTTGAACACACACACATACACACACTCAACCTAAAGACATCAGCATTAAATCAAAGACTTTTGATGAAAATGTAGCAATGCAGGTCAGTTTTGTGGTGAGTTTGAGTTTCAGTGTAGTGGTCTAAACATTCTGCATCAATGAGGTTTTCTCATCCTGTCTTTCTTCATCTGACAGTTAAAATAGAAAGCAAGTACACTTGCAACTTTAATGCAAATGCAAGCAAACTAATCCCATCATGCTTTGTCTTCATCTATGCAGCATGAAACACCTGAATTTGCATGCAAATGCAAAGTTTTGCTGTGATGCATCAGGATTCTGGCAAAGATTTAATCACAACAAGGCTGTAAAGTTTCAGTTCTTGCCTCTATTTTCTCTCTCACACACAAAAATACACCAACACACAAAGTCTTATCACCTGACTGTACGCCCACCCTCCACTGCAACCATGTACAGGAATAAAATCAAAGTGAGAGAGCATCTCCGATATATCTGCCTTATTTACAAGATCTGACTCCTGTCATTACGGATGGCTTAACCTACACACACCTACAAAGGCACACACACATCCACACACACACACACACACACACACACACACAGGCGTACACACCCACCCCCACCCCCTTCGTCCAGCAATTTATCCAACGAGCCGCTAATCCCGCTGGCCCAGATTTGGTCCACAGTCTGCTCCACATGATGTTATGTTGCCATCGTCATCTCAACAACTGCACACACACATCCCACGCCACCCCGATCCCAAAGACACACACACACACACACAATCATACACCCCCACCCCCTTCCACGTCTGCTTGCCTGCATCATGTGACCCCTCCAGGAGTCATGTGACTCAGGGGCTGTTGCACCTGTGACCTACTGTACTGAACTGCAGCACATGCCAGCAGCAATGTAGGATAAGAGCCATCTACATTATTCAAGCACACTGTGAGTCACTGCATGGAAGAAACGCAAAGGAGGGTGGGCTCATCATCTTCTTCATCATCATCATCACTCCAGGGGTGGGAGAGCGTCAAGGGGAGGTGCGGAACAATAGAAATCTCCTGCTGTCTATGGATCATGTGTGCATATAAATATATTCATGCTCTTCCTATTTTTTGTCCGCATGGGCTCGTGCGATCAGATGTGTGACTGTATGTATTTGAGATGACGCCCGCCTCGGAGCCCTGTGCATCGTCGTGTCACCATGGCAACAGGTCCTCTCGACGACAACTGATTCTGACACATCAGAGTGGCCGTTAGGGCTGAGCTTACAACGCTCACATGCAGGAAGAGGAAAAGACAAGCAGACCAGAGCCTAAATATGAAGCAAATATGGGGGTTGTGAGGTGGTTCAAGTGTTAAGTGCTGAATGTGGGATAATGACTGTGGGAATCAGGTTGTAGGTTTCGGTGATAATGTCTAGTGCTAAATCCACTGAACCTCATAAGTGACAACAGCAAGGCTCAAATTCTCTCGACTGTTTTATTTTTAAGGTTGAGAATAATCTGTGAAAGCCAAGGCTGAACAACACTCTAAACCTGGCCAGCAAGCACAGACCAATGAATCAGTCAACTATTTTATCTCTCAAAGTAGCAGTTCAAAATTCTACACTTTTTTTCCCACCAGTCACAAAGTTTCATGTCATTTCAGAACCCGCCAGTCCCTCTCACCTGTAGGTGTCCTCACCTCTCATCCACACCTGAGCTCTACACCTGCTCCCAATCCCCTCATCAACACCTCAGTAGATAAACCCACCCCTTTCCCTCATGTCTTTGCTAAATCGTCAAACGGGAAACTAAGCTTGAAGGCAATGCAATGTAACAACTTTAAGCTAGTGTAGCTTTTTAGCTTTGTTGCAACATCCACTTTTAGTCACCTCTCCTCTGTCTCTTCACAAAAGAGACATGACTTGCAGACAGTAATAAGACTGGAGTTGATGGTAAAAATAGGCCTTTGTCTTTTTAAAAAAACTGCGTGATCTTATTGTCCTATTAGCATGTAGCTAAAAAGCTTGCTAACAAATAGCATGCTAGCTCAGTGAGCTCTGCTCCTCTTCATAAACCCTTAAATGATTGAAATAGTGTTCAGTGCTGACAGTCAAATGCAAAACAAACCACAAAATTAAGAAAAAATATGATGCTCAAGACTATAACCATTAGACTGAATGAACATCAGCATATTCTTCACTAGTTAGCTCATCAGCAACAGCGGTGACCGACTAGTCCTGCTAGTGCTTTAGCCATTTTGTTTCTGCCTTTCTCCCTGTCTTAAATTACCTTTAGCCCGCATTTCCATTGTGTTAACATCTTATTGAACACTATTTTTGGTCACTGTTGAGACTTTTACCTGTATTGCTGAGCCTTTACCATGCAATTCATATGCAACACATGTGGTCTTGCTCCTCTCAGTGTTTTATGGACAGTCAGTGTCTTTACAGACACCGATTTGAGTCAACACCTATCAGTTCATGTAATACTTTTTGTTTTAAATTGCTACCCTAGAGTCATTTAATATTTAAAACTTATAAAATGCATGATAGATGATCACCCAAAGCTTTTTAATAGACATACGGCATTACATAACAACACTGATTCATTTAAGAGTTCCATTCAAACAATTTTCTAAAAATTAGCAGTAAAATGTGAGGTTTGATGGAGTGTGTGTACAAGCTTCTTTCTAAAAACATTAGCTTTCAGAAGAACACAAACTGAACATGTTAAAAAAAGCAGTAATTATGGTTTGTCTTCAACTATGATCATGGCACTACTGCTGCAGTTTAAGTGATGGTATGCGCTATTCTAATCAGGTCAGTGTATCGCTCCACTTTCTCTTTTTTTTCCAGCTGAGTGATCATTTATTCCTTTAGAATAAAACAATCTTTTAAAATCTGCAGTCTTTGAAGTACGTCTGCTTGACGGCTGCTACATTCAGTATCCATTCTGCAGATCAGCGCAGAGCAAATCCACAGGAGAGGATGCAAGAGGATATGAGCTTCCACAGCAGCGGAGCAGAGACGAATCGTAGCGAAAATAGAGCACAAAGAGCAATTCACGACGGAGGATAAAGTGCAGGGGAGGAGGAGAGGAAAGAAGAGGGGAGAGTGAAATGGAAAGAACAACGATGAAGACAATGAGCAGAGAGATAATGAGAGAAGCAGATGAAAGAGGGGAAGATGATGCTGACAATGATGAGACTAAAGTAACAGTTTTGGGGGAGTAAAAAGCAAAACGAAGGGGGTGTAAGAGGAGAAGTTTACCATGGCTTCCTGGGGAAAAACTGCTCAGGTTCCCCATCGCAGTAAATCATGTCACTTGGCTACATCCTGTCTGTTCTCAACTTCTCACTGGCCTGAAGGCGATAAACAGCCCTGCTGCCTTATTGGAAACAGATGTTATGAATGGGAGAGAGAAACAGAGACAAAGAGAGAGAGAGAGACATGTCGAGGAGAGAGGAAGGCAGAAAAGTAACTGAGAGAAACACTAGAAAAAGTTGGTGGCTTTGAAACCCAATGAGATCATTCTGAATGCTACTGTTCTCAGGTCAGCTTCCAGTTAAACAGAGACAGAGACAATGCAGAATTTCTTCCAGTGATCGTATACATAATCTGTTTTCAATTATCTGTTATAAAAAGTCTGGTATTTTGTGCAATTAAGTTCACCGGTCAATCAAAATAAGAGAAAATACGATTCCTTTAAGTGAGCACATGTTTGTGACTTTGCTGTGATTCTCTTCTTCTGAGGTTTGTTGTCAGCCTCGTTTGTTCTGCTTGGCTTTTCATGCATGAAGAACTGATCAACTTCTGCCATCATCTAGCCTATCTGTACACTCATAATTACACATACTGTGGAAGTCTGCCTGTAACCTTGAGTTCTCAAATCCTTTCCTGGAGTAGTTTGAATGATGTTTTTCCTTAACAATATGCTGAAAAGAGAACGAAAAACCTGCACTGTGTTTCTAGGTATATAGAAAAATGTATTGAGTGCAATTCTTCTTTTTGTGAGCTTTGGTACAGTTATGGTTACAGACTCTCTCTTCATGTCCCTGCACTCATATTTTAAGTGTAATTAATGTGCAAAGAGACAACAGACAAAATAAGTGAGCTAAAGTTGAAGCTGAATTAGACTTAAAGCATATTTTTTTCTGATTTTTCACACTGCAATAATGTTGTCAAGAAATCTTTTAGCCATAATAACTGTGCAACAGACATGGGATACTGTGACACCCCTCCTTCAAATATACTGAATCTATGGTATTTTGCAACCTTGATTTGATTGATCGTCCAAGACGGCACTCTGGGTTTGTATATCTGACTAAATAGACAAAACGAGAAGGCAACAATTTGTGTGCAGGCCACTATGACCCTGCAATGCACATCCATGTTAGAACACCATGATGTATTTTACTAAAAACACCTGGAGACCTTCTTGAGTACAGTATGACAAAGGTCTGGCTGTGTTGTGCTCTCATGTCTCTCTAGCAAAAGATTTTGATTTCAGTGCGATTTCCTGTTTGAATAAAGGTTATAAAAATGTTCATAAATGTGCACTGCGATGCACATCCATGTAAGATACACAACAGCGATTGTCTTCCGTGTTCCAACCTCGTTCATCCTGTCTAATCCACGGTGGGGGAGCAGATCACTCGCTCTTAATCCAATCAACATCAACTCTCACATGAGGAGTTGGCATGGCGAGTGTTCACGCTGAACTACAGTCAGCAAGCTCAAGGTTTACCTTTAACTGAAGGCGTTTACTGAAAATATCACAAATCACTGTACGACTGAATTTTTGTTCATTTTCAGGTCTGGAAAATTAATATCACATTTTAAAAGTCTGTGGTGTAAAAAGTATTCTGATCCTTTTCAACTCAAAAGCAGAACACTTAATTCTTTGGTTACTGGAAACTTTATCAAACCACCACATTTTCACTTTAGAGATTATGAAAATTTGTAATCTGCAAAGTCACTAGAAGCTAAAGCTGTCAAACAAATATAATGAAGAAAAAAATACATCAGCCTCCAAACTGTAATGGAGTAGAAAGATAACGTAGCTTAAAATGGAAATACACAAGTACAGAGATCCAACACGTACCACGGATTTGTACTTAAGTACAGTGCTTAGTTACAGTCCACCACTACTAATGAAAGTAATCATATCTTGTCAGGGACTTGCTCCTGTCTTAATCTTAAAAAGCTATTAACCCTGCCCTGACCACTCTCACTCTCACACACACACACACACACACACACACTCACACACACACACAGGCCTACATGCATGCTCTTTTCCACACACAGACAAAGGGATCTCTCTGTTACTGGCACAGTTTGATGTTAATCAGCATTAAAAGCAGCTACAAACACAATCACACACGCATAGTCAGGGCTACAGATAAACGTGCGTGGGCGCGCTGGCACGCTCAGTTTGAATGACGCAACGTAAAACTGAGCCATGTCCAAAAAGGAAAAGATGATCATGTTGCTGATAGAAATTCAAAGTGAACGGTGAAACTGGGGTTGCACTTTCCGTTTGAGCCTTTAAACTGATTAGCAGACTTATAAATTAGAGTGAACGACACCGCATCACACGCAGCGAGGAAATAACCAGAAAAGGTCCCCGCAGCTGCGGGAGGACCGCATCCAAACATCTAAAACCCGCAGAAAGAAGCACAAAGTGGGTCGATTTCTTGTACTTGCGTTGAAACGGAAGTGAAACCAATCAAAATGCATCAAGTAGTCCACCTACCCATTTTATCCGCGCCCGTGGGAAGTGGCCCTGAGGAAGAGGAGTGACACCCAGATGATGTCCACAGGTTGTTTGGAGGGGTGCAGCATGCACAACAACTGGACGTCCCGTTTGGGAACCGGTGGGGTGGAGGGTGAGGAGTGACGTCACGGCTGCGGCTAGAAATGGATCAGACTTCATTAATCCAAAACACACTTCAAGTGTCCTTATTGGTTCTTCCTCAAGGGTTATTACATAAAAAGGAAGGCATTTAAAATTATGAAAAATGTAAGATTTGATTGTCAATCAAGCTACAGAAGAAATTAATATTATAATTTAATTTAATTTATTTTAAAATTTTCTCATTTACACGTGATACTATTAATTCATTATTGATATATTTTATTTTTTGCAGTTTACTACTGTTTCTATGCAGCATGTCCACTCATGCTTAAGCTAGTCTAGTGGAGTTTGATATGTTTCCCCCCTAATTACGATGAACTGTGAAAATACCCTCACAAACTGTGGGTCCTAACATGCAGATTAAGGTAAGATTTTCTGAAATTATGTCAGTTTGAGCAGTTGAACACAAAATAACATGAAAAATCCGAAAAAAAGTAACGATGACAAAAAATGCGATGAGATCTGAACACTTTTTCATTGCTTCAAAATTAAACATTTGACAATACTTACTTAAAAATGGATTCATCCACAATAAATTAAGTTCATTAAACTTTGCTAAATTGCGTTTGTGAGAGCCAATGAGTATCATTTTTAAATTTCTGACAAAAACTCTTGAATGTTACCTCCAAGCTAAAGCCGTCATGTCCTATGATGTTAGCTAGCTAACGTTAGCCGGTTGAAAGCTATGCTAGGCTAACTCGAGAAACCCTAACGTTACCTCCGAGTGTTTCTTCAGGTTTAAAGTTTAAGTCTGTGCAGAGAACAGCACAGCAGCTCTTTATTTTTGTCTTTTACAACCTGAACTGCACGAAGATGATGACTCTTGCCAACTTTTCCGCATCTCAACATCTGTGAGGATTAACTCCGCCAGATCCACCACAGGGGGGCGCACTTGTTCGTGAGGTGAAACCCCGTAAATCCGATGACTTTGTTATGAGGTAATGAAGCACTAATTGTTACAAAAACGTTTCATAATTTGAAATTACCGTATTTTTATGTAAATATTAAAGAAATAAAAACCTGGTGTGGTTCAAAGGTTTTTTGGCTTGTGATCTCTAACATAAAAGCAGTATCTAGTTGAGGCTATGAGTCATTTTAGTCAGATTTAATGCAGTAGCAGGTTCACCCAAGACATTGCTCCTTAAAACATTCGGTAGTTTCATTTAAATTACAGTTTGAAACCTCAAGATGTAAAACTATCAAATATTTCACTAAATAATGTCTCTATATATATATGAATTTGTGAACTTTGTATTTTCTTCCTTTTGTTCCAAAAATCACCTCAAACCCCCTCCAATTTATCGTGACCCAGAGACCCAAACTAACTGACCTTATGCAATATAAAGCAATTAAAAACCACTTCTACAGTTTAGGAATGAACTGCTTATTATCAAGAATCATGTTGCCATTTCAGAAAGAGGTAATTAACACATCACTACAGACAAAACAGGTTTCATCTAGACATAAAACACTTTATTATAAACAGAATTTATACTAAAAGACACATCCTTCAGTCTTAAAAAAAGGGTGCAAGGTGTGAGCACCAGATAAAACAGGATCCTCAGCGTCTCTTCTCAGAAACACCATGAATGGCTTTGAACCCCGATGAAATGTCAGAATCAGAGAAACACAGTTCAGAAGCAACAACAACCACTCTTGGTGTGCGTTGAGAAGTAGAATATCAGAAACAGCCATGTGGTATTGCTTCTAAATTTGCAAAGAGGGAGGGAAGTGTCAATGTTTTTGTATTTAAACAAAGTTGACAGGCATAAGAGGAGCTACTGCAGCATGTAACATCACCAGGCTGGAAGGTAAACAAAAACAGATTAGGTGGAAACACGCAGGCACACCTTGTTTGAACATATTTACATCAGGACCAGGGTTACTGTATGTCTGACCCTGAGCTGACACCGTTTTTAAGGTTTTATGCGGAAATCAAGAGGCTAAAGGTGAAAGGATTAGGCATTCTCTTAAATATAGAATAGTGCCATAGATTTGATCCTGAATCAGAAATAACTCAAGTCAAAGTTTAAAAAAAAACAATAAATCTATCTTGTTGTTGAGCAGCTGACAGGTCAGTGGCACTGACATTTAGCTAAGCAGTTCAGCTAATTTATGCAACTTCTTTGTGCTTAAAACATTTTTACCCTCAGCTGACCCAAACCAGTAGTCCCACACTCGCAATGTTGACAGCCACCATCTATTACATGACAAAGCTGCCATCTGACCCAGCGATCAGAGCAGGGATTTCCTCCAAAGCAGCAGCTCTGCTCACTGCTGTTACAGTTTCAGTGGGATAACAGGCCAGTACTTAGGCTGTTTGAGGTCACAGTTTCTGTCAAAAGTGAGCTGCATCGCCGTCTCCATGGCCAGTATTTTGGCTGCGTTCTCGCCATACAGCTTCTTCATCTCTGCCCCGCGTCTCTCGCCAGGCCGCTCCCATGGAGGAGCCACACTGCTTCGCCAGGAGACGCCGTGCAGGTCCTGGTCTGCTGGCACGTAGCTTTCCTGCTGCTCAGCCTCCATCTGCTGCTGCTTCTCTGCATGCACAGGAAAACAGATTATTTTTAGACACATAGCAGGCAGTCTTTATTTTAGTAAATCTATGACATCTGATTACCATTACACACCCCTAACCAGGCCAAATTTCTATTTGAGTAATGAAGATGGGAAAAGTTTAGAGACTTTAACTCCTGCACTTATGATTGCCAGACAGTAATATCTCATATGTTTTCTTACTCAGCTCCTCTCTGTGTTTCTCTGTCTGGGCAAAGTACTCTCGAAGCTCCTCGCTGATCTCCATGCTGCTGACGTCGCATTCAATCTCACTGTCTGAGCTGCTCTCCTCCTCGTCTTCCTCCTCCTCATCTTTGTTGTCATATTCTTCAGCATACCAGTCTGCGTAGCGCTGATGGCTACTGGGGTGCTGATCATGGTAGTAGCCAGGGCCATAGGCAGCCTCCAAGGCCTTTCGATAGGCACGCCTGTGTCTCTGGTGCCAGGCCATTGCCTGCTGATAGTGCTGCCAGTAGCGGCTGTAGACGGGGCTGGAAAACCAGGACATCACAGTGCTTATGTCCTCCTGACAATGAAAAAGATCAGTGTTATGGGCATTTCATATTATCACAATCTGTTTTTCCATCAAAAATCTGCTAATTTTCAAATAGACATATATTGAGAACATTTGAATAGTGACATGTGAAGTATTTCACCATGAATTTTTAATATGACAGTTTTTGTAAACATTACTTCACTAAGACCAGAACTACATAAAGTCCTTCCTGGTCTCAGTATATCAGTGTCTGCTGCCATTTTTCACGTTGTCATCCCACCTTGCCATCTAAAATTATAATGGTAGTGTGTTGTTGTAACATAATGTCCATGTTACCTTCCACGTATCATTAGTAATACTGTTGATGATGGACTTACCATGACTGGAGATGCCTGCAGCTCACCTAACCTCTCTGCTAACTTTGCTAACTATCCACAGCCGTGCTAATTCTGAAATATACAGAATTACACATGACAACAATCAACAAAGGCAGATAACATTCAGATATCAGTGCTTCTAGTGAGAAAAAATACTGCTCTTAAAAACAGCAGTTAGGTTAACTTTATCAGGAGGAATGAAAGGGACATGGTGACATCTTAAAAACAAAGATGGATGCGCGCTTAGTGTTCGACTTTTCATCCCAAAATACAGATTGATTAGCAAATAAACTTACAGCATATAATATAAAGCGATTTTATATTAACTGGATTTACTATGTGAACGTGTTTTCTTAGAAAACATTACCTTTGTCAACTTGCTTGGCTGCTCATGATGCGTCCTCAAGAAAAATTTCCCAGCATCCTTTGAGTCACAGTGACATCAATCCTTGCTGCGTGGCGCCACCCAGTGGATACTATGCGTGTATGCAAAATGTTTACACACAAGTCAGTTCTCCTGTAAAGGGACATTCCTGTAAGTAACGTTATTGAGTCGGCAAAAAGCCAAGCCTCTATAATTTTTACGTTTAACTTAATGGGCGCTGTATTTGTATTCCCCTTGCTTTCCGTTTTTATTTTTTTATGGTTAAAAGTTGCATACGATCACTTGTCATGTGTTTTTTCCGCTATATCAATTTTCCATTTTTTATAATTACATGAACCATCAAAACTTTCGTTTAATTTTATTTATGTGTACAGACAACTTCACTGTCTGTCAGACAACATCCCACAATTGTTTTATTGTGAAAGCAAACATACATTTCCGGAGCTGTTAACCGTTGAAAACCTAAACTAATAAGTAGCTATAAGTTAATAAGTTGAAGTCACTGAAGGCAATGAACGGTAAAGTTTTCACAGTTTAGCCTGTCTTGTTTCCTTCTTTACCACTGAAATGCTAAGATAATGCTGTTTTAACTCTTAAGACCACTTAAGGAGAAATTACGGGAGAGTTTGCACTGAACATAGAAACCAAGCTAGCTTAAATCAATTGATTAGGCCAGCTAACTTAGCTCAGTGACAAACTGACACTAATGGTCATTTTGCTCGGTCATTTTGGACAAGAGCTGCGTCCAAGATGAATCCTTCCTTCATTCGTTTTAAACCACAAGTAAGTTATATAACAGACCCCTATAAGTTTACAAAATTGTGGAAATTTAAGAAAATTCATTAAACATCGTTGTCTATAATTAATGACAGGTGTAGAGGTTTTGAAATTAGGGACATGGCATTGTGTGATTGTGATGGTGCAGTTGGATAAGCTAACAAATTCTAGCTAAAATAAACCTCAATTAAACATGTTACCTCAAATGTGCAAAATGTTAGCTTAGTAACTGATGACAGTTGTCGTAGCTAAGCAAGTGTGAGTTTACATGTAAAATTAATGCGAACATATGGCTTAATACATTTAGGAAATTCTCTTTACAAACATTTAAAAAATATATAACCTCAGCAATCATTGTTAGTTTATCACCCAAAGTCTTTGATACATGATTTAGCTTTTAACTTGCTCTGCAATTAGTGTTAGTGTTTTTCTCTAAAGCACAAAAATGATTGAGTCTGTTATTTTCTGTCTGGTCTTGGAGGAAGCTAAGAAGGATGTGGAAGCTTCTGCAAGAGAAGAAGAAATATACGGGACCTCTGGCATGAACATAAGGGACTTACTGTCGACTTTGACATGTAAGAATCTGGCATAATTTGATGGGAGATCTAATCTCATTATCTTGTGCATTCCCCTCACAGTCTATGTATCAGTTTTACACCTCTGGTGTTTTTCATCAGACGAGGTTCACAACACGACATCAAAAATGTCTGACTCTCCACACATGAAGGGCACGTTGCTGAGGCAGTCCTTAAGTATTTGTTTACATCTGTGTGTATGCTCAGTGTAAGAAGAATTTTGCTGGTGAGAAAACAGCTATGGAGGCAGAAATGGGACAGTATGAGATTAACGGTTTGACTATGTACGTTCATGTACACTGTGTACCTGAAAAGGCTTGAGCCGATCAATCACATGTAATCAATGGTTCATGGGTGCTGGATGCCCCTTTACACTCTGATTTTTCTTTTGTTTTATATGTCAAAATCTTTTTACAAATATGAGGGTTGATCTAAAGCTGCTTTGCTCTAGAGGCTGAAATAATGTCTCTGGTTGTATTAAAATGCAGTGCATAAAGCTGAAGGACTTGAAGAGCAGGTAGGAAACTCTGAGCAAGATTTATGCAATTTGGCTGCCTAATATAAAGTTTATACTATGAAGTAAACACTTAGATGAAGCTTAGCTAAGCTTAGCTATTTTTGATTTTTAAGTCTCAAAAATCCAGCACCAGCAGGTCGTATGCTGCAGGTGTATAGCAAAATATTGGAAAAACATGATTTTTCTCTGGTTTTACTTTTGATTGTCGTCAAAATGTCAAAATGTGATGCTATTTTAGCAAGGATTGGATTGTTATATTTTAGGAAGGGGGTTTAAAACGGAATAGTTAGCAGAGTGTTTGAGTGCTGTGAGACATGTTTGGCTGTATATCTGGGTCATGCTTTGGCTCGAGGCTTCAAAGCTTTCAGAAAAAGTGCAAAAAGACAGATGTGCCTTTACAAAACATTTCCTCCTACAGTGTGTTGTTTGAACATGAGTCTTAACTCAAAAGAAAAAGGTAAAATAAGCATTTTCTCTTTTACAGGACATTTTTATCACTTCCTTGAATACTACATCAGATTGGTGTGTATGCACTTTTGAAACAGTAGGCTACTTTCTTATGTGTGCACTTCCTAGTAAATGTTGCCAAGTGTATTGTGAGTAATGCTATAATTTTTCATGCATTTTTTAAAATTTTCCAGGAATACAATGACTTTAGTGAATATAAATTTCTTCTCTTTCTTCAATTCCTGCCAAACTTAAGACACGTGAAATACCAGGAATCATGAGAGGTATGTTTTACTGATGACTGGATAACTTCCACATTCCAGTCACAACTGCTATTGCATCGTGGGTAGTTTCAAATTTGGTGCATGTTCTTAATTGTACATTTTTGGCTGCTTTGTGGAATTTCTTTATTTACTTATTTTACTACTGCTTTTATATGCTGTTTATCACCCTTATGTTTTCCAAAACACTGTTGTAGCTCATGCACCTGATAAAGTACAATGCATTCCTCTTTATCTAAATCTTTATTTTTTCCTTATCATAATTCAAATTTAAACAAGAACTTAAAAAAATAATATCAGTATTTTAGAATAAAGGTCATTGTTGATACCAGGAATATCAGTACACAAAGAGATTGTAGTCAGATGGTTAATACACAGTGGATGGCACAGTATAGTCATATTAAATTATGTTTACCAGTCCTTTATTTGTAGGCCATGGTATTTAATCCATAAAGTGATATGTAGCAAGTATACATTTTTCCGTCATACTTCTGTATTGTGCTTGATTTGTCTCTCTTAAAGTTAGGCTCAGAGAGTATAACTCATTATCTGAAAACATTATTACAAGCATTACAAGCAAGCAAGAGTATAAACAACAGCAGCCATACCAGAGATGAAAAATGAGAGGTGCTCTTCAAGCTGTGGTTTCTGTAATTTACTTTTCTTCCTTCCTGTATTTGTTAGAGTGGGTGAGTTTTTGCATAGTTTGTTTAGAGAAGCATTTAAAACGGAATCCTTTATTAATCATACTTTATATCTTTTAATACATAATTAAAAAAATAGAATCTGGCAAAGAGCTATGTTTATTAATATAAATATCAATATATAGTAGCAAATGAAGTCATGACACGCACAGTCAATGAAAGATTACTCTGCGTTACAGTGTTGGATCCAAGTAGTCCAGACCTAGGCCAGTGTAAAGATCTGGGTCTTTGACAACACTTGGTCCTTGACAATGCATAGTATATCTGTAATGGCTGGTAGAGTCTCAGAAATATCTTAAATAGCCTAAATAAGTTATCGAGCAGAATCTTTTACAATATTGTTTATTGTGTATAACATGGAATACACAGCAATAAACCCGTGCTCGTCCTCGAACCAAAGTGAAATCTGAAAAAAAATAAACTGTTTTAGATATTGTTTGATTCTGTGCGATGCTTAGGATGTCCTCTCATGAGACAGTCCAATTTGAACAAATTCTGTCAGTGTATTGTCCTTCCAAAGCTCCTCTCTTGACAAATCAGAACTCCCTGAATCCCTGTAATGTTCTGCTCAGGGTTGTGAGGCTCTGAACCTTTGGGTACTTTTCTATTTCAGCTTGTGATGCTATTGGAACTTTTAAAGGTACTTTCTACTGAGATCATATCAGCTGGGCCAGGTGTCATTTTGCGTAGAGTGGACATGACTCTCCCTAGTTACATGGAGTGTACTATCAGAGTAGCCCCCTCCTGACACCACTACATTTCAAATCTCCTCTTGTCTGTATTTTTCCGCAGGAGTACAGCACAGTTACACATGAGAATGTTGTAAAAAAGCACAAAAAATTAAAAGTACAGCATAAGTATACATGAAAATGTATTTAGGAACACACAATGTATGAGTGCTGTGTGTAAAACATACTCAAGTAAACTAAAACACCCACAAATTAACACAAAATTGCCACAGTGAATAACACTTAGTAATTTATATTTATTATTAATCAGCATTATTTAATATTATTCATTATGAAACTACTATTCACTTTTGATAAGCATGGCAAAGTTACTCAGAGAGGTGCAAAAAGCACCACAACAGCACACATAGTTTTATGTAAATTGTCATGACTGTGGTGTAGCAGTGCAGATTTCATTATTCAGTTACATAATGCAGCAGTTTGAACACAGTCTTGAAACTTACAGCTATGACATATATAACCTCTTTCAGTCAGGTTTGCATTGTTAATAGCCTTCCCTGTCTGGTTCCATATACTGTAGACATGTGTCTATTTAAATCTTTCTGCTTTCCCGTCTGTGGTGAAGTTTCAGTTTGTGTGGTCCTTTTCTGTGAAACTCTACCTGTTCCTGTTCAACTGAGGAACAGAGTGTTTGCCTGAAAAAGGCAAAGACAAGATGTCTTCCCATCCTCCACTGTGTGACTCAAAACTTGTAGTCATTGTTTTTAGCAACCCTACATATTAGGTTTACAGTCGCCCGTTAACAATATGTTGGTTTATTCAACTTGCTTCACTCAAACATAAAGAAAGAAAAGTTTTTAAGATTAAAAATAATACATTTAAAATTACAACAGCTTCACTGCCACATTGAAGAATGAGTATAAATGTAATAGTACTGTTCATATTTTGTCATTGGTTCACCTAGGACTTGACAATAAGACTTTTTGTTTGTTTATCAAGTAAAAATTACATTCCGTCCTTGTACCACATCAGTGTGTAAAATATTCAGTTTTGTCCGGTTTTCCTTTAAAGCACAGCTAATTTCATTTCAAGTCGTGAAACAAGTCCCTGGAAATCACTGAAGTACTTAATTTTGACATCTCATCTAATTTTGTTTGAGCACCTGCTTTTTTTAAAAAAAAGAAGAGATGGAGAGGTCAGCCTGGGTAAGTTTGGCTTCCTAAATAAGTGCTATAATGCTATTGTTGGCTTTATTTGTGCAATATTAATGCAGTTCTCTATCTTTACAAAAGATACTGTAGCCAAAATTGATGCTTATGTGAACCCAGTGTCTCAACTTGAAAGAAGAAGCAGATATGTCTTGTACTTCCTTTTGGGTACATGCCATTATCAGCCTTTCCCTTTAGGTTTTTGAGGATGTTAAACCTCCTCCTTTTAGTTCAGGTTACTGTTTTTTGGCTGAAGTGCTATTCTTCCAACTTCCCTACCATTATGGCTGAATGTGAACTGGTTTGTGCTGCTTCTGCATCTGCGTTTTTGTTTTGACACTGAAGGTGCATCATGCAGATGACTTTAATAACATGCAATTTATGCAGTCGGGCAAAATCAGAACGAGTTTCCATTGTAACGGAGGGCGATCAAAAGTTCATGACCTAAGGTAGAAGGATATAGGTTTGACAGCTCTCTTTGCATGCACATACAGTTCAACCATTTAAGGGATTTATTAACTGTTTAATTTGAAATGGATAACTTTTTCAGTGTTTCCTTTCGGGGGGTTAATGGTAATTTTGGTGTAGTCCCTCATTTCCTTTTCCTTTACTTTTTGGGAGCAAATTAGATGTCCCGTCAAAGCCCTTAATAATCAGCTAATGTGCCTTGATGGTATTTCAGGTAGTTTGAGGTTTGTCCATCCCCTTTCTCACTTGATCTTACCGACAGCAACACTGATACTCAAACCTCTTTACTGCAATGGATCAGCAGATTTTCTGCTTCGCTCTGCTTCTGGCTGTGTGTTTGCGTCTTAATACTCAAGGTAGGTAGACTGTACATGAAGGTTTCTGTGCGAACAATTTGTCAGTCAGTTTTGCACTTCTATAAAATAACGAGTAGCCTGTAAATTTCTTAACTACAGATTTTGATTCATTCATTAATTTATTCATTGCAGAGACTCTTGTGAAAACTATTGGAAGGAAACCAGATGTCACTCCCATTTGCTCCAATTCGACAATCATCACACTTATAGTTTGTAAGATCAGAAGAGAAAGAAATAGGGAAGAGTGTCATCTGCTGTATCGGCATGGACACGACTTTGAGCACAAATGTGACTCCAGGTTCAAACTTACGATGGACAATCACACTGTATTTCTCCACCTGATGAATTTAACACAAGAGGACAGTGGGGTCTACACCTGTGATTGTTCAAATGTCAGTGGGGCTTATCTTCTGCATCTAAATGTCACTGTGAAAGGTAAATGTTTTATTTTCTTACTTTTGAGACCTTACATTTGTCTAATACACTGTTACCATGGCAATTTTAAAGGCAGTTTGATGCCTTGTAGAATGAAAGAAATCCTTCATCATTAAAGAAACCAATTACAGTTCCAGTTTTCTTACTTAAGATATTGCTAAATATTGGTGAGTGACGATGAAAACACTTAACAGAAGCCAGCATCACTTTTTTGTGTGATGTGTTTTCTTTTTTAGGAGATGATAAGGCCAGCATTTCTCCTCTGAAAATGCTGATCTCTACTACTGTGGTTAGTAGTGGTACTGGATTTATCATTGTAACTGCAGTGGTCTTTGGGCTTATCCTGAAAAAAAAAATTTCCAGGTGAGAAACTCTTCCCAAATGTGGGAAGTAAGTGTTGAGAAAAGCGCTGTGTTTAAAAACACTTAGCAGTTTAATAGCAGTGCAGTCATGTCAGTTTTGTTGTAAAGCACAAAACTAATATTTACATAAATTATTCCAAAGGAAGTGGGTCCTATTTCATATGTCCCACATGTTGCTAACCTGCAGTAATGCGCTTGGAAGTAAGGGGTGAGCAGTCGTATATTTATACATATATATATTATATTATATTATTATATTATTATATTTAGTTGGGTGTCATCTTTAATTTCACCACTAGATACCACTGAATCCTCAACGCTGGACTTAGTTGCACTTTTGAGAAGAACGTGTTTTAAACCTAATCTTAGGGTGAAGTCAGCAAAGTTTCAGCAAAGCGATTTTGTTTTTATTTTCAAAGTTAGTACTTATACTGGTGTGACAAATACATAGCGAGACTGCAATTTCCTCTGCAATGGTTTCAAGGTGTCTAACGTTTATCTATTTAAACAGAGAAAACACAAGATTTGATGTGTCTGAACTAACCACATCCAGAACTCCCTGCTTTGTGGTGAGCAGTAATTTCTTGTCTTTTTCTACTTCTCAACTTGTGTAATGAGGCTCAATATGAGATTTTGATTTGTGTTGGTAGGACCAAGGTGATCTCTATGCAAGCCTTCAGCAGCCGGCCAGCAGTATCTACCAAACTATCTCCCTGGATCTCCCTTATCATCATGCTGAGACGGATCCAGCTAACATCTATGCAACGGTTGACCTAGGAACAGATGGCAAAGGATTTTTGTCCAATTTACAATCAATGAAACTACATGAAATTTAGTTGGACATGATACATTTTTTAGCACATGGACACTTCCTTTGTCCCTGTACCAGCTATTCAGACATTTTGACATTTTCACTGACATAGCACTTAAAGTACTTTGAAATGATTGAAAATAGAAAGTTTTTATTAATCCTGAGTATATTTGGGTACTTAATTTCGGAAAATAAATATCTCTTGATAAACATAATCAAATGAAAAACAGAAATATGATCAATGGAGTATGGCTCATATCATTTTTGTCCCAAACAGTTAAGATGTCAACAGTTAAAATCCTCAAATGTTTGTGAATTAAACAAAAAAAAAGTTGGCAATAAGGGAATGAAATTAATGACTTTGAAAATACTGTAGACTTTGAGCTTTATTTGATATGACAATTATTTTGACCAGTTAGATAAAACGTGTGGAATATGTATGATATTTTCTTGTCGGATATTCATGAACCTTGAGGCAAGTTTGCAGAAGTTGTTGTTTACCATCAGGATTAACTTAACGCCCACCACAGCTGATATTGTATAGTAACTTGAAAGTAGAAGCCCACAGATTCACTTCTGTTTCAGCACTCCCATCAGCTCAAATGCAACCTTGATAAGGTGTTGAGAGTTTGAGGTTGTCATGTATTCAGTAAAAGAACACATACGCCAGTTGTTTCAGTCCACTTTAAAACCTTTGACCAATATGGATGTATGGAAACAGTGCTTTTTTCTTCTTCTGCCATTGTGTGTGCATGCTTACAGCAAAGGTACAGTACCAAACCTACTTTATGTTATGTAAAATTAGTGCAGTTCAATTTGTAATCAAAATAAAAAGGTTAAATATAATACACCAAGTCACTGAACAGCTGTTTCCTGTGGGTTGCAGAAACTGTTGTGAAAACAATCAGGACACAACCAGACCTCACTCCAGTATGCATGAGTGAAGACTCAGGTTTGATCATATTTGTAACATGTAGGATCAGCACAGAGAGACACCGAGGGGAGGAGTGTCACCTGCTGTACAACAAGCTCTTTGACCATGAATGTGACTCCAGGTTCACTCTGATA
The DNA here is from genome assembly GCA_029814765.1 of Acanthurus leucopareius. Lineage (NCBI taxonomy): Eukaryota > Metazoa > Chordata > Actinopteri > Acanthuriformes > Acanthuridae > Acanthurus > Acanthurus leucopareius. The sequence goes on along the minus strand of JAQMCX010000041.1, from coordinate 2,985,249 downwards.
GAAAAGAATCAGATAGTTTTTATCCACCTTGCTGGTTTACAACCAGTGGACAGTGGGACTTACACCTGCGAGTGTTCGTATGAAAGAGGAACCCATGTTACCCTTCTTAATATTACCGTGGAACGTAAGTTTGTGTGCTTACACTGAAAATATTACCACAGGATTTTTGCAGGGGATGTATAAAGCTTAATTTGCCCTCTAAACTATGTTCAGCAGATGAAGAGGGCAGCACTTTTTCTGGCAGAAAGTTCCTTTCCACCCTTGTCATCATCCTCAGTGTTGCTGCAATCATCTTCATTATTGCTGGAATAATCAGTGGTCTTTACTTAAGAAACCTTAACAGGTAAAAAAATAAAAAATGAAAAAATAATGTTTTATACTTCACCAATGTATTTAACATTTCTCTCTGACATTCATTTGTTTTAACAGACAAAACACAAGACTTGGTGCTTCTGAATTACCCAGATCTAGAACTCCCTGCTTTGTGGTGAGCAGTAATTACTTTTGTTTTATTCTCCTTCTCAATTTGTAAAATGGCTCATGACATTAAATTTGAATTTTTGTTGGTAGGACCAAGGTGACCACTATGCAAATCTTCAGCGGCCAGCCAGCAGTTTCTATGAAACTATCTCCATAAGTCGCCATGCTGAGGTGGATTCAGACAACATCTATGCAACGATTAATCAGGAAACAGATGGCAAAGAGGAGGATTTTTCTCCAATTTATACAATCTATGAAACTATATAAAATAAAGCTGGACATGATACATGGACATTTTGACTTACAAGCATAGCACTTAAATTAATTTGACTCAAATATTTAATTTTCTGTTAATTATGAATGTGCTTCTGGCCTTTAAAATGCAGATCATAAACAACTTTTGATAAACATTCACAAGTGTCAGTCAGAAATATGTTTTTCTATTGGATTTTTGAGCTTCGCTGCACAATAATGCATATACTGACTTCATCACTAGTCTGCTCATACATTCATCTGCTGAGGGTGGAAAGTTTCTCTGTACTCATCAAAACTCTGGCCAGTTCAGTCCCTCCAGTGTTTTTTAGAAAACCACGCTACAGTGGGCTGAAGCGTTTCTTTCAACTTGTTGAGGTCCAACACCTCTCTAAGCCGGTTTATGTTGTTTTGTTTTTTTAAGTTTGTTTCTCGCAGCTCATCAGGCAGTCTTTGTACGTGTCTTTGTAAAATGGTTTTAATTCTTTCAGTACTCAAATTTAAGATGTATAAACTGAACAACGATGTACCTGCTCAATCATTATTCATCATCATTATGGGACCAAAGCCTGAAAATGTCCTCTCATGGTTGTTAGGAGTAGTACCTTAATGCATAGTAGTATTTCCCTCAATGAATAGTAAATCAATCTTTTTACTTTTTGTCCATTAAGAGTTATAAGTGTATTTACTAACATGACATGACATGGGTGCTTTACTTCTTTGAGATGATAACAGTTGTGTTATTCTCTATGCATGTGACTATTTTGTTGCTTTATTCTGCTAACATTATGTATAAGCATCAAGGACTGTGTTTGGGCTGTTTGCTGTCTGTTTCATCTTTGTGTGTCTGACCATAAAAGCAAAAGCCCCTGGGGGCTGTACTTCCTTTATGCAAGGTCAAACCTATGTGAAACTGAGAATTTGAGGTTAAGATAGCCGAAAAACATTGCAGAGGCATGCCCCTTTCTCTTCACTTCAGAACAGCCTCCAATAGCAGTTGCAGTGTGGCTTACATGTCTGACCACTATGAGAAGGTGGAGACATGTTTTTTCTGCTTTATTCTGATGCTAACTTTAACTTTAACTGTATAACCTGGAGTGACGCATGCTTTGTGACTTCTGATTTTCTGATTAATGATATCTTACACAGCAACACTGATACTCAAACCTCTTTACTGTAATGGATCAGCTGATACTCTTCTTTGTCCTGCCTCTGGCCATGTGTTTGTGTTTTAATATTGAAGGTAAGTTGACTGTCCATGAGAGTTTGCTTAAATTCAATTGATGGCAATAAGTTTTGCACTTGGATACAATAACAGGTAGCTTGTAAGTTTTCTGACTTTGGATTTTTCATTTTTGAGTTGTATGAATTGATTGATTAATTGATTTGTTGCAGAATAAAGCAAACCCCTTAGCAAACCCAAACTTAAGACTATTTCCTTTGGATTTTTTGATTGTTAGTGACTGCAGAGACTTTTGTGAAAACCATGGGAGGCAAATCAGATGTGACTCCAATTTGCACCAACTCAACAACCTCCATCATTACACTTATAGTTTGTAAGATCAGAAGAGAAAGGAGCAGAGAAGGGTGTCATCTGCTGTATCGATATGGACACGACTTTGAGCACGAATGTGACTCCAGGTTTAAACTTACGATGGACAATCACACTGTATTTCTCCACCTGATGAATTTAAAACCAGAGGACAGTGGTAACTACACCTGTTGGTGTTCACATCCTGATGGAACATATACTCTGCATCTGAATGTCACTGTGAAAGGTAGATATGACTATTCAGCAATTGTGATTTACATCTTCTCATCGTTTTCTTCTCTGATGGATCACTAAAGTTATGAGGATTTTTTTTAAAGAAGCTTAATTTGGTATTTAAAGACTGCTAGAATACACTTGTCCATAGTTAAATTTTCCGACAAATATGTTTTTTTTTCTTTGCTATCTTTTAGAAGGTAACAACTTCAGGGGCTCACCACAAAGGATGCTAATTCAGTGGCTTTGATTGGTGCTTCTGTATTCATTATCATAGCTGGAGTCACATTGGGATTTATCTGCAGGACAAAAAGTGATAGGTGAGAGGTTATATTGATTTGCATAAATGGAAAGAATGTATACTTCACTCTGAAGACTCCTTTATAACATCCTTTTGCTACTCTCTCTGACTTTGATTATTAGTAGCATTTATAGTTTTATTACTTTGTTTTAGAGGAATAAGAGGTTTATAACCTCTTGATATTTCTGTGTGTGTCTTATTTAATATCTTTTTTTAAATTTTTTAAGGGCCCATTCAAGCTTAGCCACATCTGGATCATCTGTATGTAAAATTCCAAAGTCCTTGGTTAGTAATATTCTAATGTTTTTACCTTTTCAACTAAAAAAGTTGCCAGTTGCAATTGTAATACAAATTTACATCTCTATCCTTTAGTGAATGATCTCATATTAACTATATTCTAAAATAAATTTTGGGCACATTTTAATGTTGAGTTAAACCTCAGTAATCTTCTTGATTTGCACTGTGTGGACTCGTGCAGTGTATTTCCTTTGTGTGAGCATGGATGCAAAGAGTGTAAAAAGTTTTTGAGAGGGTTTTCAATAAGGGGAGACGGGTAATTGAGTGACTTAGGAGTGACTAACTGTCAACCATACAAACATCATAAATCAAGGTTTTGTTTTTGTTTATAGGACCAAGATGATCCAGATGACCCCTACATAAGTCTTCAGCACACAGCAAGTGACATCTACCAATCTGTCTCAAAGTCTGTCAGTAAAACAGGGACGGTCCTCATGGATAACCGAAAAATAAGTAGAAGAGAGTCTGATCCAAGTTACACATTGTATGAAAACATTTAAACCAAATAGTTACAAAAACATGATTGTATAATATGGGGGTTTGCTTGAGTTACTGAGAGAGAAGCCTACTGGTGGTTCTCTGAGATAGCAATAGGTTATATCTTAATGATTAATTTTTATGTGAAGGATTTTGCTATATTTTCATTTACTGAGTATTGAGATTGCATTGTTAAAAGTGGTCTGAACATCCTGTTTATGTTCAAAATTAGAAAAAAGATTGACTTTACAGATGAGATAAGGCCTTGATGATTCTCACAGTAATTTCAAGATAATGTTCTTTAACTACACAAAGAAAAGAACTTGTCTCTCTTGACCATGATTTGGGCTGTACTGAATATAATTAATTATTAGGATTTAATTTTAAAATATGTAACATTTCCACATTAAACTGTTTAAAAACATCTTTATAAAAACAACTATATCTTGAGTCTTGAACTCTTACCTGTAATTATATTTAAAGTAACAGTGCATTTCATGTGTGACCTGATGCTAATTTCCAGGGTATCACCTGTCAAAGTGAGTAAGGAAGTTTTTGTACTGTATATGTTTTGTATATTGTTTGTATATATATAACCAAACATAACTTGAATAAAACTTTAATAAATTAGCTTGTTGTGATCATTTCTATTTAAGTCAGGTAGACAGATTTTCACAAATCCTGTGATCCATTGCAACTGCAGACAACATAAAACTACATCTTTTGTTTTCATTGTGTTTCACTTAAAAAATCACTGACTATTCAATTGAAGAAGTTCTAGGGTTGTCTGTGTCTGTAAGATATTACCAGCCTGAGTGTTTTCTTTCTGCATCCTCCTTGAACTTACTGTTTTACCTGTTAGAGAGTTTTTAGAGGGTTTATATGAAAGCAGAGGCTGCTATAACCGCGCTTCCTGTCACATAAGGTTGTACCTCTGTGAGAGTTTGAGGTTTATGTAGCCAGAGAACAGTACAGCAGAGTCTGACTCCCTCTCTTCAGTAAAGGATATTGAACACTGGCAGCAGCGGTTGCTTTTTGACCAGAATGGCAAAATGGAAACTGTGCTTTGTTCTTCTGCTTCCATTAACTGTGTTTTTTAAAGAAGAAGGTAATGCACAGATTCTTATTTTCATTATGCAAAAATTCATGCAAGCTGTTATTTTCTAGTCTGTTTTTTTTTTTTTGTTTGAAGAGAATGTGATTTCAGTATTTCCAAAGTGCAAAAAATATAACAATAACTAACTTAGACTTTTTCATTTGGATTTTCAATCATTAGTGACTGCAGAGACTCTTTTGAAAACAATTGGGAGCGAATCAGATGTGACTCCACTTTGCACCAACTCAACAACCTCCATCATCACACTTGTATTTTGTAACATCAGCACAGAAAGGAGCAGAGAAGGGTGCCCTTTGCGGTATCAACATGGACACGACTTTGAGAATGTGACTCACTTGAAATGTGACTCCAGGTTCAAACTTGTGATGGACAATCACACTGTATTTCTTCACCTGAAGAACTTACTGCCGGTGGATAGTGGGATCTACACCTGTCAGTGCGTGCATCCCAAAGGAGTATATACTCTGCATCTGAATGTCACTGTGGAAGGTAAACACATTTTATTTTATTCTCATAATTATTTTCACTGCTCTAGTATTTTATTATTTTTTTCACAGCATAGTAGTATGATGCATATAGCTTACACGTCAAAGCATAAAGAATTTTGTAATTCTAGATTTCTGAACATGTTGCATGTTATAGTGCATTTTCCACATTAGCCCTGTAAGATGCTTTAATTGAGCAAAGGGTTGTATCATTTTAGTGACAATGATCTTTTCTTTTGTTTTAGAAAACAAAGATGCAAGCGGTTCAACTCATGAACTAATTCAATTTACTTTAATTGGTGTAGCTGTGGTCATCATCATAGCTGGAGTTTTTCTTCAGTTAATCCACAGAAGAATACGTCATGGGTAAGACACTGCTGAGAGGCCTAATAGCTTTGCGGTGAACAAATTTAGACACAGCATCCTCTGCAGCTAAACTTGTCCTTTCAGACCTTTTATTTGGTCAAGTTATATTCAGTCAAAGTGCTTTTCAATCAGAAATCTAATTGTAGTATCATGTAAGTTCTCTGAGTTTTAAAATGAGTTCAAGTACACATTGCAGTGATATCTATCAAGAGCTTGATTTTAAGTTTCACATGAAACATTGACAGAGGACATGGTGTGCTATTTCCTGTTTTCTTCATTCCAACACACCACACAAAGCACAGTTAAAATAACTCTTCCTCATACTAATACTTTATTGTTTGATTTATTTGCAGGACAAAAAGTGATCAGTAAGAGATTATAGTAATTGTTATAGTTAATTTGAGTAAAATTGCTTTTCTGTAGAAAAATGCAAAAACATTTATGGAAATGAAACGATGGTGAGGTGCCTTGACCACTAATTTTGCTCAGAGGAGAATTCTGTAATACACTTTTTTGCTCCATTGTTATTATTATTATTACTAGCATCATTATTATTATGTTTTAAAAGATCAACAGAACATTTATACCCTTCATTGATTTTTTTTTCTCTGCATTTACTTTGTGATTAACTTAATCTGGTATCACTTTTTTTTTAAAGAGACCAGCAATCAGCTACATCTGGATCATCTGTATGTAAAACTCCAAAGTCTTTGGTTGGTAATATTCTAATGTTTTTACCTTTTTATCTCAAAAAGTTTCCAGTTGTAATTGTAATGGAAATGTAGTTTTCTGTCCTTTAGCGTATGAACTCATCTAGATTAATTATATTCTAAAATCCATTTGGGGCCCATTTTACTATTAAGACAAAACTCAGCAATCCTCTTGATTTGCACTGTTTGGACTCATGCAGTGCATTTCATTTGTGTGAGCATAAATGCAAAGAGTGTAAAATGTTTTTAAGTGGGTTTTCATTAAGGGGAGACGGGTAATAGAGTGACTTAGGAGTGACTAACTGTCAACCATACAAACATAATAAATCAAGATTTTGTTTTTGTTTATAGGACCAAGATGATCCAGATGACCCCTACATAAGTCTTCAGCACATAACAAGTGATATCTACCAATCTGTCTCAACAGAGGCAGCCCCAATAGATCACCAGGAAATAAGTAGAAGAGAGTCTGATCCAAGTTACACATTGTATGAAAACATTTCAACCAAAAATTCAGAGTAAAAAAACTGTTCAATATTTGGATGTTCTTGACTTATTGAGGAAAAAGGCTACTGATACTTGTCTAAAATATTCATGTTATATAAATTATTTTTGTTTTAAGGTTTTTTTAAAAATATTTTTTATTAAATATTACAATTGCAGTGTTAAAAGTGGTTGTAACATCCTGTTCATGTCCTAAATACGCAAGTAAATGATGACTTTACAGAGGAGTAAAGGCCTTTATGATTCTCACAATAAATTCAAGAAAATGTTTTTTTAAATTACACAGAGAGAAGAATTTTGGTCTCTTGACTATGATTTGTGTGATTTTGATTATCAGTGATTAATTTTTAAGGATTTAATTGTAAAATATGTAACAATACCAAATTAAAATGCCTAAAAACAACATTCCTTAGTCATATTTTTTGTGGAGTTGTGTATTTTGATCTGTATTTTTGTACAAGGTGATGGTGCATTTTCTGTCACCTGTCGCTATTTTCCAGAGTAACACCAGTCAGAAAGTGAGGAAGGAAGTTTGTGAACATGACTAAACATAACATGACTCAAACTTGAATAAATTAGCTTGTCTGTGAAAATGTATCCCTAAATCAGTCAGATTTTCAGCAATGAAATTAACAATTTGCATGATGCAACTCAACTGCAGGACATCACCTAACTAATTTTGTTTTGATTGTTCTGATAGAGAGACCTCTAGTGGCAGTCATCACAAATTTTGTGTCTAAGACCAAAACTCAGGTGCTTAAACTTTATCACTGCTAATTAAAATAGAATATTCCAAAAAATGGAGAAACTGAAGTTTTGTTTTCATTTGAACAAAGTGAATTCACTTGCATCTGGTGAGATGTGTTTGTCTGTCACTTTCATGTGTGTCAGTGATAGTTTTGCAGTGTGACTGTTATCAGGTTTCCTCTTGAATGAGGCAAGGGACATAAATTGCAGCAAGCAATAAAGACTGTGCTACTTTCATTTTACAGCTCAAGCCCTGACCTCTAAAAATGTGGTAACCACATAAGCAAACATGTTGAGTATTGTTTGTGATGTTTTAAACACTTACACAACAAGCTACAGGTTTACATTGTTTACACTGTTGGTGGGTCTGACTGAAACTGCACTATAGAAAAACCATCTTTCTGCATCCTCCTTGAACTTACTGTTTCACCTATTAGAGAGTCTTGATATGAAAGCAGAAGCTGCTATAGCTGCACTTCCTGTCACATAAGGTTGTACCTCCGTGAGAGTTTGAGGTTTATGTAGCCAGAGAACAGTACAGCAGAGTCTGACTCCCTCTCCTCAGTAAAGGATATTGAACACTCGCAGCAGCGGTTGCCTTTTGACCAGAATGGCAAAATGGAAACTGTGCTTTGTTCTTCTGCTTCCATTAACTGTGTTTTTTAACAAAGAAGGTAATGCACAGATTCTTATTTGCATTATGCAAAAATTCATGCAAGCCGTTAATTTCTATTCTGCTTTTGGTTTGAAGATATTGTGATCTGAATATTTGCAAAATGCAAAAATATAACAATAACTAACTGACTTTTTCATCTGGATTTTCAATTGTTAGGGACTGCAGAGACTCTTTTGAAAATAATTGAGAGCGAATCAGATGTGACTCCACTTTGCACAAACTCAACAACCTCCATCATCTCACTTGTGCATTGTAACATCAGAACAGAAAGGAGTGAAAAAGGGTGTAGTCTGCTGTATCGATATGGACACGACTTTGAGCACGAATGTGATTCCAGGTTTGAACTTGTGATGGACAATCACACTGTGTTTCTCCACCTGATGAATTTGACACCAGAGGACAGTGGTAACTACACCTGTCAGTGTTCACATCCGGATGGAACATATACTCTGCATCTGAATGTCACTGTGGAAGGTAATTACATTTTATTTTATTCTCATAATTATTTTCAATTATCATTATTTTCTGCTCAAGTATTTTATTACTTTTTACAGCATAGTAGTATGAGGCATATAGCTTAAATGTCCGAGCATGAATAATTTTGTAATTTCAGATTTCTGAACATGTTGCATGTTATAGTGCATTTTCCACAGTAATCCTTTCAGATGCTTTAATTGAGCAAAGGATTGTAGCATTTTAGTAACAATGATTTTTTCTTTTGTTTTAGAAAACAAAGATGCAAGCGGTTCAACTCATGAACTAATTCAATTTACTTTAATTGGTGTAGCTGTGGTCATCATCATAGCTGGAGTTTTTCTTCAGTTAATCCACAGAAGAATACGTCATGGGTAAGACACTGCTGAGAGGCCTAATAGCTTTGCGGTGAACAAATTTAGACACAGCATCCTCTGCAGCTAAAACTTGTCCTTTCAGACCTTTTTCTAAGTCAAATAACATTCAGTCAAAGTGCTTTTCAATCAGAAATCTTATTGTAGTATCGTGTAAGTTCTCTGAGTTTTAAAATGAGTTCAAGTACACATTGCAGTGATATCTATCAAGAGCTTGATTTTTAGTTTCACATGAAACAGTGACAGAAGACATGGTTGGCTATTTCCTGTTTTGTGCATTCTAATACACCACACAAAGCACAGTTAATAAACACTCGTTCTCATCACTAATACTTTGTTGTTTGACCCAACAGAAAACGATCAGAACCACTGAACACACGTCCAGATCCGGTACTGTACAGAAAAATGTTGTTTCTTCTTCATTTATGCAATTAATTTAACTATCGTGTTTTTTATAGCATGCGCTCTTTTTTGCAGGTGCCAGGTGACATTGAGCCATACAGCACCTTCACAAGGAAAGAGAGTGGGCTTTATTCAACAACCAGAGTACATTTATCCAACTCTAACACCAGTAACTCAAATGTGTCCACCAGGGAGGACTCACAGGCAGGACATCTTCTGCAGAACTCAATTCATAGTACATAATTTCCCACATGACCTAATTTTTGCTGTGTAACTGTGACATAGTGTTGTCCACAAGGTGGCACTATTTTGCTTTCGGATTTTCATCCTCATGTTTTTAATTTTCCTATTTCCTCAATCAAGGTTTACCCTCTCAGTTTGAGTGTTTTGAGAGCATTACACTCATTAATCTGTAATACTAAACATCTTACAAGTGAAAAGTTAAAACAAAGTTGTTGCTTGTTGTCTAGATATCAAATAGATAAAATCATATGTCATGTTTTGTTTTGTTTTTAACAAACAATGCCTTTTATTATATCTTAATCATCTTATCCTAAAAAAAATATATGGGTCAGAAATTTGTGTAGTGAAACCTAAAAATTCAGCTTTAAAGAAATCAATTCGGCAGATTAATATACATTAAGAAATTCTATTAAGCATACTCATTTAGAATTCATGCTAATATATTGAATATTGAAGCCTGACAACTTCTGGTAGATGGCATTTGTACTCTCTACCATTTTAATGTATACATTTGGTTTTAATGTGTGTGCTACGAAACTTGGAGAATGTCACAGATGTCTAAAATAATAAAAAAAAACTGCAAACACTCAGTGTAAAAATGAAACTTGATTAAATCACAGGAAATTGTCAGTGCTGAAGTGTTTGATTAATGGAGGAATCCACGCTGTCTGCCATGGTTTGAGTGTTTGGTTTAAATATTTTCTATCTTATTGTGGGAGGTATTTCTGGTCCTGCTTCTGTTGTTGCTTCCCGTCTTTGTGTCTTTTCCTGACAGTTTTCTTCGTCACCAGTTCCTTGTATATTTTTCCCTGTTTCACATGTCTGTTGATCTTGATGTACTCAGCACGTTCAGCCTGTTGGATTGCTAGCTTGGCTTGTTGCTTGGCTTTCTGGAACTTACTGGTTGGGGCTTTTTTAATTCTTGCCTGCCCTCGTTTGGTTTTTCTTTGCATGTATCACAATGCTTTCCTAGTTCCTTATATATTATCTATATCACTACTGCATACAAGAGTTGAACTGCACCTGCTCTTCATTCTGGTTCTGCATCTGGGGCCACTATCATCTATATTGCATCAATTGTTTTGAATAAAAAAAAAAACAAACAAAAAACAATCTTACCTTGATTTTATCTTTCACTAAGAATGAGGAAGATATTCTTTCATTTTCAATAAACAGGACAAACTTTTAATCCTTGTTATTGTTTTTCTCTCTGGAGTTTCCCTGATAACATGTCCAGTGATATTATATTCCTGTCCTCTAAGCTCAGCAGGCAGATAATGTGTACTGCTAATTTACATTTACTGCTTTTCTTTTTTAAAAATTTCATGACACATTGAACATCAGAGTTTGGGGCAGGCCCTTATGGTGGATATTATTAGGGGTTAAGATAAATGACTATCAGCACCACCAGGGGAAATAAGTCAGCTATCCTCCCTGCAACAGCAAATTCAGCACTTGCATGTGACAACTTCTGCATTTTTTAACTGCATTTAATCCAGTTAGTGGAGAAACAGCAATGGCGGCCGACTAGCGAGCATGCTGAGTCATATTGCTTATCTGCCCCTTTTGCTTGGGTGGAATTAGGTTTTTTAAGGCATTTTAAAAATATTTAAGGTCATATTGAGAGACTGTGAGACTGATTTATGCTAGCATAGCCTGATATCAGTTCAATATTTGTACTGTGTGCTTATAAATGTCAAGTCCCTCATAAAGTTAAAGAATAAAGAGTGGCAAGAGAAACTCATTTGGACATTCAGTTCATTCTTACAGGCAAAAACGAACTTTCAAATGAGAAAAACTGAACTCTAAAATCCAGGCCAGGCTGTGATTATCTACAGCTGATGCACAGAATTTAGGTTATAGGGCAGCATGTGATAAACACCCACCACACCACAAGCTTTGCTTTTGGTATGCAGGTGTCAGCTGCAGGTACCTCAGGTGCTTTCCTCATGTAATCAATGCTTTGGAATGGATCTATTTTTAAAATATCAAGGAGGCATAAGGGCCAATCAAACAGTAAACTAATCTGTAAACGCGGCATGTATTGCATAATGTACTATATCTATAAAACCACTTACGTGCTATGAAATCAGACCTTTGACACACACACTTTTTGTGCTGTGTAATCTGATGATTTAGACATGAGAGAAAATGTGATATTAAAAATGAAAATGGTTGAGAAGAGTTCACTGAGAATTAAAACAAAGAAGTGCTTTTTCTGAATATTTGTACAGTATTATCAGTGGAAACATATTTTATAACTGGCATATTCTGTTTAACTGGTTTTTTTTTAATCTGTCATTTTAAAGCCTTGTTGTAAAGTGTCCTTATTTGTTGATATTATCAGTTTAGGTTGTTTACTGATGTACTTTTTATTTTTTTTTCCAGGCCATGAGTTGCTTTGTTCAGAGTAATCGGGTTCTTTCCAGAACTCTTCAGAGGAATTTTAAGTTCCTCCTCACTGTTTGTAAACAAGCCCTTTTGAGAATCCATCAAATGAAATCAGCATTTTTTTGCACAACAAACCTACAGAGGCAGGATGAGGATAGTTCTCAGAAAATCTTGGGTTCAGATCCCTTCTCATGTGATCCCACTCTTATCGTTTCATTTGTGCTGTGTTGTGATGTAAAATGAATAATACAAGAGAAAAACAACAATGCACAGACAGTAAACACAATAAGAGCAACAATGCACCTTTCTAAGGTGACACTTTCTACGGCAGAAAGATTTCAGAAAAGTTGCAAATGCAGACATTCTTTTCTTTCGGGATATGACTGAAAAGCCTTGTCATAGAAAGTACAATGCTAGTTGCATTTTTACAAAATTACTCAACATATGGTCATAAGACAACTTAAGTTTCCTTTTTACCATCACTGGTATCCACCCTGCTAATCACATTCCTGACACAGGGCAATGTTTGAAGGTAATTATTCAAAGAGTCATCAAGAGGCAATTGCTTTCTGTATAATATTTATCCAGTAGATTAAACGCTGCCAAAACCTGTTGTTCAACACATGAAATATTCAAATCAATCTGAGGACAAACAACAAGGACGTGGTATTTAATCCACTGTTGGATTTTAACAATTCTGAGATCTGACTGAAAATCTGATTGAACCCGGATGTGAAAAATGTATTTGAGAGATTTAGGAGGTGAACACACTAAGATTAGGGTTCAGGTCCAGTCGCGGCTAATATTGTGACATCAGTGAAATGTTCATAAAAATCTGTTTTGAAAATAGCCCCAAAAGTTACTACAGTATTTGTACCCAGAGATACAAACTCCTGATGTGAAAGTCATTTTAAGTCCCATAAAAAATGGACAAATCCTGTCTAAATCCTGTTTTCTACGTACACGAAATCTACACTTTTTTCGACTATTTCACAAACTGATCAGACAATTGATTGCCAAGAATGTGAGGTATTGGTGTGCACTGTACTTCACTTTGTCCAATTTGAACATCAGTTACTAATCAGTTTCATGAAGCTTTTTTCTAATGATGTTGTGTCATCATGTTACACAGAAGTATGCTACATACATGTAGCATTCTCGTCAGGGTGGACTTTCCAGACCATATTTACAAGTTAAGTGACCTGGAAAACAATATGTCAAATATCACATGTTTGTCACACCTTACAATGCTATCATGATCTATACTCTTCAGGGAATCGATGTCAGTAAAACCTCATAAGACCACTAACTTCTCTGAACTTGCGCTTTAGGGATTTTCTGGTGGCTGCCTGTGACTGTAGTGAAATAGTGAAAGTATTTAACTTACATGATTTTCATCATAGAAAAACTAGTAATAGCAGTTTGAGCTTATGGTCAGGCTTTGTAGTGATCTCTGCCGCTCTGCATTGTTAAAAGCATTAAGTCTCACTAATTGATTTCAACCATAAAATATCCCTCCTTTTATGAATTTTCAATACCTATGTGTTTTACCTAAATAGTCCAGCATCATAAATGTAGTCCGTTTTTATATTGTTTAAATGCATACTCAGGTCTTTCGCTTAATTCACTGCATTTGCTTGAAGGCATTAAACTAGTACATAAGTACCCAGATTTTATACTAGCTGTGGATTTCAGGTAATATGACTGGGAAACCACCCCCTCCCCTCAGAGAGCTTGCTCTTTCACTTTCAATATCTATTCTATTCCCTTTAAAAGCTTCCACCCAAAGGCAAAGTGAAACTAATCTTTTAGAGCACTGGAGGAGGATGGCTTTTATTCTGATAGTAACCTTATTGCTGTTTAGAGGTAAGTGACTTCAAAAAGTATAGGATGACCCCTCTTTTTTCTTATATGAAATAGTCACAGTACTTACTGTTACTCTTGCCTTGAAATTTTGAATCTAAATGATCTTGTATAGTTATATAGTTATTCTTGTTTTTGTTATGTGTATCTCTAATTATGTATTTTTCACTCTCCATTTTGAATCTGTAAATGTTCTTATGCTCTATTTTTCTACTTTACTTCAAAGCATATCTTAATATGTAGCCTATGTGAAATCTACATGTATTTAAAAGCTACATCATAGCATTATTTAGAGTAGTCAATGTTTAAAGGGCTGAGGAGGATTGGCATATTGGTAAATAATATTAGTATTGAATTTGGTAATTTATATTTTTAGACAGTCTCAAAATACTCTGTATTGTATCAATCTGGTCTCATCAATCCCTCAATACAAACAAGTAAATTTAAAGGGACATTTTTTAATATTGTGTGCGGTGCAGAGGCTCAGTTAAGTAGTTGCTATTATATGAAGGTTATTTTTGGTCACATGATTATAGATTCAATAGTCAGTTGACAGTCATGCTCCTGGTAACTGAGACTTCACTAAACGCATGATTAACATTGTGATACGATGGCATATCAGCCCAGTGTTTGTCTGACCCATAGCAACCCCAACCTCCACCCTATGGGACTTAAAGTGCAAAGTTAGACTTTGAAAAAGGCTCTGCACACTATGAAAAATCTTCTTGTTTCTATGCAGACTTGTCAGATTTAATTTTTTCAAAGAATTTTCATATTTTTATCTATCTGTCATGTTTTACTGAACAACACAACAAATATTTCCATACTTTGAATGTTCTTAGATGCAGCCTCCACGTCGCTGATCACAAGTTATGGTGATTCAACAGCTGCCTATGGCGGGGATGCACACTACGGGTGTGAAGTGGCAAACCCGGACGGTATGGGAATTACTTAATAAACTACTATGCTACTTTTATAAAGGAAATGTAACTGGTGGCGGATACTTCACTTCAAGTTATAATGAAAATGTAGCTAGTTAGCGGATGCTTTATTAACTTGAAGTACTGATACTGTGCTGTAAAAATACTCTGAGTAAAAGTCCTGCATTGAAACTGTCACTTAGGTAAGAATACACAAGTGTAATCATGAAAATATACTCCAAGTATTCAGAGTAAAAGTCATCAATGCATTAAACTGTCCCCTGCTATTACTTTAGTGCTCAATACCAGATCATTAGGTTACAATGACTCATGCATTTAAGTAAAAGCAGGATTTTACTGTCGTACTTCAAGGTTGAGCATATTTTGAACTATTTTGTAAAAATTTTGGAAATAGTGAGAAATTCCATACGAATCTTAAATCACAAAGCTATAAATCCAAACAATAGACCAAAACTTAAAATTATTTTTGAAAAGATTCTAAAAACTACGAAAGAAAAATTGTTGTTATGTTTTTTTAACACAAAGATCTTCATTTGTAGCAAATGTGACAGATAATCTTAGTAAAAAGAACAATTTTTCACTTCAGTATAAGATTTGCAGAATGAACTTAGATACCTTTTACCACATTTGGCTCCCTCTTACAGTTTAACTGTGAATACTGATTGGAGAAATTCCCAACAGGTGTTCTCCAGGTTACCTGGCAGAGGCTTGACAAGGATACTTCTGTCAAGAGCTTGGCAACCTACAGCACGCGGTTCGGACAGCAAGTAAACGACCCTTATCAGGACAAAGTGATATTCACAGAAGCATCTCTAAGCTCAGCATCCATCACTCTGAAAAATGTAACGTGGGAAGATGACAGCTGTTACATTTGCTCTTTCAATTTTTATCCTGATGGGTCCAAGAGGAAGCAGACTTGCCTCACAGTACAAGGTAACTCGCTGTTAAGTTAGTAATCCAAGGATTAGGGTTCCATAGAATAATAATTGTTGGTTAGTTCAGCCCCAAAGTTTTGACTTTAACCTTGGAGCTGTTATTACTTTGTAACCAAAGAATTCAAGTTATCAAAAAAAAAAAAATCTTTGCCAGAATAGCTGACAGAATGACAGCGTAGCCCCCAAAACCACTGTTTCTTATTCTCTATTCAGGAATATCTGAGGTGACAACAGGTGTGCAACCTTCCAGCAGTGAAAATGAGGCAGAGGGCATGAAGGAGTTTGTGTTTAGCTGCTCTGCGACAGGTAAACCAGCTCCAACCATTGAGTGGGCCCTCTCACCTCATGCCTTAATTTTAAACCAACAACAGACTACTACAGAAGCCAACAGTGACCACACATTTTCCAACAGCAGAAACATCACTCTGCAAATTCCTTCAGACTGGGGCGGACATGTGGATTGTCTGCTGAACAGTGGAATTATTGGAGAGAGGCGGGAGAGGATCCCTTTTGATCATGGCCATGGTGGGAAAGGAACAAAGGGAGAGGGTATGCATACAAGTCATTATTTTTGCATGTGTATGTAGAAAATGACCAGTATGTGTAGTTATGTAGCTATATAGTTACACAGGATTTTTCTCTTACATTGGATGACTTCCCAAGAAATTCCAAAGCCTTTATCATTCCGGAGTACTTGAAGGCTGGTTTCCAAGAATTTCCTAGTAATGTCTTATAATGTCTTAACGTCTTATAAACAATGTTTACTGACAGGAAGTGATTGTTGATAATAAAAGGAGGCAACAGACGCAGGAGTTTTTAACAGCCAATCACTGGTCCATCAGGAAATTCTCTGTATAAAGAATATAAACGTATAACAAACGTAATTTCCTTGTAATCTCACATTCCAAACAAATGAGTCATCACAATGACAAGCATCATTTCCTGCAATGACTTCACGTGTGACTACAGGTTTACTGTATTAGAGGACAGTGACTTTTTATGTTTTGATGGTTTCAGTTTCACTTCTTTCTAAAAAAAAACCCAAGTCACAGTACATTGAGTTTTGTTCATTAACAATAGCTCTCTGAGAAGATTCTCTTTCAGATCAGGAAATTTAAAAGTTAGGCTGCTTGGGGAAATTTCTCCTTCCTCTTTTTGGTCATATGTCATTTACGTTATTCCTGTACAGACTGACTCTGTGTTGTTTTTTTCTCTAGGGAAAGCACTGTCTGCAGGATGGGTCACATTTGCAATCTGTGTTATGATATTCTGTGTTTCCTGCATAGTTATTGCTGCTGCAGTGAAACGAAAAAGGTGAAAAATGTGACACAATATCATCAATTTTCTTAACAATAAATATGCAGCATTGAAATTGTACTTACATTAAGATATCAGCCCAGTGAAAAAATATCTTATCTGTGTGTAATGTTTTGCCAATATTAAAATACCTCTCTCTCCTCCTGACAGAATGAAGAGTGCAAGAAGAAGTGAAAATGTGTGAACGAGCTTTTGGATTATCGTGCGAATGTTCAAGCATACAAGCATCACAAAATATTGCATTTTTGCATTTACACACACTTGTGGAATGTACCAGTGATTTAAGCTAAATGCTGCTGTCCAAGACATTTTCCTCGGTTTTGAAAACTGCTTTTAGAGTGCACTTTAACTTTGTTTGTGAATCTTCATGTGAAATGCTTTTTCAGGCTTTCTGGAATGTAAAAAATCAAGAACCATGACCACTATTTCATAGGAACATTACAGGACTTGGTTTGATAAACAATCTACCAACAATCACACATCAAACTTATTAATGTAGAGTCACATTGACTGCAACACAGTGCAATAGCAAATGCTTGCTTTGGGCTTTTCGAACAGCGTGATTAGTGCTGTCACAAGCTGATGTGATGAGTTAGACTGAAAGGAGGTAATGTTCAGTAAGAGGCTCAGACTGAGGCTGTAGTGCCATCTAGTGGACTTTGTGGAGAAAAAGAAAAAAGATTGAAAGAGTCAAAGAAGAGCCGACAAAAGAATGAAAAAGATTTCCCTTGATTTTTTTTTCTCAGGAAAATGAAGTCTGTTTTATGAGACAATGTGATCTATAAAAATGACGTGAAGCAGTTAGGTGATAACTTTATCACAAAATCAAGTAAATCTATAACTATATATGTATGTAACTCTAAAGTTTAAATGATACATCATGTATACAAAATAATAGACATAATTTATTATTTTTCTCCATATAAATGTGTAAAGTCTGGTAAATGTGCACCTTTCTTACACTTTGGCACTTTAATGTTAAATGTTGGTGTTCACTGTTATTTTGTTGCCCAGTGGATATCTGATGCATTACTCAAATTTAAACTTACTATATGGTTTGGGAGCAGTTTGGAAAATATGTTAATTGACTTTTTAAATCAACTGTGATGATCTGACTTTTTAGGTAATATATTTTAAATAATTTATTCCTGACCATTTCCTCATATTTATTTATTTTTGTTTTGTCTATCCCCAAACCCTTTGTTCATATAAAGTGTTTTAATGTTATTTGTGTGCAATTATTATGTTTTTGGATTATATGTATGAGAAGTAAGAGTCCTCACATCAGAACAGTAACTACCTGTACAACTGAATCATACCTACTGTCAAAACTGTCTGTTTGAAAATTATGTTTATTTTTAAAAAAGAAAGAAAGAAAATAGATCACAATAAATACAAACTGATGCTCATTCATTCAAAATTAGACTGTAAAACCGAGGAGGCACCTTAGTTCCGTGCTTGCATACAGTAGGTACAGTCATAGACATATATACAACATACGACATACCAGGGGCGTCACTAGACCTAATACTGTACTGGGGCACACCTGGGGCACAAAGAATTCATGAGAGCGTGCAAAGTGCGCGAGAAAAAAAACATATTCAGCACTTATTTATCATCAAAAAACATAAATAGATCTTTAAACTATTCA